>JAVIAB010000102.1:6179006-6199006 GCA_032433765.1 Megaustenia siamemsis
TGTTATCTGACAGGGCACATAGCAGTTGTTTGGCAGCAGACTCACCTAATAACTCACCATCTCAATGCGGCCGGTAAGATAAGACTTTTGCAATGGTGTGAGGTTTCTTGTTCTTGCTATAGATAAGCAACTTTGTAAGATGAAAGAATAGCCCTTGAAGGATCGTCGCATGTTTTGGAAAGTCCTTTTGTGATTCATTTCAACTTCTGAGAAAAGAATTCACGTGGTCGACTAAACTACTATGGACTGTTTGCAAATGTCGTTTCATTTACTATGCTTGCACAGGCCAACTTTAAACAAATAACACATTTTGGGCACTCCTCATTTTCTACAACAGTGCTAGTAAATCCGAAATCCAAGTAACTATCGTCATACTTAGCTTTTTCCCCCGTTCAATTCTGCGTCTTTTGAACTGCATGAATCGTCAGAGATGGTACGTTTTATAGTCCTACTTACAAATTATCCATTGTGACAACAGAGCACTGACAGAGACAGGTTTTAATCAAACTGACTTCGATAAACAGTCCAAAGAATATTATTTTCACTGGTGCGACTGAATGCTCGATCAAAGCGTATGGCGGGCGGAGTTGGATGGGTGGGAGGTGGGGGCGGGCAAGAAAGTCCGAACGAGTGAGCCTATCCAGGCGCCAATTTTCTTGATGATGGATAGAACAAAGGGAAAGTCACCACTTGCCAAACACACACACACACGCGATACACCGAATGATTTGAATAAAATTGTTGCTAACTAGAAAAGAGCTAAATAAATCTTGGATAGAGAGAAATAATTAGACATATTGTGGTACAAAAGGCGAAGTTGATAAATTGTTAGAAATATCACCTGACGGCATGGCACTCGTTGATGATGAAAATGATGTCCGATTCGATAGGATGGGCTCGCGGAGATAAGCTCCGCGGGCAAGTTTGACAACCGTGATCTAGCAATAACACTGAGGTATTAGCTATTCATTTGTGATAATAGAGAAATTGATCGAAAGATACAGTAAAGATGAGATAGATAGCTGATCGAATGTTTTTCAGATTGAAAAGTTGTGGATAAAATAGATAAAACACAAATATATAGATAGATATCATAACGATGCATGTGAGATAAAACAGAAATATAGAAACATAGATAAATAAATCAAGAAAATAGAGGTATGAATGAATAAAACAAGAGGAAATTAGAGAAATCGTCATAACCATAGATAGATAAAAAAAGACGATGATAGTTGGATAGATGAGATAGAGATAATAACGATAACAAAGCTAAGCAACAGGTAAGATAAAAAAGTGGAAGATGAGAGATAGAGGAATTGGTCAGAGAGAAGAGCGCAGGAATAGGCTCGCTCATGAGATAGCGTGCTTGAAAGATAGATAAATAGATTTGATAAAAAGATCTTTAGATTGAAAACTGTTAGAAGAAAAATTTAGATAGAGAAAGATATCTGATCTAGATAGTACCGCTAGAAGATAGATAGATAGATAGATAATAGATGGATAGATAGATAGATAGATAGATAGATAGATAGATAGATAGATAGATAGATAGATAGATAGATAGATAGATGATAGATGATAGATAGATAGATAGATAGATGATAGATAGATAGATAGATAGATAGATAGATAGATAGATAGATAGATAGATAGATAGATAGATAGATAGATAGATAGATAGATAGATAGATAGATAGATAGATAGATAGATAGATAGATAGATAGATAGATAGATAGATAGATAGATAGATAGATAGATAGATAGATAGATAGATAGATAGATAGATAGATAGATAGATAGATAGATAGATAGATAGATAGATAGATAGATAGATAGATAGATAGATAGATAGATAGATAGACAGATAGATAGATAGACAGTAGATAGATAGACAGATAGACAGATAGATAGATAGATAGATAGATAATAGATAGATAGATAGATAGATAGATAGATAGATAGATAGATAGATAGATAGATAGTATAGACAGATAGATAGATAGATGATAGATAATAGATAGATAGATAGATAGATAGATAGATAGATAGATAGATAGTAGATAGATAGATAGATAGATAGATAGATGATAGATAGAGATAGATGATAGATAGATAAACAGGTAAATGAATTTAAATATTTGGGAACTTTGTTAACGTTAGACGGAAGATGCATAAAAGATGTGAGATGCAGAATGGCTCAGGCAAAAGCAGCTTTCCAAAAAATGAGGAAGATACTATGCAATCATTTTTGACAAAAGAAAAAAGATAACGAGTTCTTAAGTGTTGCATAGAGCCAATATTAACATATGAATATGAATCATGGACTATAGGACAACAGACAAGAAAATCACTGGAGTATGTAGAAATGTGGTTTTACAGAAGAATGTTGTGAGTTCCATAGACAGCTAAGAAGAGTAATGAAGATGTTCTGAGAGAAGTCAAAGCAAAAAGAGAGCTAATTTCCAATATCAGGAAGAAACAATCATCATTTTTTGGTCATGTAATGAGAAGAGAACAACTAGAATATATTGTAACAACTGGAAAAATTGAGGGACGAAGAGATAGAGGGAAGCAAAGAGAAAAAATAACAGACAGCTTAAGAGAATGACTTGGCAGAAGGTCAACAACAGAAATGATAAATAGCTGCCGAGATCGAAAGTTATGGAGAGACATGATCTTGTGCCAGTGGAATCATCCGAATTATCATCCATCGAATATCCAAACAAAGAAAGGCAGCTGCAGTTGCCATCAATACAAACACAGCACACGTCAAAATACATAAGGCGTATCAGCACCGAAAGTGAACACAGCAGAACTGTCCTTCGTCATATGATATCATCATTCATCGTAAGCAATCTGAATATATAAACACCATCCGGATGAAAAGCACAACTCAAGGTGTACACAGAGCACAAAACTCAGTAGCTCCGTAAGCAAGTCGAACTTGGAACATGAGGAAACTGCAACGAGGAACATCTCTCAGAGAGTGCCTGTCTGGTCCCTGTAGCCTATTTGTCACATTGACCGGAAGTCACTTTTATGGTATCTTCAAAGTATCAGTTCAAGTCTCAAGGCATCTTACGGATTTTTCTGAAGTATTATATTTTGAATAAATCAATTTTCTTCCTTCCTGTTTGTGAGATTGTCCATGATTAAAAACCATATGCTGTTGTCGGAACGATACATGTCCGCATTAATTTTAATAAAGGATACTTTAAGAAATGGAGAACATAATAATTTATTAAGGTTGACATCGACCAAGAAGGGAACTTTCACATTCCTTCTTGTACTTTAATCATTTATTGGAATGCCTTAAAAAATTCTTAGAACATTGCAATCATTGAGTTTTTCTTTCTTTATCTCCATACATTGGCATATTTTACTGAGCCACTGCAAAAGTGAAGTGTTATGTTTTTATTTATTTCTCCGCTGATGAAATGTGATATAATCATCATGTATATGTCTCTTACTTCAAGCATTGAGCTTGGTATTGTTCATATGGACGCTTCTACTAAACCTGCCGCATAGTAAGATTAAACAGCAACATCACGTTTATCATAGACTTTGATGGGAGATGAGCCATTGTGTTGAAATGCTGTCTCTAGCCAGATCTCCCAAAGAACGTTGCATTCACCACATCCCATCTGAAAGAATCTCTGTCTCTAGCCAGATCTCCCACAGAACGTTGCATTCACCACATCCCGTCTGAAAAAAAATCTCTGTCTCTAGCCAGATCTCCCAAAGAACTTTGCATTCACCACATTCCGTCTGAAAGAATCTATATCTCTAGTAAGATCTCCCAAAGAACATTGCATTCACAACAGCCCGTCTCAAAGAATCTCTGTCTCTATCCAGATCTCCGACAGAACGTTGCATTCACCACAGCCCGTCTGAAAGAGTCTATGTCTCTAGCCAGATCTCCCACAGAACGTTACATTTACCACAGTCAGCTGAAAAAATCTATGTCTCTAGTCAGATCTCCCACAGAACGTTACATTTACCACAGTCAGCTGAAAAACTATGTCTCTAGTCAGATCTCCCACAGAACGTTACATTCACCACAGCCCGTCTGAAGAAAGCTCTGTATGAAGTCAGATCTAGACATTCTTCTTGGTCTACCCCTGATGCGTCACCCAGGAACCATGCCTTCCTTATTGTTCTTTCCAGTTCGTTGTGTCTTTTGATCTGACCATAGTATTTTAATTTCCTCTGTAGAATGGTTGTTTATAAGCAGATTTTTAAATGTTTATATCTTTTAATATGCCTTCAATGCTCTTTTTCATTATCCAAGGCATCTTACGGATTTTTCTGAAGTATTATATTTTGAATAAATCAATGTTCTTCCTTCCTGTTTGTGAGATTGTCCATGATTCAAAACCATATGCTGCTGTCGAAACGATACATGTCCGTATTAATTGTAATTTTACTGTCTTGCTGGTGCATGTTCTTCATGGTGTTTAATGTTTGTGTTGCTGTTGCTAATCTTCTTTTGATCTCTTTCATACAGCCTCCATTGTTAGTTACTACAGATCCCAGATATTCATAGTTTGTTACAATTTCAAGTTCTTCACTGTTGATGATGATATTGGGTTGGCTCATTGGACATTATCTTAGTTTTCAGTTTGTTTAATTAGAGGTTTTGCTTTTCACTGTGTCCTTTTATTAAAACAAAATTGTTTCATTTAATGCTTCTGCACTGTTTGAGAGTTGGACTGTGTCACCAGTGTAACAGAGTTCTAGAATTATCTTGACATTTAAAATGAAAGTGTCGAACTTCACAAATCTGTCATCGGTTCTGACATTTCCCATGATGTTTTCAGCTTAGATGTTGAACAGGTATGGAGAAAAGATGCATCCCTGCTTTGCTCCATTATGTACTTCAAACCAGTTGATGTTTCGCCAGCTATTATGATCGATGCTTGCTGCTCGTGATATAGTGATTCGATAAGTTGTTTTCGGTGCGTTGGAAAGTCCATCTCTTTCATGATTTTCCACAATTTCTGATGTTGTACAGTCAAAGGCCTTGCTGTAATCTATGAACCATGCTTACAGTTTCATGTTGTATTTTCTACACTTCTCAGGTATGTTTCTCATGTTAAAGATGTGGTCCATGGTACCTCTTCTATGTCTGAAACCTGCTTGAATATATGAAGTTTTTGTTCTACCTTTCTTCTTCTTAAACTATAAATTTCACATTATTTCTTGCTTTGATTATGCAAATTATAACTTTTGATACGTCTCAAATTTGTATTTTATTGTTGAATTCCTTTTACTTTGCATATTGAAGCTTTTTTTTCTTTATTATTATTTTCAGTTTCCTTTCGGTTGTAAAAATTTGTTTGTTGTTGTGTGATTTTGTCCTTGGAAGATATTTTTATTTAAAAAAAATATTTTCGCTTGATGATTTCTTTTGATTTTTCCCATATTATGTTTGTTACTGAATTCGTAAGTTGTAATGTAAAATAAAGAACCATGAGAACTCATAATATTGTCATCATCAAGTGCCGTGCCTGCTGGCATAGATGATCATGTCTCTCCACAACTTTCGATCTCCACAGTTATTTATCATTTCTGTTGTTGACCTTATGCCAAGCCATTCTGTTAATCTGTATGGTATCTTTTCTCTTTGTTTCCCTCTATATCTTTTCCCTCAATTTTCCCAGATGTTACAATATATTCCAGCTGTTCCCTTCTCATTACATGCCAAAAAATGATAATTCATGACATTATAGGGAAGTCATTTCTCTTATGAGCATCATTTGTATTATCAATTATTATAATTGGTCAATCTTTGCTTAAATCATACAAAACAGTCTCCATTAGTGGTGACGATTGAGCCTAGGTAATCAAACATGTCGATAGTTTCAGCTTGTGTATAGAATTATATATTTTCAATAATTATAATATAACCAAGTACACACAAAAACTATACACATTAAGTGATGTAGATATTTGAAAACACAAGAAAATAAAGTCATCAAACATTCAAGTGTTCAAATGGTAGCTATGAACCACAACAGATTAAACAAAACATTTGTAGTCGTTTATATACTTTGCATTTATTGATTCAACGTTTTACGAAATGTAAACCAATTTGAAACTTAGAATCAAAAGCTGTTTTGCTAGAAGCCGCACATCTGATGGTGTCCTCTGAAATTGAGAGCAAAACAAGAAAAGTTATTCCAACAGATGGAGTTTCGAGGTATTAATATATTTACATACTATTTACAAGCTGTTTAATTTTTTAACATAAGTACATACATTGAGAGGGGGAAAGAGAGACTGAGAGAGGAGGGTGTGTTAGAGAGAGAAAGAGCGAGAGAGAGAGAGAGAGAGAGAGAGAGAGAGCGGGGTGCGTTAGAGATAAAGTGTGAGAAAGACAGAGGAGAGGGTATGTTAGATAGAGTGAGAGAGACAGAGAGAGTGAGTGAGAGAGAGACAGAAAGTGAAGGAGAAAGAAATAGAGAAAGGGGATGTTAGACAGAGAGAGAGAGAGAGAGAGCGTGTGTGTTAGAGACAGAGAGAGGGTGTATTAGAGTGAAAAAGAGATGGTGTGTTAGAGAGAGAGATCAAAATGAGTTTATTTTTTGAGCTCATATCAGAGTTCATATAAGTTTTGTTCCCTTATTCCTTCTAAATTGATTTACTTTAATCGATTCTGATGATTTGTCAAGAAGCTCATAGAATCTTGGATCTTCTCAACGGTTGAAAGGGAACTAGATACAAATAATAATAAATAAATATTATTATATAGGGAACTTCCGAGGCGATAATAAGGACTAATAGAACAAAGAAGAATGTGTTAGCACTCGGAAAAATTGAGAGACAAACAACAACAGAAAAAAAACGAAGAACAATATATGGTCCGAAGAGGGATCGAACCCGTACTCCCTGGCACCGCGCCTTGCCACGAGAAGCAATTTATTTCCGGTCTGTGGTCGTTACCCTATGCTATAGTCATTGAGAACGCCTTCGTGTAAGACACGACACTGCTACAATAGCTAATTTTTTAGTTAGCTGCCAGTGTGCCAAGCGTTCGGCTTCTCGTGGCAAGGCGCGGTGTCAGGGAGTACGGGTTCGATCCCTCTTCGGACTATATATTGTTCTTCGTTTTTTTCTGTTGTTGTTTGTCTGTCAATTTTTCCGAGTGCTAACACATACTTCTTTGTTCTATTATTCCCTGAAAGGGAACTACCAGGTTTCTTTGAATGTTCTCTTTGACGGTTTTGTTAAATCGATGCATATTTTCTCGTTATTTGTATAAAACCACGATTGTGCAAATAAAAACCTTGCCATGTTCTTTAGATCTTAATCCATTTTGTACATTAAAAGCCTCAAAAGATTTGTTTATTCTTTTCTGTTGAACAATAGAATCAATTTTGTCATACTTTATTTGTAACATATTAATTGGTTTGTCGATTCTAACTGTTTATTTCATTACTTGTGAGATTAATATTCAAGTCTGGATTTCTATTCAGGCTGTAGTTTGATGATGATTAGATATAGAATGTTGTCTTTCATAAACTGTGCGATCCAAACATTGCATGTTTACCACAGTTCAACATGTCCAAGCGTTGACATTAGCTGGGAAAATGTACATCTATAAATACTAGAATTATTTGTTGTCTGAGCATTCAACATGCTCGACCTATGGCTTGTCTTTACAATGTACATCAATAAATACTAGAATTATTTGTTGTCTGAGCTTTCAACAAGACCGATTAAGGCTTGTCTCCTACGGTTTGTCATATCTGATAACATGCGGACGGGATAATAAAGAGGATGAATAAGAAATCATGTCTACATTCTAATGAATCTTTACAATCTAGACATACTGTCTACTATGTGATTGAGATGTGCTGTCACTCTAATCTATAGATCGGACGTATTCCTCAGTTATCAAACATGAACTGAAGGGACACATTGTAATGCTGTATTTTAAATAAAATAGTTTTGACACCTCACTCGGATTAATTTGTAAACAAATATCAATGATTAAAGCAAAACATTTTCTATCTGGTTTGAACGATCTGATGAAGAGCTTCATTCATGGAAAATTACTTTGATTCTTTACTGTTCCTGTAAGCAGACAAGTGTCATTTGAATTGATTATAAAATAACAGCACATGTCAACATACACTCCTTAATCAGTTTTACAAAATTCAAATAATTCTTGTAAGTGGTGAGTACTTACCTTTAACCAAATAATGCACAATAGCAACCTGTCAAAAAGCCGATAATATTCAGGGCATTAACAAGTAAACCACAAGTCAAGTCTAAAACTGTTCCAGTTACTGGGCCTGTGACCAGTAAGAGAATGTTCGCTGCATTCAGTACAATTCCTAGAAGGGCGGGTACAATTGAGGTCACTGCAAACAAAATTCCCTGTACTGCTCCCAATAAGGTGGTGACAACAGCCAGAGCTCCAGTCACAACTCCAAGAAGGCCAGAAACTAGAGAGAGAACAGTCCCAATTACAGGATCCACGAGTCCCGTAACAGTAGATAAAGTATCTTGTACAGTGCACAGTACGCCTGGTAAAACTCCACCAACAACAACATCAACTAGATCAAGAGCAGTTCCAACAAGACCATTAACTAGATTAGATAGGTCAAGGCCACTTCTTCGTTCCAGATCAGCAGCCTCGGTTGGTACAAAGACGGCAACCAACACAATGACAGTGATGTACAAGCAGCGCATCTGTCACGAGAAAACATAAACTATACACACATAATCAGTTAATAAACTCAGAATGCGTTAGATGTGGTGCAAACTGGCAACAATAATAAAGTGTTCCATCAATTATGTTTAAAAATTGTTAAAAAGTGGCAACATTTATTTATGCATAATGAAGAGGTCAAACCAAATTTTTAACGTTTTTTTTGGTTGAAATTCAAGCAAAATCTAAAATGAGACAAAACGTTACGACAATAAAAGAAGTTTAAACAAAAAATGGTAGATATGGCTACAGCCAGTGAATAACTCGGTGTTTATGAGGATGTGGTTTTCATCGTGGAAAAAAAGTAAACAAAATGTAGAAATTTGAGAGAGTGGAAATGACGAGAAGGAAAGAATCGAATATCTGTGACACTGAACAGTGATGACAAAATGGATACAATACCTTGGTAGTTCAGCAAATTATCAGCCTAGAGATGATGGAGTCTCTGTTGTCTGATTTTTCAGTGATGAGAAAGGCTGGGTATGTGGGCATATATTGATGGAAAGTGCTAATTCCTCTGAGATATTGCTAACACTACGAAGGCAAACCGACCAGAGGTGGCAGACAATGTTCCTGGACTTCCATTAAAACCGGGATCAAAGTTTGACTCTTTCAACGTGTTCTTTCTCATAAAACAGGTACGGGGTATTAAAGAAGGTGACTAATAATTCATATCTACATTCTAATGAAACATCTCTTCTCTTGTTTTCTATGATAGGTATGACGGTATATTCGATACGATCAGAAACTGATGTTTGTTTAAAATCGTCACAGAAAATACATGCTGACTCCTGGAGTCATTACTCAGATGGGACTTACTTGATGGGGGCTACTTCTGATGATCAGATTGCTTCCAGTCGTGAAGCTTCGTACAACGAGTTTGCTAACATCAATGAGGTATAATATCACAAATCATTCTCTCCAGGACCTTATTAAGTCAAAGAAGGCATCAATTCCAAAAATGTAAAGATTTTTTGGCAATGAATGACCCTTCAAATAAGTGACTTAACACCTATATTCTTATCTGAAATTCAATATTTTTAATGTTTGTTTTCAATTGTATTCAACTTGTATATAAAAAAAATTCTCTTCCTTCTTAAATTTTCAGAAATTCACACAACAGTTTCCGCGACCAGCACATGCCACTAGAACAGGTAAATAATTGTAGTGCTGCGGTAAAGCTGGTAGCATGAGCCAGTAGTGGGGTGTAACATAAACTCCTACAAGGTATGGTGACAGCTTTACAATAAAGGAACAACAAAATACTGACGTTTCGGCCTATACGCGGCCTTCTTCAGAAAACGAGAACAAAACAGACAAACAACGAAATAAAGTAAGCTCAGCTACATAAAGGATGAACGTGACAGGTAAATCAAGTAGAAATAAACAGAGGGAGACGACATTAAAAGATGATTGACATTTACATAACACATTTTATAATTACTGTTAGTTTTAACCTACCAAGTTATCATCACACTCTATTTGTTACTGTTAACTCAAATCTCAAACAAATTCTTGGAAACGCAAACTAATTTTCCTCTGTAGGTGATACCATTATTATTTTTCATTTAGTTCATTAGTTCCATAAATTACCTTTTAATAGCATCATCAGCTTATAAAACTGTTAGTTCCTCATTGCCATTATTACAAAGTCGATAGTTTCATACATTCATCTATGGGTACTGGGCGGTCTAGATGTAAGATATCGGCCTCTGGACAAGAAGGTTTTGAGTTCGATCCCTACTGTAGGTGGTGGAAATTTATCAAAAATCAAATCCGTGGTTTCTTCGTGGCTTTACCATTACCTGGTCTCTCTCTGGGTATTGAGATCCGATATCCAGCCCTAACCGAAAACGGGCGAAAAAGAGGAGGGTCCTTATGCACATTAAAGAACCGTTGGCAGTTTAAAATGGACAAGAATAAGTCAAAATGACCTCGCAAAAATATTAATCAAATCTACTCATCCATGACGGATATGTCGTGCCGAAAAAACGCAGATACCGCGACTATGTTGTAAATTAGCGATACAACGCATACACGTCTATTTAGCGGTTGGGCGCTGTGAAGAGAAGAATAAATATATTTTTCCACAAATTCATAATCCTTAAAAGAAATGAGTTTTAAAAAATCATTCTCTTTCTTTCTATAAACACATTTATTCTCACCGCTCTTTTGTCGGAATCATCTTCTCTATCCACTTATCAACAATTTTCAACCTTTACCGAGTCTTTCTTCCAGTCACAAGATCACCTTCACCATTAATATCTCATCAATGTCATCACCATAATCACTAATTTACATCATTATCTCACCATTATTAAATAAACAAGGTTACGGCTACCTACCTACCTACCTACCTACCTACCTACCTACCTACATATCGACCTACCTACCTTCATTCCTAGCTGACTACCTACATACCTAACCAAAGCTACCCACCCACTACCAACCTATAAACCTACAAATATACATAAACACCCACCTACCTAAATACCTACCAATCTATCGACATACCTATCAACCAACCTACATACCTACCTACCTACCTACCTAAATACCTACATGTACAATGTAGCCTATGAAGTCTATGAAGGTAGCTTTTGAATACGATTTGTCACACCTTATGTAATCGTGACCTCTCCATAACGCATTTTGTACAATGTGATTCTTCTCAAACTTGAAGGCACTATTTTGTGCCCTTTTAACAACATACTTGCAATGTCTTCGATACAACGTCTCTATTGTGGGCTCTCTCAACACACTATCTTTTCTTTAAATGCAGGTGCAGCGTCACACACTCAATAAATGCAGGATACGTTGGCCGTTAATCGTTCCGTTGACTGTTAATCTCTGTCTTCTATATAAACTTCGCGCTGTTCCACGAACAAACATTCAACTCGTGAAACGTATGACTGTTCTTAATAACATCACGATAACAACATCAGATTTCAAATGATTGGCAGCCTTTATTTATACTTGCAAATTCATACATGTCGTCATATTAGTTCACTTCATCACTCTACTTACACTGCATTCATTCGCCACTAAATCTATTCTCTTCTATCCTAGCATTTATGTTCGGACTCAGCACTGACCTATGTGAGACCGCTCCCATCGAGCGACCTCTCCCTATTCTAACTATTTCTATTGCCGGCTCTAATGTCGCTATCACTCCATTTCCCAAATGTCGATTGCCGAATTCATCTGTTTATCTCGAATGCCGGTTCATTCCGTCCTCCGGTTCCTCCTCAACTTGGATTATTTATTGTGTTCCATCTCTTGGGTTCTCAACTGCCCATCCGTTATCTACGACTGTCCGACTGTTCTCTACGATGTACATCCTCTAACTCCATGGCCGTTAATCTACAACTTGTCTACGAATGCACATCCTCACTCTTCGGATGCCAATATCTCTCTCTCTAAATTTTCTTCTTAATCCCCTAACAACCGTTTCTATCTCCACGTCATACAAATTCCGTCATGGATTCTCATTTCGTCATCTCTTCTTCAGTATGCTACTGTGCCTAATCTTTTCTTCCCGATCCTTCATCTCTTAGTGTGCACATTCTTGGTTATACTATTTCCCATGCTATACAACTCGCTGAACCTGTGCTGGTCGTTGCCACAGCTAACGACCCTTCTCTTCTATCTATTCATTCCCTGCTATATACATAGCTAATGCCAACATACTTACCTACTTACTTAATTCCCTACTACCTACCAACCAATCAAACAACCTACCTACATACCTACCTACATACCTACCTACCTAGCAACCTACTTACCTATCTATCTATCTATCTATCTATCTATCTATCTATCTATCTATCTATATATCTATCTATCTATCTATCTATCTATCTATCTATCTATCTATCTATCTATCTATCTATCTATCTATCTATCTATCTATCTATCTATCTATCTATCTATCTATCTATCTATCTATCTATCTATCTATCTATCTATCTATCTATTTATCTATCTATCTATCTATCTATCTATCTATCTATCTATCTATCTATCTATCTATCTATCTATCAATCTATCTATCTATCTATCTATCTATCTATCTATCTATCTATCTATCTATCTATCTATCTATCTATCTATCTATCTATCTATCTATCTATCTATCTATCTATCTATCTATCTATCTATCTATCTATCTATCTATCTATCTATCTATCTATCTATCTATATATCTATCTATCTATGCATATGTGTAAAAGTGTGTATATATGATGTGTGTATGTATGATGTGTGTATGTATGTATGTATGTATGTATGTATGTATGTATGTATGTATGTATGTATGTATGTATGTATGTATGTATGTATGTATGTATGCATGCATTTATGTGTTTGTATTTCTATGTATGTATGTATGTATGTATGTATGTATGTATGCATGTATGTATATATGTATGCATGAATGTATGTATGTATGTATGTATGTATGTATGAATGTATATAAGTATATATGTGTGTGTGTATGTATGCATGTATGTATATATGTATGTATGTATGTATGTATGCATGAATGTATATAAGTATATATGTGTGTGTGTATGTATGCATGTATGTATATATGTATGTATGTATGTATGTATGTATGTATGTATGTATGTATGTATGTAAGTATGTATGTATGTATGTATGTATGTATGTATGAATATATGTATGAATGTGTGTATGTCTGCATGTTTGTACGTGTTGATGTTTGTATGTGTGTATGTATATATGAATGTCCGTATGTATGTATGTATATTTGTATATGTGTACTTATTTATGTGCTTTGGTGTGTATGTGTGTATGTATGTATTCGTCTATGTATGTATGTATGTATGTATGCATGCGTGTATGTATGTATGAATGTATGTATGTATGAGTGTATATATGTATGTGTATATTTATGTAAGTATGTATATTAGTATATATATGTATGTATGTATGTATGTATGTATGTATGTATGTATGTATTTATGTATGTATGTATGTATGTATGTATGTATGTATGTATGTATGCATGTATGTATGTATGTATGTATGTATGTACCTATATATATATATATGTATGTATTTATGCATGTATGTATGTATGTAGCTATGTATATATGTATGTATGTATTTTAGAATGCATGCATGTATGTATGTATCTATGTATGTATGTATGCTTCTATGTGTGTGTGTTTCTATGTATGTATGCATGTATGTATATATGTATGTATGTATGTATGTATGTATGTATGTATGTATGTGTGTGTGTGTGTATATGTATTTATGTATGCATGAATGTATGTATGTATGTAAGTATGTATATATGTATGTATGTATGTAAGTATGTATGTATGCATATATGTATGAATGTGTGTATGTTTGTATGTCTGAATCTTTGTACGTGTGTATGTTTGTATATGTGTATGTATGTATGCATGCATGTATGTATTTTTGTATGTATATATGTATATATGTATGCATGTATGTATGTATTTATGTATGTGTGTACATTTGTATATGTGTACTTATTTATGTGTTTTTGTATGTATGTGTGTATGTATATATGCGTCTATGTGTGTATGTATGTATGTATTTATGAATTTATGTATGTATGTATGTATGTATGTATGTATGTATGTATGTATGTATGTATGTATGTATGTATGTATGAATGTATGTATGTATGTGTGTATGTATGTATGTATTTATGTATAAGTGTATGTATGTATTTATGCATATATGTATGTATGTGCGTACGTATGTATGTATGAATGTGTGTACCTATGTATGTAAGTACGTATGTATGTTAGAATGTATGCGTGCATGTATATATGTATGTATGCAGCTATGTGTGTGTGTGTATGTATGTATGTATGTATGTATGTATGTATGTATGTATGTATGTGTGTGTGTGTATGTATGTATGTATGTATGTATGTATGTATGTATGTATGTATGTATGTATGTATGTATGTATGTATGTATGTATGTATGTATGTATGTGTGTGTGTGTATTTATGTATGTATGTATGTAAGTATGTTTGTATGTTTGTATGTATGTATGTATGTATGTATGCATGTATTTATGTACGTATGTATGTATGTATGTATTTATGTACGGATGTATGTATGTATGTGTGTATGTATGTATGTTTGTATGTATGTATGTTTGTATATATATATGTATGTGTTTATGTATGTATGTATGTATGTATGTATGTATGTATTTATGTATGTATATGTGTATCTATCTATCTATCTATTGACCTTTCGAGCCGTAACCGGCCTATAGGGCGTAGACCAAGATACACCTTCTCCTATATGAATTTTGTTCTAGCAGTTTTCTTTTAAAGATATTTTATCAAATCTCGCCATCTGTCTCTGTTCTGTGCAAGCAGTTCTATCTCATTGATGGAGCCGATTCCTGCTGCTCTTGCCTCTCTCATCAATGTTCTTCTCAGTGTCTCCCTGGGTCTTCCTCTTTTTTCTTTTACCTGTTGTTTCCCATATGAGGGCTTGCTTTGCTATTCGATTATTATCTCTTCTCATCACATGTCCAACGTATGACCATCGTCTTTTCTTTATTACTGAAGATATTAGTGGTTGATTGGCGATTTCTCTAATTTCCTCGTTTGTTTGAATTCGTTCCATTCTATACCAAGTATTTTCCTTAGACATTTATTTCGAATGCGTTCAACTTTGTTTCTATATCTCTTGTTGTTTTCCAGCTTTCACACGCATACGTAAGGGTTGATAGTACATTTGATTTGAATAGCCTAAGTTTTGTGTTTGTGCTAATGAGTTTTGATTTCCACAACTTTTCAAGGCTTCTGAAAGACATTGCTGCTTTAGCCAGTCTGATTCTATATGTATATGTGTATGCATGTATGTATGTATGTATGTATTTGGGATGTATCTGAAAAAAAAACCCAGCCAATTATGTTTCTCCAGACTATCGTATAAACAATTGCCTTTTTTAAATTCATTCTTTATGGCGTATTATGAGTGCTCTCCTCTGATTGGCAGATCTGCTGTACGTGATTGTTGAAGAAACTATTTCCCATTGGTCTGTTTTTTGTGCCGTTGTCAAAGTAAACATCCATTTTTGAAAATATTGAACCATCACGTGTCCATATATCGCCTTCGCCATGAATCGATACAAGAGAACAGCTGTTTCATTCGAATGTAGATATGATTTTTTATCTTCTTGTTTAATATCTCACCTCTATGTTACTAAATAAGAAACAATGAAAGTCATCAATGTTAAGCCTAGGTTTAATGAAAACGCCGGAACACTTACCTCCTCTGGTTGACAAGAGAACATAATCTACGCAATAACACTGAGGTATTAGCTCTTTTTATTCATTTTGTGATAAACATGAGAAACCTTGATCGGGAAAGGGATACAAGTAAAGAAATGAGAATCAGAATAGCTGAAGCGGCAATGTTTTTCAGAAGCCTTGAAAAGTTGTGGAAATCAAAACTCATCAGCACAAACACAAAACTTATACTATTCGAAATCAAATGTACTATCAACCCTAACGAATGCATGTGAGAGCTGGAAAACATCAAGAAATATAGAAACAAAGTTGAACGCATAAAATAAAAGTCTAAGGAAAATATTAGGTATTGCCTAGAATGAATTCAAAACAAACGAGGAAATTAGAGAAATCGTCAATCAACCAATAATATCTTCAATAATAAAAAAAAGACGATGGCCATATGTTGGACATGTGATGAGAAGAGATAATAACCGAATAACAAAGCAAGCCCTCATGTGGGAAGCAACAGGTAAGAGAAAAAGTGGAAGACCCGGAGAGACACTAAGAGGAACATTGGTCAGAGAGGCAAGAGCAGCAGGAATAGGCTCGCTCAGTGAGATAGCGTTGCTTGCAAAGAACAAAGATAAATGGTGAGATTTGATAAAAGATCTTTACAAGGATTGAAAACTGTTAGAAGAAAAATTTAGATAAGAGAAAGAGTATCTGGGTCTATGCCATATGGGCCGGCTACCGCTAGAAAGGTCAATAGATAGATAGATAGATTAAATAGATGGATAGATAGATAGATAGATAGATAGATAGATAGATAGATAGATAGATAGATAGATAGATTGATAGATAGATAGATAGATAGATAGATAGATAGATAGATAGATTAGATAGATAGATAGATAGATAGATAGATAGATAGATAGATAGATAGATAGATAGATAGATAGATAGATAGATAGATAGATAGATAGATAGATAGATAGATAGATAGATAGATAGATAGATAGATAGATAGATAGATAGATAGATAGATAGATAGATAGATAGATAGATAGATAGATAGATAGATAGATAGATAGATAGATAGAAAGAAAGAAATATAGATAGATAGATAGATAGATAGATAGATAGATAGATAGATAGATAGATAGATAGATAGATAGATAGATAGATAGATAGATAGATAGATAGATAGATAGATAGATAGATAGACAGATAGATAGATAGATAGATAGATAGATAGATAGATAGATAGATAGATAGATAGATAGATAGATAGATAGATAGATAGATAGATAGATAGATAGATAGATAGATAGATAGATAGATAGATAGATAGATAGATAGATAGATAGATAGATAGATAGATAGATAGATAGATAGATAGATAGATAGATAGATAGATAGATAGATAGATAGATAGATAGATAGATAGATAGATAGATAGATAGATAGATAGATATATAGATAGATAGATAGATAGATAGATAGATAGATAGATAGATAAACAGGTAAATGAATTTAAATATTTGGGAACTTTGTTAACGTTAGACGGAAGATGCATAAAAAGAGATGTGAGATGCAGAATGGCTCAGGCAAAAGCAGCTTTCCAAAAAAATGAGGAAGATACTATGCAAACAATTTTGACAAAAGAAAAAAGATAACGAGTTCTTAAGTGTTACATAGAGCCAATATTAACATATGAATATGAATCATGGACTATAGGACAACAGACAAGAAAATCACTGGAGTATGTAGAAATGTGGTTTTACAGAAGAATGTTGTGAGTTCCATAGACAGCTAAGAAGAGTAATGAAGATGTTCTGAGAGAAGTCAAAGCAAAAGAGAGCTAATTTCCAATATCAGGAAGAAACAATCATCATTTTTTGGTCATGTAATGAGAAGAGAACAACTAGAATATATTGTAACAACTGGAAAAATTGAGGGACGAAGAGATAGAGGGAAGCAAAGAGAAAAAAATAACAGACAGCTTAAGAGAATGACTTGGCAGAAGGTCAACAACAGAAATGATAAATAGCTGCCGAGATCGAAAGTTATGGAGAGACATGATCTTGTGCCAGTGGAATCATCCGAATTATCATCCCATCGAATATCCAAACAAAGAAAGGCAGCTGCAGTTGCCATCATAGCAAACACAGCACACGTCAAAATACATAAGGCGTATCAGCACCGAAAGTGAACACAGCAGAACTGTCCTTCGTCATATGATATCATCATTCATCGTAAGCAATCTGAATATATAAACACCATCCGGATGAAAAGCACAACTCAAGGTGTACACAGAGCACAAAACTCAGTAGCTCCGTAAGCAAGTCGAACTTGGAACATGAGGAAACTGCAACGAGGAACATCTCTCAGAGAGTGCCTGTCTGGTCCCTGTAGCCTATTTGTCACATTGACCGGAAGTCACTTTTATGGTATCTTCAAAGTATCAGTTCAAGTCTCAAGGCATCTTACGGATTTTTCTGAAGTATTATATTTTGAATAAATCAATTTCTTCCTTCCTGTTTGTGAGATTGTCCATGATTAAAAACCATATGCTGTTGTCGGAACGATACATATCCGCGTTAATTTTAATAAAGGATACTTTAAGAAATGGAGAACATAATAATTTATTAAGGTTGACATCGACCAAGAAGGGAACTTTCACATTCCTTCTTGTACTTTAATCATTTATTGGAATGCCTTAAAAAAATTCTAGAGCATTGCAATCATTGAGTTTTTCTTTCTTTATCTCCATACATTGGCATATTTTACTGAGCCACTGCAAAAAGTGAAGTGTTATGTTTTTATTTATTTCTCCGCTGATGAAATGTGATATAATCATCATGTATATGTCTCTTACTTCAAGCATTGAGCTTGGTATTGTTCATATGGACGCTTCTACTAAACCTGCCGCATAGTAAGATTAAACAGCAACATCACGTTTATCATAGACTTTGATGGGAGAAGAGCCATTGTGTTGAAATGCTGTCTCTAGCCAGATCTCCCAAAGAACGTTGCATTCACCACATCCCATCTGAAAGAATCTCTGTCTCTAGCCAGATCTCCCACAGAACGTCGCATTCACCACATCCCGTCTGAAAAAATCTCTGTCTCTAGCCAGATCTCCCAAAGAACTTTGCATTCACCACATTCCGTCTGAAAGAATCTATGTCTCTAGTAAGATCTCCCAAAGAACATTGCATTCACAACAGCCCGTCTCAAAGAATCTCTGTCTCTATCCAGATCTCCGACAGAACGTTGCATTCAGCACAGCCCGTCTGAAAGAGTCTATGTCTGTAGCCAGATCTCCCACAGAACGTTACATTTACCACAGTCAGCTGAAAAAATCTATGTCTCTAGTCAGATCTCCCACAGAACGTTACATTCACCACAGCCCGTCTGAAGAAAGCTCTGTATGAAGTCAGATCTAGACATTCTTCTTGGTCTACCCCTGATGCGTCACCCAGGAACCATGCCTTCCTTATTGTTCTTTCCAGCTCGTTGTGTCTTTTGATCTGACCATAGTATTTTAATTTCCTCTGTAGAATGGTTGTTTATAAGCAGATTTTTAAATGTTTATATCTTTTAATATGCCTTCAATGCTCTTTTTCATTATCCAAGGCATCTTACGGATTTTTCTGAAGTATTATATTTGAATAAATCAATGTTCTTCCTTCCTGTTTGTGAGATTGTCCATGATTCAAAACCATATGCTGCTGTCGGAACGATACATGTCCGCATTAATTGTAATTTTACTGTCTTGCTGGTGTTTGCAACATGTTCTTCATGGTGTTTAATGTTTGTGTTGCTGTTGCTAATCTTCTTTTGATCTCTTTCTGACAGCCTCCATTGTTAGTTACTACAGATCCCAGATATTCATAGTTTGTTACAATTTCAAGTTCTTCACTGTTGATGATGATATTGGGTTGGCTCATTGGACATTATCTTAGTTTTCAGTTTGTTTAATTAGAGGTTTTGCTTTTCACTGTGTCCTTTTATT
>JAVIAB010000102.1:6211506-6219006 GCA_032433765.1 Megaustenia siamemsis
GGAATGCCTTAAAAAAATTCTTAGAGCATTGCAATCATTGAGTTTTTCTTTCTTTATCTCCATACATTGGCATATTTTACTGAGCCACTGCAAAAAGTGAAGTGTTATGTTTTTATTTATTTCTCCGCTGATGAAATGTGATATAATCATCATGTATATGTCTCTTACTTCAAGCATTGAGCTTGGTATTGTTCATATGGACGCTTCTACTAAACCTGCCGCATAGTAAGATTAAACAGCAACATCACGTTTATCATAGACTTTGATGGGAGAAGAGCCATTGTGTTGAAATGCTGTCTCTAGCCAGATCTCCCAAAGAACGTTGCATTCACCACATCCCATCTGAAAGAATCTCTGTCTCTAGCCAGATCTCCCACAGAACGTCGCATTCACCACATCCCGTCTGAAAAAATCTCTGTCTCTAGCCAGATCTCCCAAAGAACTTTGCATTCACCACATTCCGTCTGAAAGAATCTATGTCTCTAGTAAGATCTCCCAAAGAACATTGCATTCACAACAGCCCGTCTCAAAGAATCTCTGTCTCTATCCAGATCTCCGACAGAACGTTGCATTCAGCACAGCCCGTCTGAAAGAGTCTATGTCTGTAGCCAGATCTCCCACAGAACGTTACATTTACCACAGTCAGCTGAAAAAATCTATGTCTCTAGTCAGATCTCCCACAGAACGTTACATTCACCACAGCCCGTCTGAAGAAAGCTCTGTATGAAGTCAGATCTAGACATTCTTCTTGGTCTACCCCTGATGCGTCACCCAGGAACCATGCCTTCCTTATTGTTCTTTCCAGCTCGTTGTGTCTTTTGATCTGACCATAGTATTTTAATTTCCTCTGTAGAATGGTTGTTTATAAGCAGATTTTTAAATGTTTATATCTTTTAATATGCCTTCAATGCTCTTTTTCATTATCCAAGGCATCTTACGGATTTTTCTGAAGTATTATATTTTGAATAAATCAATGTTCTTCCTTCCTGTTTGTGAGATTGTCCATGATTCAAAACCATATGCTGCTGTCGGAACGATACATGTCCGCATTAATTGTAATTTTACTGTCTTGCTGGTGTTTGCAACATGTTCTTCATGGTGTTTAATGTTTGTGTTGCTGTTGCTAATCTTCTTTTGATCTCTTTCTGACAGCCTCCATTGTTAGTTACTACAGATCCCAGATATTCATAGTTTGTTACAATTTCAAGTTCTTCACTGTTGATGATGATATTGGGTTGGCTCATTGGACATTATCTTAGTTTTCAGTTTGTTTAATTAGAGGTTTTGCTTTTCACTGTGTCCTTTTATTAAAACAAAATTGTTTCTTTTAATCCTTCTGCACTGTTTGAGAGTTGGACTGTGTTATCAGTGTATCAGAGTTCTAGAATTATCTTGACATTTAAAATGAAAGTGTCGAACTTCACAAATCTGTCATCGGTTCTGACATTTCCCATGATGTTTTCAGCTTAGATGTTGAACAGGTATGGAGAAAAGATGCATCCCTGCTTTGCTCCATTATGTACTTCAAACCAGTTTGATGTTTCGCCAGCTATTATGATCGATGCTTGCTGCTCGTGATATAGTGATTCGATAAGTTGTTTTCGGTGCGTTGGAAAGGTCATCTCTTTCATGATTTTCCACAATTTCTGATGTTGTACAGTCAAAGGCCTTGCTGTAATCTATGAAGGAATAATAGAACAAAGAAGTATGTGTTAGCACTCGGAAAAATTGACAGACAAACAACAACAGAAAAAAACGAAGAACAATATATGGTCCGAAGACCATATATTGTTCTTCGTTTTTTTCTATTGTTGTTTGTCTGTCAATTTTTCCGAGTGCTAACACATACTTCTTTGTTCTATTATTCCCTATTATCGCCTCGGAAGTTCCCCATATAATAATATTTATGTATTATTATTTGTACCCAGTATGTAATCTATGAACCATGCTTACAGTTTCATGTTGTATTTTCTACACTTCTCAGGTATGTTTCTCATGTTAAAGATGTGGTCCATGGTACCTCTTCTATGTCTGAAACCTGCTTGAATATATGAAGTTTTTGTTCTACCTTTCTTCCTCTTAAACTATAAATTTCACATTATTTCTTGCTTTGATTATGCAAATTATAACTTTTGATACGTCTCAAATTTGTATTTTATTGTTGAATTCCTTTTACTTTGCATATTTAAGCTTTTTTTTTCTTTATTATTATTTTCAGTTTCCTTTCGGTTGTAAAAATTTGTTTGTTGTTGTGTGATTTTGTCCTTGGAAGATATTTTTATTAAAAAAAATATTTTCGCTTGATGATTTCTTTTGATTTTTCCCATATTATGTTTGTTACTGAATTCGTAAGTTGTAATGTAAAATAAAGAACCATGAGAACTCATAATATTGTCATCATCAAGTGCCGTGCCTGCTGGCATAGATGATCATGTCTCTCCACAACTTTCGATCTCCACAGTTATTTATCATTTCTGTTGTTGACCTTATGCCAAGCCATTCTGTTAATCTGTATGGTATCTTTTCTCTTTGTTTCCCTCTATATCTTTTTCCCTCAATTTTCCCAGATGTTACAATATATTCCAGCTGTTCCCTTCTCATTACATGCCAAAAAATGATAATTCATGACATTATAGGGAAGTCATTTCTCTTATGAGCATCATTTGTATTATCAATTATTATAATTGGTCAATCTTTGCTTAAATCATACAAAACAGTCTCCATTAGTGGTGACGATTGAGCCTAGGTAATCAAACATGTCGATAGTTTCAGCTTGTGTATAGAATTATATATTTTCAATAATTATAATATAACCAAGTACACACAAAAACTATACACATTAAGTGATGTAGATATTTGAAAACACAAGAAAATAAAGTCATCAAACATTCAAGTGTTCAAATGGTAGCTATGAACCACAACAGATTAAACAAAACATTTGTAGTCGTTTATATACTTTGCATTTATTGATTCAACGTTTTACGAAATGTAAACCAATTTGAAACTTAGAATCAAAAGCTGTTTTGCTAGAAGCCGCACATCTGATGGTGTCCTCTGAAATTGAGAGCAAAACAAGAAAAGTTATTCCAACAGATGGAGTTTCGAGGTATTAATATATTTACATACTATTTACAAGCTGTTTAATTTTTTAACATAAGTACATACATTGAGAGGGGGAAAGAGAGACTGAGAGAGGAGGGTGTGTTAGAGAGAGAAAGAGAGAGAGAGAGAGAGAGAGAGAGAGAGAGAGAGAGGCGGGGTGCGTTAGAGATAAAGTGTGAGAAAGACAGAGGAGAGGGTATGTTAGATAGAGTGAGAGAGACAGAGAGAGTGAGTGAGAGAGAGACAGAGAAAGTGAAGGAGAAAGAGATAGAGAAAGGGGATGTTAGACAGAGAGAGAGAGAGAGAGAGAGAGAGAGAGCGTGTGTGTTAGAGACAGAGAGAGGGTGTATTAGAGTGAAAAAGAGATGGTGTGTTAGAGAGAGAGATCAAAATGAGTTTATTTTTTGAGCTCATATCAGAGTTCATATAAGTTTTGTTCCCTTATTCCTTCTAAATTGATTTACTTTAATCGATTCTGATGATTTGTCAAGAAGCTCATAGAATCTTGGATCTTCTCAACGGTTGAAAGGGAACTAGATACAAATAATAATAAATAAATATTATTATATAGGGAACTTCCGAGGCGATAATAAGGAATAATAGAACAAAGAAGTATGTGTTAGCACTCGGAAAAATTGAGAGACAAACAACAACAGAAAAAAACGAAGAACAATATATGGTCCGAAGAGGGATCGAACCCGTACTCCCTGGCACCGCGCCTTGCCACGAGAAGCAATTTATTTCCGGTCTGTGGTCGTTACCCTATGCTATAGTCATTGAGAACGCCTTCGTGTAAGACACGACACTGCTACAATAGCTAATTTTTTAGTTAGCTGCCAGTGTGCCAAGCGTTCGGCTTCTCGTGGCAAGGCGCGGTGTCAGGGAGTACGGGTTCGATCCCTCTTCGGACTATATATTGTTCTTCGTTTTTTTCTGTTGTTGTTTGTCTGTCAATTTTTCCGAGTGCTAACACATACTTCTTTGTTCTATTATTCCCTGAAAGGGAACTACCAGGTTTCTTTGAATGTTCTCTTTGACGGTTTTGTTAAATCGATGCATATTTTCTCGTTATTTGTATAAAACCACGATTGTGCAAATAAAAACTTGCCATGTTCTTTAGATCTTAATCCATTTTGTACATTAAAAGCCTCAAAAGATTTGTTTTTTCTTTTCTGTTGAACAATAGAATCAATTTGATCATACTTTATTTGTAACATATTAATTGGTTTGTCGATTCTAACTGTTTATTTCATTACTTGTGAGATTAATATTCAAGTCTGGATTTCTATTCAGGCTGTAGTTTGATGATGATTAGATATAGAATGTTGTCTTTCATAAACTGTGCGATCCAAACATTGCATGTTTACCACAGTTCAACATGTCCAATATGAAAATGTACATCAATAAATACTAGAATTATTTGTTGTCTGAGCTTTCAACAATTCGGACTTAAGGCTTGTCTCCTACGGTTTGTCATATCTGATAACATGCGGACGGGATAATAAAGAGGATGAATAAGAAATCATGTCTACATTCTAATGAATCTTTACAATCTAGACATACTGTCTACTATGTGATTGAGATGTGCTGTCACTCTAATCTATAGATCGGACGTATTCCTCAGTTATCAAACATGACCTGAAGGGACAAATTGTAATGCTGTATTTTAAATAAAATAGTTTTGACACCTCACTCGGATTAATTTGTAAACAAATATCAATGATTAAAGCAAAACATTTTCTATCTGGTTTGAACGATCTGATGAAGAGCTTCATTCATGGAAAATTACTTTGATTCTTTACTGTTCCTGTAAGCAGACAAGTGTCATTTGAATTGATTAGAAAATAACAGCACATGTCAACATACACTCCTTAATCAGTTTTACAAAATTCAAATAATTCTTGTAAGTGGTGAGTACTTACCTTTAACCAAATAATGCACAATAGCAACCTGTCAAAAAGCCGACAATATTCAGGGCATTAACAATTAAACCACAAGTCAAGTCTAAAACTGTTCCAGTTACTGGGCCTGTGACCAGTAAGAGAATGTTCGCTGCATTCAGTACAATTCCTAGAAGGGCGGGTACAATTGAGGTCACTGCAAACAAAATTCCCTGTACTGCTCCCAATAAGGTGGTGACAACAGCCAGAGCTCCAGTCACAACTCCAAGAAGGCCAGAAACTAGAGAGAGAACAGTCCCAATTACAGGATCCACGAGTCCCGTAACAGTAGATAAAGTATCTTGTACAGTGCACAGTACGCCTGGTAAAACCCCACCAACAACAACATCAACTAGACCAAGAGCAGTTCCAACAAGACCATTAACTAGATTAGATAGGTCAAGGCCACTTCTTCGTTCCAGATCAGCAGCCTCGGTTGGTACAAAGACGGCAACCAACACAATGACAGTGATGTACAAGCAGCGCATCTGTCACGAGAAAACATAAACTATACAGACATAATCGGTTAATAAACTCAGAATGCGTTAGATGTGGTGCAAATTGGCAACAATAATAAAGTATTCCATCAATTATGTTTAAAAATTGTTTAAAAGTGGCAACATTTATTTATGCATAATGAAGAGGTCAAACCAAATTTTTAACGTTTTTTTTGGTTGAAATTCAAGCAAAAACTAAAATGAGACAAAACGTTACGACAATAAAAGAAGTTTAAACAAAAAATGGTAGATATGGCTACAGCCAGTGAATAACTCGGTGTTTATGAGGATGTGGTTTTCATCGTGGAAAAAAAGTAAACAAAATGTAGAAATTTGAGAGAGTGGAAATGACGAGAAGGAAAGAATCGAATATCTGTGACACTGAACAGTGATGACAAAATGGATACAATACCTTGGTAGTTCAGCAAATTATCAGCCTAGAGATGATGGAGTCTCTGTTGTCTGATTTTTCAGTGATGAGAAAGGCTGGGTATGTGGGCATATATTGATGGAAAGTGCTAATTCCTCTGAGATATTGCTAACACTACGTAGGCAAACCGACCAGAGGTGGCAGACAATGTTCCTGGACTTCCATTAAAACCGGGATCAAAGTTTGACTCTTTCAACGTGTTCTTTCTCATAAAACAGGTACGGGGTGTTAAAGAAGGTGACTAATAATTCATATCTACATTCTAATGAAACATCTCTTCTCTTGTTTTCTATGATAGGTATGACGGTATATTCGATACGATCAGAAACTGATGTTTGTTTAAAATCGTCACAGAAAATACATGCTGACTCCTGGAGTCATTACTCAGATGGGACTTACTTGATGGGGGCTACTTCTGATGATCAGATTGCTTCCAGTCGTGAAGCTTCGTACAACGAGTTTGCTAACATCAATGAGGTATAATATCACAAATCATTCTCTCCAGGCCCTTATTAAGTCAAAGAAGGCATCAATTCCAAAATGTAAAGATTATTTGGCAATGAATGACCCTTCAAATAAGTGACTTAACACCTATATTCTTATCTGAAATTCAATATTTTTAATGTTTGTTTTCAATTGTATTCATCTTGTATTTAAAAAAAATTCTCTTCCTTCTTAAATTTTCAGAAATTCACACAACAGTTTCCGCGACCAGCACATGCCACTAGAACAGGTAAATAATTGTAGTGCTGCGGTAAAGCTGGTAGCATGAGCCAGTTGTGGGGTGTAACATAAACTCCTACAAGGTATGGTGACAGCTTTACAATAAAGGAACAACAAAATACTGACGTTTCGGCCTATACGCGGCCTTCTTCAGAAAACGAGAACAAAACAGACAAACAACGAAATAAAGTAAGCTCAGCTACATAAAGGATGAACGTGACAGGTAAATCAAGTAGAAATAAACAGAGGGAGACGACATTAAAAGATGATTGACATTTACATAACACATTTTATAATTACTGTTAGTTTTAACCTACCAAGTTATCATCACACTCTATTTGTTACTGTTAACTCAAATCTCAAACAAATTCTTGGAAACGCAAACTAATTTTCCTCTGTAGGTGATACCATTATTATTTTTCATTTAGTTCATTAGTTCCATAAATTACCTTTTAATAGCATCATCAGCTTATAAAACTGTTAGTTCCTCATTGCCATTATTACAAAGTCGATAGTTTCACACATTCATCTATGGGTACTGGGCGGTCTAGATGTAAGATATCGGCCTCTGGACAAGAAGGTTTTGAGTTCGATCCCCACTGTAGGTGGTGGAAATTTGTCAAAAATCAAATCCGTGGTTTCTTCGTGGCTTTACCATTACCTGGTCTCTCTCTGGGTATTGAGACCCGATATCCAGCCCTAGCCGAAAACGGGCGAAAAAGAGGAGGGTCCTTATGCACATTAAAGAACCGTTGGCAGTTTAAAATGGACAAGAATAAGTCAAAAATGACCTCGCAAAAATATTAAT
>JAVIAB010000102.1:6229006-6241506 GCA_032433765.1 Megaustenia siamemsis
TCTCTCTCTCTCTCTCTCTCTCTCTCTCTCTCTTTCTCTCTCTCTCTCTCTCTCTTTGCGATCAAGACTCAATCAGAGTAGGATTCCAGACTCTCTCATAAAGTCAGCTGTCTGTTTAAGTGAATCGATTGCCCCATATAGTTTCTCTTCCAGGGAGGTGGGTGTGGTCCACATTGTACTTCTCAGGTCTGTGTACTGGGGGCAATCCTGTAGAACATGTTTTGTAGTCATATTGTCCAGTGTACAGTGACATAGGCTGGTTGTACCTATTTTGAATTTGGTGAACATGTGATTTCTCATTCTATTGTGGCCAGTGCGTAGGCGAAGTATGATGACTTGATCCCTCCTTGATAGTTGGTGATATCCGTCACTCTCGTTATGCTTTGTGTGTTCTCGTTTCATTTTTCATGGTACTGACCCTTGAAGATGGCTTTGGCTTCATCATAACTGAGCGGATGGTTCTCTTGCGGGAATCTCCCTCCCTCTTTAGCTAATTTGTCTGCGCGTTCGACCCGTGTATATTACAATGTGATGGTATCCACTGAATGACTACTCTCTGGAAGTTATTGCATAGTTGGTCCAGGGTTGTTCTCAAGTCATCTAGTTCATTGTTCTTGGGGCTTTTTAGAGCTGATAGTACTGACAGTGCATCAGTCAGAATCACCAATTTATTGTGCATGTTATTTTTGTGTTGAGTAGCCAGTGTTGCAGCATCTCTGATGGCCTCAGTTTCTGCTTTAAAGTTGTTTGAGAATTTTCCAGTAGCTATTGACTTGATGATCTCGTCCTGGTTATTCAGCGTCAAGAACACACCTCCCCCCTCCATTTCTGTTGGCATTTGTAGCAGAGCCATCTGTGTATATGTGGGACCAAGAGTCCTGTGGGTAGGTATCGTGTATGTATTTTTCTGGTATGTGTTTTCTTTCTGTGTCTGATTGGGTGCCTTTTATCATGATTCCTGTTATATTTTCTTTAAGTTCTGGTATTTTATGCTTTCCTCGAGGAGACATATCAGATGAGCCCAAGGGTTTCGATATTGTTTGGGACTGTACTAGGTCTTCAGTAGTTAGTTCATTGGCAATTGCAGCGAAGTTGCTCCTCTTTAGTCGTACAATTCCGGAACAAGTTATTCTTTGGTGCATGGGGTGGCTAAGGAGCCTTCTATATTTTTCCGCATTGCTTCTCCCATCAAAGTCTATGATAAACGTGATGCTGCTGTTTAATCTTACTATGCAGCAGGCTAAGTAGAATCGTCCATATAAAAAAATATCATGCTCAGTCCATGAAGTAAGACACATACATGTCGATTATATCACATTTCATCAACGGAGAAATAAAAAAAAAAACACAGCTCTTTTTCCAATGGATTAGTAAAATATACGAATGCATGGGGAATAAAGAAAGAAAACTTCAATGATTGCAATGTATTAATAATTTTTTTTAATGCAATGCAATAAATTAATGCAACGTACTGTGGGTGATCTGGCTAAAGACAGAGATTCTTTCAGCTGACTGTGGTAAATGCAACGTTCTGCAAAAGACTACCCGATGATATATGTGTGTGGTGTGTTTGTGTGTATGACTGTTTTCTATGATAAGCAATCACAGCCAGTGCGTTCCAGTTGAATGTTAAGAAGGCGATGGTAGTCTCTGCTATTACTTTACTGATTTACGTTTTTCAAGACCACAATGGCACTTCTCCCATCAAAGTCTATGATAAACGTGATGTTGCTGTTTAATCTTACTATGCGGCAGGCTCAGTAGAATTGTCCGTATGAGCAATACCAAGCTCAATGCTTGAAGTAAGAGACATATACATGATGATTATATCACATTTCATCAGCGGAGAAATAAATAAAAACATAACACTTCACTTTTAGAGGTGGCTTAGTAAAATATGCCAATGCATGGAGATAAAGAAAGAAAAACTCAATGATTGCAATGTTCTAACAATTTTGGTAAAATGCAGTGCAATAAATGATTAAAGTACAAGAAGGAATGTGAAAGTTACCACAATAATTCAAAACTCAAAACAAGGAAAAATGTTTAATACAAGGACCATCCTTACTCATCCCATCAACTTTGAGTTCATTTGGATACTACTAACAGATTTTATCATCCCCCCTCCCCCACTGTAATATACCTGCAGCCATTCTTTTGGACTCTGTGGAGTCGTGGGCCTGTTCATTCCTTGATGTTATCTTCCCCTCTTGGTAGATCTCAGCCTCAATAGATTATCATGTTCTCGATTCCTTATACTTTCCTTTTGCAAACTGTTTCTTCCAATATACTATAATAGTGATTTCCGGTCAATATGACGGATAAGCGACAGGGACCGGATATACACTGTCTGAGAAGTGTTCCTTGTTGCAGTTTCCTCATGTTCCAAGTACGGCCTTCTGCCATTAGCTGCTGAGTTTAGTGCTCTGTGCACACCTTGAGTTGTGCTTTTCATCCGGATCGTGTTTATATATTCAGTTTGCTTACGATGAATGATGATATCATATGACGAAGGACAGTTCTGCTGCGTTCACTTTCGGCACTGATACGCCTTATGTCCTTTGACGTGTGCTGTGTTTGCTATGATGGGAACTGCAGCTGCCTTTCTTTGTTTGGATATTCGAAGGGATGATAATTCGGATGATTTCACTAGCACGGGCGGTTGAGCAATTATGGATTTTCATTCGTTTGTAGCGATACGGGGCCTTCGAATAACTGAAACTATAACTATAAATATAATAATAATATAAATATATGAGGATGAAACCCTGCTACAAAAACATATAACACCTCTAGATAAAAGCTGCACAAACTACAGTATGAAAATTAACACAGCAAAAACAGAGGCTATAAAAATAAGCAAATTAAGGCACCCATTAAACATCAAGATCAAAGATAAAGAAATAAAACAAGTAGAGGAATTCAAGTATTTAGGCACAATGTTCACAGAAGATGGAAAACTAGACAGAGAAATTGACATGAGAATAAAAAAAGCAAATGCTGTCACATACCAGCTTTCACCATTGCTAAGACATCCAAACATTTCTATGCCAGCTAAACAACAAATGATAAATAGCATCTTCATACCAACTTTGTGCTATGAAAGTCAAACATGGACGCTTTCTAAATCACATTTAAGAAAGATCAATACATGTGAGATGCGTTGCTTGAGAAAAGTAACAAACAACACAAGAAGAGATAGAATACCAAATGAAACCATAAGAAAAACAGTAGGAACAAAACCCTGCCAAGAATATATAGAACAACAACAACTTAAATGGTTTGGCCACCTGGTCAGAATGAATCCTTACCAATCACCATCAAGAGCGTTCTTCTCGAGAATGCATGGGAAAAGACCAAGAGGAAGACCCAGAAGAAGATGGATAGATGCAGTAACAGAGACATGTAACAACAAAGGAAAATCACTAGTTCAGACATTTCGAGCAGCTCAAGAACGACAAATGATATAAACCACGACACCTTTTAGGTATCAGTCAAAAGAGAAAAGTAGAAGAAGATAAAAGTGAAGAATTCTCGATAACCCTATCTATAACGTTTCAACTCCGTCTCTTGTAGGTTATGTTACATCGAACCACATCTCTCATGTTTATCTCAAAATGAATAAAAATAGCTAATACCTCAGTGTTATTGCGTAGATTATCTTCTCTAGTCGACCAAAGGTGGTAAGTATTCCAGCGCTTCCATTAAACCCCGGCTTAACGTTGATGTCTTTCATTGTTTCTTATTTGGCAACATAGAGGTGAGATATTAATTAGGAAAGAATAAGAAATTATATCCACATTCTAAGGAAACAGCTGTTCTCTTGTATCGATTCATACCGATGGCGATATATGGACACGTTATGGTTCAATATTTTGAGCAATGGATGTTTACTTTGACAACGGCACAAAAAACAGACCAATGGGAAATAGTTTCTTATACAAGCACGTACTGCAGAGCTGCCAATCACAGGAGAGCGTTCATGATACGCCGTAAAAAATGAATTACAAAGAGGCAATTAGTTATATGACAGTCTGGGGAAACATAATGGGCTGGGTTTTTTTTTTGTCTTACACCTCCCAAATAAATGTGTAACTGCACAGTGTAACGAGTTGATTTATACATGAATGTAACTGCAACAACAAAAATAAAACTATGCAGATACCACGTACTTGAAAATAAACATAAAAAATACATACATACGTACATACATACAAACAAACATACTTACATATGTACATACATATGCACAAACACACATACATACATGCATACATACATACATGCGTACATACATACATACGTACATACATACATACACACATACATACATACATACATACATACATACATACATACATAAATACATACACACATACATACATACATGCATACATACATACATACATACATACATACATACATACATACATACATACATTCATACATACATACATACATACATGTATACATACATATGTACATACATACATACACACATACATTAACGATAAAAGAGCGGTGAGAATAAATTTGTTAACAGAAATAACAAGAGTGATTTTTTTGTCTTTCTCTTTTTTTTTTAAAGATTGGGGAAATTTGGATGAAATTGTTTTTCTCTTTTTAGCGCCAGCCCGCTAAGTGAGCGTGTATACGTTTTATCGCTAATTTACAACATTGTCAGTTAGACATAGCGATATCTGCGCCTTTCGGCACGACACATACGCCTTCCAAATGGATGATTAGATTTGCTTAACATTTTGAGGGAACGCAGTCATTTTTAATTTATTCCTTTCCACATTGAACTGACAAAGGTTTCTTTTTTTTCGCCATTTTCCTGGAAGGTGCTGAACATCGGATCTCAATACCCAGAGAGAGACCAGGAGACAGTATAGCCATGAAGAAACCACAGATACAATTTTTGACAAATTTCCACCACCTATAGTGCCGATCGAACTTAAGACCTTCTCATCCAGAGACCGACATCTTACATCTCGACCACCCAGTCCCCATGGTTGAATGTATGAAACAATTTACTTTTTAATAATGAAAATGAGGAACAGTTTTATAAGCTGAGGATACTGTTAATATGTTGGTAATGGAACTAATGAACTAAATGATTAAAATAATAATGGTATCACCGACAGATGATACTTAGAATTAGGTTTAGATTGAGTTAACAGTAATAAAAAGAGTGTGATGATAATTTGAAAGGTTTAAACTAACAGTGATTGTACAAGTGTGATAATGTAAATGTCAATCATATTTTAATGTCGTCTCCCTCTGTTTATTTCTCCTTGATTTACCTGTAATGCTCATCCTTTATGTACGTTGCTTTTTTGTAAATCTGTGACTATACCTTGTAGGATGTACGTTACACCCCACTACTCGCTCATGCTACGAGCTTTACCGCAGCACTACAATTATTTACCTGTTCCTGTGGCATGTGCTGATGGGTGAAACTGTTGTGTGAATGGCTGAAAATTTAAGAAAAAAAAAATTGTTTATATACAAGCTGAATAAAATGAAAAAATGAACATAAAAAATACTGAATTTTAGATTAGAATATAGGGGATAAGTAAATTATTTTAAGGTAAAAATGATTGCCAAATAATCTTTACATTTTTGGAATTGTTGCCTTCTTTGACTTAATAAGAGCCTGGAGATAATGATTTGTGATATTATGCCTCATTGATGTTAGGAAACTCTTTGTACAAAGCTTCACAACTGGAGGTAATCTGATCATCAGAAGCAGCCCCCCCCCCCCCCCCCATCATGTAAGTCCCATCTGGGTAATGACTCGAGCCTTTATTTTGTGTGACGATTTTGAAGAAAAATCACTTACTGATCGTATCGGATATAACGTCACACCTATGATACAAAACAAGACAAGAGATGTTTCATTAGAATGTAGATATGAATCATTAGTCACCTTCTTTAATACCCCGTACCTGTTTTATGAGAAAGAACACGCTGAAAGAGTCAAACTCTGATCCCGTCTTTAATGAAAGCCCAGGAACATTGTCTGCCACCTCTGGTCGGTTTGTCTACGTAGTGTTAGCAATATCACTAAGGAATTAGCACTTTCCATCAATATATGCCCACATACCCAGCCATTCTCATCACTGAAGAATCAGACAACTGAGACGCCATCATCTCTAGGCTGATAATTTGCTGAACTACCAAGGTATTGTATCCATTTTGGTCTATCTATCTATATTTCGTTCACCTGAAGTATTGTCTGTGTCTGCAATGTCGTTTCCGGTATAAATGTTGCTGTCTATTGTAAACTTGCCGCGGCCCATATAGTTTTGTCTGTAGTGTTGTATCTATGGGCCAATGGATTTTCCTCAGTCTACTTTATTCAGCGCAGTCTAGAAGTATGTGTTCCACAGTGTAAGTTGCATGTCTAATGGTACATGTAGTTGAGGTGCTGATCTTGAATTGTGTATACATGTGACAGTGGAGTCGATTGTGTCCTGTTCTGAGGCGTATAATGATAACTTGTTTACATCTATTCATATTATGAAAGGCATCCTGATATGGGGCTGGAAGATGCTGAACATCGGATCTCAATACCCAGAGAGAGACCAGGGGACAGTAAAGCCACGAAGAAACCACAGATTCAATTTTTGACAAATTTCCACCACCTGTAGTGCGGATCGAACTTAAGACCTTCTCATCCAGAGACCGATATCCTACATCTCGACCACCCAGTCCCCATGCATGAATGTATGAAACAATTTACTTTTTAATAATGAAAATGAGGAACAGTTTTATAAGCTGAGGGTGCTGTTAATATGTTGGTAATGGAACTAATGAACTAAATGAAAAAAATAATAATGGTATCACCGACAGATGATACTTAGAATTAGGTTGAGATCGAGTTAGCAGTGACAAATAGAGTGTGATGATAAGTTGATAGGTTCAAACTAACAGTGATTGTACAAGTGTGATAATGTAAATGTCAATCATCTTTTAATGTCTTCTTCCTTTGTTTATTTCTCCTTGATTTACACGTAACGTTCATCCTTTATGTAGTTGAGCTGACTTTATTTCGTTGTTTGTTTTGTTCTCGTTATCTGAGTAAGGCCGCATATATGCCGAAATTTCAGTATTTGTTGTGTTGCTTTTTTTGTAAATCTGTGACTATACCTTGTAGGATGTGTACACCCCACCACTGGCTCATGCTACCAGCTTTACCGCAGCACTACAATTATTTACCTGTTCCAGTGGCATGTGCTGGTCGGAGAAACTGTTGTGTGAATTTCTGAAAATTTAAGAAAGAAGTTAATTTGTTTATGTACAAGTTGAATAAAATGAAAAAATAAACATACAAAATAATGAATTTCAGATCAGAATATAGGGGATAAGTAAATTATTTTAAGGGAAAAATGATTGCCAAATAATCTTTATATTTTTGGAATTGATGCCTTCATTGACTTAATAAGAGCCTGGAGATAATGATTTGTGATATTATGCCTCATTGATGGTAGGAAACTTGTTATACAAAGTTTCACAACTGGAGGTAATCTGATCATCAGAAGTAGTCCCCATCAAGTAAGTCCCATCTGAGACATGACTCCAGGAGTCAGCATTCATTTTTTTGTGACGATTTTAAAGAAACATCAGTTTCTGATCGTATCGAATATACCGTCATACCTATAATAGAAAACAAGACAAGAGATGTTTCATTAGAATGTAGATATGAATCATTAGTCACCTTCTTTAATACCCCGTACCTGTTTTATGAGAAAGAACACGCTGAAAGAGTCAAACTTTGATCCTGGCTTTAATGAAAGCCCAGAAACATTGTCTGCCACCTCTGGTCGGTTTGTCTACGTAGTGTTAGCAATATCTCTGAGGAATTAGCACTTTCCATCAATATATGCCCACATACCCAGCCATTCTCATCACTGAAGAATCAGACAACTGAGACGCCATCATCTCTTGACTGATAATTTGTTGGACTACCAAGGTATTGTATCCATTTTGATCTATCTATCTATATTTCATTCACCTGAAATATTGTCTATATCTGCAATGTTGTTTCCTGTATAAATTTTACTGTCTATTGTAATTCTTGCCGCGGCCCATATAGTTTTGTCTGTAGTGTTGTATCTATGGGCCTATGGATTTCCCTCAGTCTACTATATTCAGTACAGTCTTGAAGTATGTGTTCAGCAGTCTGAGTAGCATGTCTACGTATACATGTAGTTGATGTGCCGATCTTGAATTGTGTATACATGTGACTGTGGAGTCGATTGTGTCCTGTTCTGAGACGTATAATGATAACTTGTTTACATCTATTCATATTATGAAAGGCATCCTGATTTGGGGCTTGTGGTTCTCTGATTGATTTAGCTATCTGTTTCTTATGATGGAATGTAACCGGTGCATCTGGTTGTCTGGTTATGTCTCATCACTGAAGAATCAGACAACTGAGACTCCATCATCTCTAGGCTGAAATTTTTCATAACTACCAATATACCTTATCAATTTTAGGCGTCACTGTTCAGTGTCACAGATAGTAGACTAATCCATTGAAAAAAAGTGATGTGTTTTTATTAATTTCTCCGCTGATAACATGTGATATAATCATCATATATATGTCTCTTACCTCAAGAATTGAGCTTGGTATTGTTCATATGGTCGATTCTACTTAGCCTGCTTCATAGTAAGATTAAACAGCAACATCACGTTTATCATAGACTTTGATGGGAGAAGCGCCATTGTGGTCATGAAAAACGTACATCAGTAAAGTAATAGCAGAGACTACCATCGCCTTCTTAACATTCAACTGGAACACACTGGCTATGATTGCTTATCAGTTATACACAAATATATATCATGAGGTCACAAGTCTTTTACAGAACGTTACATTCAGCACAGCCCGTCACAAACAGTCTCTGTCTCTAGCCAGATCTCCCACAGATCGTTGCATTCACCACAGCACCTCTGATAGAATCTCTGTCTCTAGCCAGATCTCCCACAGAACGTTGCATTCACCACAGCACCTCTGATAGAATCTCTGTCTCTAGCCAGATCTCCCACAGAACGTTGCATTCACCACAGCACCTCTGATAGAATCTCTGTCTCTAGCCAGATCTCCCACAGAACGTTGCATTCACCACAGCACCTCTGATAGAATCTCTGTCTCTAGCCAGATCTCCCACAGAACGTTGCATTCACCACAGCACCTCTGATAGAATCTCTGTCTCTAGCCAGATCTCCCACAGAACGTTGCATTCACCACAGCACCTCTGATAGAATCTCTATCTCTAGCCAGATCTCCCACAGAACGTTACATTCACCACAGCCCGCCTGAAAGAATCTATGTCTTTAGCCAGATCTCCCACAGAACGTTGCATTCACCACAGTCCGTCTGAAAGAATCTATGTCTTTAGCCAGATCTTCCACAAAACGTTGAATTCACTACAGCCCGTCTCAAAGAATCTCTGTCTCTAGCATGATGTCCCACAGAACGTTGCATTCACCCAGCTCGTCTGAAAGAATCACTTTCTCTAACCTGATCTCCCACAGAACGTTGCATTCACCATAGCTCGTCTGAAAGAATTTCTGTCTCTAGCCTGATGTCCCACAGAACGTTGCATTCACCCAGCTCGTCTGAAAGAATCACTTTCTCTAGCCTGATCTCCCACAGAACGTTGCATTCACCATATCTCGTCTGAAAGAATTTCCGTATTTAGCCAGATCTCCCACAGAACGTTGCATTCACCATAGCGCGTCTGAAAGAATTTCTGTCTCTAGCCAGATCTCCCACAGAACGTTACATTCACCACAGCACGTCTGAAAGAATTTCTGTCTCTAGCCAGATCTCCCACAGAACGTTGCATTCACCACAGCACGTCTGAAAGAATTGCTGTCTCTAGCCAGATCTCCCACAGATCTTTACATTCACCACAACCTGTCTGAAAGAGTCTCTGTCTCTAGACAGATCTCCTACAGAACGTTGCATTCACCACAGCCCGTCTGAAAAAAATCTGTCTCTAGCCAGATCTAATCATACGATCTTAATGTTTTGAAACCACCATCTTCTTGGTCTGTCCCTGATGCTTCACCCAGGAATCATGCATTTCATTTTTCATTTTTCCAGCCTGTCATGTCTTTTGATGTGATCATAGTATTTTATTTTCCCTTGTAGAATGGTGTTTATAAGGCAGTTCTTAATGTTCATATTTTTAAAATATGCCTTCATTGCCCTTTTTCATTATTCAAGGTATCTTAAGGATTTTTCTGAAATGTTATATTTGAATAAATCAATTTTCTTCCTTCCTGTTTGTGAGATTGTCCATGATTCACAACCATATGTTGCTATCGGAACGATACATGTCCGCATTAATTTTAATTCAATTGCCTTGCTGGTGTTTGCCACATGTACTTCATTGTGTTTAATGTTTGTGTTGCTGTTACAAATCTTCTTTTGATCTCTTTCCGACAGTCTCCATTGTTAGTTACTACAGATCCCAGATATTCATAGTTTGTTACAATTTCAAGTTCTTCACTGTTGATGAAGATATTGGGTTGGCTCAATGGACATTATCTTAGGTTTCTGTATGTTTGTAGGAGATGTTTTGCTCTTCACTGTGTCCTTTTTTTCACAAAATCATTTCTTTTAATCCTTGTACGCACTTCTTGATATTTACAGTGAAAGGGTTGAACTTCACAAATCTGTCATCGTTTCTGTCATTTCCAATGATGTTTTCAGCTTAGATGTTGAATAGGTATGGATTGAAGATGCATCCACGCTTCAAACCTTTTTGTATTTCAAACCAGTTTGATGTTTCGCCAGCTATTTTGATAGCCGCTTGCTGTTCGTGATATAGTGATTCGATTTCATACTCGACAGGAAAAGTAGGGAACAGAACCCGGTCGTGGTTAATGCTGAGGTCAACGGTCTCATCTGCGATAACACCGATGAGAAATATGCAGTCATCTATACAGACGGATCTGTAAGACGACACGAAAGAAGTGCATGGGCATTTACAGCACGCTCGGCAGGCAGAATAGCCAAAGATGACAGTGGTGCATACGCCATGACCACGAGTAGCATGACAATGGAGGTGATGGCAGTGACTAAGGCATTCAAATGGTTAGAGTCACAAGGCTACACCCACGCATGTATACTGAGTGATTCGATGAGCATGATTAAAAAATTGGAGGCGGGCTTTGTATGCATGCAATGGGTAGAGTCGTTGCAGAAATCCAAAATACGTAAGGTCACCTTTGTCTATGTCCCTGGACATGCGGGAGTACGGGGAAATGAGAGAGCGGACAGGTTGGCTAGCTGCGTTGTCGTTGAGGACGGGCAACCAATGGATCGGGCGGACATCATCAATGCACTCCGAGATGTGGGAAGAGCACAGGACTTCGACAAACACAGATCAATGTCGCTTCTTCGGATGATGGAAATGGGAGTTAAGATGGGCACGGCCAGAAAAGAGAAACTTGGTGGCCGTGTAAGAAGACTTATCAACCAACATAGAACTGGAGTCGTCAGTCGCTGGACGGGAATTGCTGAGGAGGGGATCTGAGCACCTATGGACATGTTCGGAGTGCAATGATGATGACCCGCAAATAACTCAATAACTCAATAGTGATTCGATAAGTTGTATTAGGTGTGTTGGAAAGTCCATCTCTTTCATTATTTTCCACAATTTCTGATGTTGTACGCAGTCAAGGGCCCTGCTGTAATCTATGAACCATACATGCAGTTCTATGTTGTACGCAGTCAAGGGCCCTGCTGTAATCTATGAACCATACATGCAGTTCTATGTTGTACGCAGTCAAGGGCCCTGCTGTAATCTATGAACCATACCTGCAGTTCTATGTTGTATTCACAACACTTCTCAAGCATGTTTCTCATGTCAAAGATGTGATCGTTGGTACCTCCTCTATGCCTGAAACCTGCTTGTCTTATACGAAGTTTGTGTTCTAACTTTCTTGTTTTCATATTCTGATGATCAGCATGAGTATTCTCCTGGCATGGTTTATTAATGCAATAATTACGTAGTTGGAACATTATATACATATATACGTAGGGAGGTCAAAAAGTAATGCACACCAATTTTTTTCTCGGAAACTATTCGGGCAAAATGTGTGAAATTTTCACAGATTGTAGCTGAACATCCCCTTTACACTACCTATTTTTCAACATAATCTCCGTCCAAGCGTATTGCCTTACGCCAACGCGAAACTAGGTCATGAATGCCTCGTTTGTACCAAGTTTTGTCCTGCTCGCGTAGCCATTTTTTAACTGCACGGATCACATCCTCATCATTGTCAAAGTGTGTCCCACGCAGGAATTTTTTGAGTGGTCCAAACAGATGGAAATCTGAGGGAGCCAGATCAGGGCTGTAAGGAGGATGGGGCAGTACAGTCCAACCAAATTTGTTGATTGCTTCCCGTGTTACCAGACTTGTGTGAGGGCGTGCATTGTCATGTTGAAGCAACAAATCTGTAGATGGCTTATTAGGCCG
>JAVIAB010000102.1:6244006-6261506 GCA_032433765.1 Megaustenia siamemsis
ACGATAGCAATGTTATTGTAAAGTTATAAGCATCTGTTATTCACATAATACCACGACACATTGATAGAAATGTTCACAAAGAGACACAACTAACGACTGGAATACGTGATGACTTTCCGATCATTATGAAGAAATACAAAATAAAATGTCCGAGCCACGTTTTTGGATCTTCAGGTCTGGGAAAGATCACTCTGTCATGAGATGTGGAAGGAGGAAAGAGGAGTGGTAAACTGAGAAAGAGATGGGAAGATAACATCAAAGTATAAGCGTGTTTCAAAATTTGCAATCCCACAGAGAATGGTTGTAAATAGAGATCAATAGAGAATGTTGATAAAGTCTCTGAGCAGTGACGAAACGACCCATGACTGAACGATGTTGTTGAGAATGCCTCTCGTTGTCTATCTGTGTCGTCTACATACTTGAGAAGAATATGAATGTAGTTCTCCAACACGCTACTTCCATTGACTTCTAGGTCCATGGTCGCACATTATTTTCTAGCTTTGATTATGCAAATTATAACTTTTGATACGTCTCAAATTTGTATTTTATTGTTGAATTCTTTTTACTTTGCAGTGGTAGCTTTTTCGTTCTATTATTTTCAGTTCTTTTAAGATTCCATTGGTTTTTTTTTTTAAAATTATTTTCATGGGATGATTTCTTTGAATTTTTTCCTTATTATGTTTGTTATTGAATTCATAAGTTGTAATGTAAAATAGTTGACTATGAGTACTCATTACATTATCATCATCAAGTACCGTGGCTGCTGGTGTAGGTGATCATGATTGTCCACAACTTTCGATCTCGACAGTTATTTATCATTTCTGTTGTCGACCTTCTGCCAAGCCATTCTCTTAAGCTGTTTGGTATCATTTATCTTTACTTCCCTCTATATCTTCGTCCCTCAATTTTCCCAGTTGTCACAATATATTCCAGCGGACCCCTTCTCATTACATGACCACAAATTGATGATTTATGTCATTATAAGGAAGTCACTTCCCTTATGTGTATCATTTGTACTATCAATTATTATAATTAGTCAATCTTTGCTTAAATCCTACTAAACAATCCATTAATGGTGATGATTTAGCCTAGGTAATCAAACGTATTGATATAACATGTTGATATATATGTACAAACAAAAACTATACACATTAAGTGATGTAGATATTTGAAAACACAAGAAAATAAAGTCATCAAACATTCAAGTGCTCAAATGGTAGCGATGATCTATAATAGATTAAACAAAACATTTGTAGTCGTTTTATATACTTTGCATTTATTGATTCATCGTTTCATGAAATGTAAACCAATTTGAAACTTAGAATCAAAAGCTGCTTTGCTAGAAGCCGAACATCTGAGAGTCGCGGTGTCTTCTGAAATTGAGAGCAAAACAAGAAAAGTTATTCCAACAGATGGAGTTTCGAGGTATTAATATGTTTACATACTGTTTACAAGCTGTTTAATTTCTTAACATAAGTACATACATAGAGAGGGGGATAGAGAGACTGAGAGAGGAGGGTGTGTTAGATAGAGAGAGAGAGAGAAGGGAGTATGAGTGAGAGAGAGACAGAGAAAGTGAAGGAGAAAGAGATACAGAAAGGTGATGTTATACACAGAGAGAGAGAGAGAGAGAGAGACTGAGAGAGGAGGGTGTGTTAGAGATAAAGTATGAGAAAGACAGAGGAGAGCGTATATTAGAGAGTGACAGAGACAGAGAGAGTGAGAGAGAGACAGAGAGAGTGAGAGAGAGTGTGTATTTGAGTGAGGGAAAGGGTGTGTTAGAGAGAGTGAGAGTGGGCGAGTGAGATGAAAATAATTTTTTTTTGAGTTCATATCAGAGTTAATAATACATCCTACTTTGATTCACTTTAATCGACTTTAACGATTTGTCAAGAAGCTCAAAGAATCGTGGATCTTCTCAACGGTCGTGAGAGAACTAATTCAGAGGAAGATGTATGTTTATGGTACTCGGAAAAAATGAAAAGTTATCAACAGCAGAAGAAAACAAAGAACAATATATGAACCGAAGGAGGATCGAACCTGTACTCAGTGGCACAGCGCCTTGCCACGAAAAGCCAAACAATAGGGAACAAGAAAGGGAACTACCTGGTCTCTTTGAATGTTCTCTTTGAAGGTTTTGTTAAATCGATGCATATTTTCTCGTTATTTGTATAAAACCACGACTGTGCAAATTAAAACTTGCCATGTTCTTTAGATGTCAATCCATTTTGTCAAAAAGTCTCAAAATATTTTTTTTATTTTCTGTTGATCTATGGAATCCCTTTTGTCAAACTGTATTTGTAGCATTTTCTCCGGCTTGGTATATAACATGGAAAACAAACCAGTAGAAGAGATCGATCACTTTATCTATCTTGGAAGTCACATTGATCGAGAAGGGGATACGAGCAAAGAAATTAAAATCAGAATAGCTAAAGCAGCAATGTCTTTCAGAAGCCTTGAAAAGTTGTGGAAATCAAAACTTATCAGCACAAACACAAAACTTAGGCTATTCAAATCAAATGTACTATCAACCCTTACGTATGCGTGTGAAAGCTGGAAAACAACAAGAGATATAGAAACAAAGTTGAACGCATTCGAAAATAAATGTCTAAGGAAAATACTTGGTATAGCATGGAACGAATTCAAAACAAATGAGGAAATTAGAGAAATCGCCAATCAACCACTAATATCTTCAGTAATAAAGAAAAGACGATGGTCATACGTTGGACATGTGATGAGAAGAGATAATAACCGAATAGCAAAGCAAGCCCTCATATGGGAAACAACAGGTAAAAGAAAAAGAGGAAGACCCAGGGAGACACTGAGAAGAACATTGATGAGAGAGGCAAGAGCAGCAGGAGTCGGCTCCCTCAATGAGATAGAACTGCTTGCACAGAACAGAGACAGATGGCGAGATTTGATAAAATATCTTTAAAAGAAAACTGCTAGAACAAAAAATCCATATAGGAGAAGGTGTATCTTGGTCTACGCCCTATGGGCCGGTTACGGCTCGAAAGGTCAATAGATAGATAGATTTGTAGCATATTAAAAGTTATGTCGAATCTTACTGTTTATTTCATTACTTGTGAGATTAATATTCAAGTCTGGATTTATATTCAGGCTGTAGTTTGATGATGGTTAGATATAGAATGTGGTCTTTCATAAACTGTGCGATCCAAACATTGCATGTTTACCACAGTTCAACATGTCCAAGCGTTGACAATAGCTGGGAAAATGTACATCAATAAATACTAGAATTATTTGTTGCTTGAACTTTCAACAAGCCCGACTCATGGCTTGTCTTTACAATGTACATCAATAAATACTAGAATTATTTGTTGCTTGAACTTTCAACAAGCTCGACTCATGGCTTGTCTTTACAATGTACATCAATAAATACTAGAATGATTTGTTGTCTGAGCTTTCAACAAGCTCGACTTATGGCTTGTCTCCAACATTTTGTCATATCTGATAACATGCGGTCGGGATAATAAAGAGGATGAATAAGAAATCATGTCAACATTCTAATGAACCTTTACAATCTAGACATACTGTCTACTATGTGATTGAGATGTGCTGTCACTCTAATCTATAGATCGGACGTATTCGTCAGTTATCAAACATGAACTGAAGGGACACATTGTAATGCTGTATTGTAAATGAAATAGTCCTGACACGTTATAGGAATACTATGTAAACAAACATCAATGATTAAAGAAAACCACTTTCTATCTGGTCTGAACGATCTGATGCAGATCTTCGTTCATGGAAAATTACCTTGATTCTTTATTGTTCAAGTAAGCAGACAAGTGTCATTTGAATTAATTAGAAAATAACAGCACATGTCAACATACGCTCCTTAATCAGTTTCACAAAATTCAAATAATTCTTGTAAACGGTGAGTACTTACCTTTAGCCAGATTCATGATGAAGTGCACACAAGCAACCTGATGCGAAGCCGATAATAGACAGGATACTAACTATTTCATCACAAACCAATTTTAAAACTGGTCCAGTTACTTCGCTTGTGACCAGACCGACAATGTTCACTGCAGGAAGCACAAGTTCTAAAATGCAGGGTATAATTGAGGTCGCTGTGTTCAAAAGTGCCTGTACTGTTCCCAATAACACGATGACAACATCCAGAGCCTCAGGCACAATTGGAAGAAGGCTATCAACTAGGCAGAGAACACTCGCAATTACAGAACTCACTATTCCAGTAACACTTTCTAAAGTTTCTTGTACAATGCACAGTACGTTTGGTAAAGCGTCACTAGCAACACCAACAACAAGATCAACAGCAGTTGCAGCAACAGTAGTAACTAGACCAGTAGCAGTTTCAGTAACACCATCAAGTAGGCAAGTTAGGTCAATGGGATTTCTTCGTTCCAGATCAGCAGCCTCGGTTGGTACAAAGACGGCAACCAACACAATGACAGTGATGTACAAGCAGCGCATCTGTCACAAGAAAACATAAACAATACAGATATAATCAGTTAATAAGTTCAGAATGCGGTAGATGTGGTGCAAATTGGCAACAATAATAAAGTGTTCCATCAATTATGTTTAAAAATTGTTAAAAAGTGGCAACATTTATTGATGCATAATGCAGAGGTCAAACACAACTTGTAACAAGTTTTTTGTTCTTGAAATTCAAAGAAAATCTAAAATGACACAAAATGTTACGACAATAAAAAAGTTTCAACAAAAAATGGAAGATATGGCTACAGCCAGGGAATAACTCGGTGTTTATGAGGATGTGGTTTTCATTGTGGAAAAAAGTAAACAAAATGTAGAAATTTGAGAGAGTGGAAATGATGAGAAAGAAAGAATCGACTATCTGTGACACTGAATAGTGATGACCAAAATGGATACAATACCTTGGTAGTTCAGCAAAGTCTAGAGATGATGGAGTCTCAGTTGTCTGATTCTTCAGTGATGAGACATAACCAGACAACCAGATGTACAGGTAACATACTATCATAAGAAACAGATAATTAAATCAATCAGAGAACCACAATCCCCAAATCAGGATGCCTTTCATAATATGAATAGATATGAACAAGTTATCATTATACGCCTCAGAACAGGACACAATCGACTCCATAGTCACATGTATAGCAAATTCAAGATCGGCACATCAACTACATGTACATGTGGACAGGCGCCCCAGACTACTGAACACATACTTCAAGACTGCATTGAATATAGTAGACTGAGGAAAATCCATTGGCCCATAGATACAACACTACAGACAAAACTATATGGGCCACTGCAAGAATTACAAAAGACAGTAACATTTATACCGGAACCGACATTGCAGACACAGACAATACTTCAGGATATATATATATATATATATATATATATATATATATATATATATATATATATATATATATATATATTCAAAGATAGATAGATAGACAAAAATGGATACAATACCTTGATAGTTCAGCAAATTATCAGCCTAGAGATGATGGAGTCTCAGTTGTCTGATTCTTCAGTGATGAGAATGGCTGGGTATGTGGGCATATATTGACGGAAAGTGCTAATTCCTCAGAGATATTGCTAACACTACGTAGACAAACCGACCAGAGGTGGCAGACAATGTTCCAGCTTCATTAAAGCCGGGATCAAAGTTTGACTCTTTCAGCGTGTTCTTTCTCATAAAACAGGTACGGGGTATTAAAGAAGGTGACTAATAATTCATATCTACATTCTAATGAAACATCTCTTCTCTTGTTTTCTATGATAGGTATGACGGTATATTCGATACGATCAGAAACTGATGTTTCTTTAAAATCGTCACAAAAAATAAAGGCTAACTCCTTGAGTCATTACCCAGATAGGACTTTCTTGATGGGGGGCTACTTCTGATGATCAGATTACCTCCAGTTGTGAAGCTTTGTATAAAGAGTTTCCTTACATCTTCTTCCTCTTTCCTTCCTCATTTTCCTTTCAACATCGAGGGGAGGTATAATTTGTGGCCTTTTGCTCTTCTGTTCGCCTCTGCTTTTGTTATGTTTCCTAGTGCTTCTAATATTCCATCGATCCATCTTTTTCGTTGTCGACCTGTGGGTCTTGTATTCTTGCAACGTTTATTGAGCGCTCATAGTGTTATTTTGATTACTATACCTTGTCAACAGGCCAAACCATTTTATCTATTGTTTCTTAAATATTTTATGACGGGGACTATTCCTACGTTTTTTTTCAGTTCTTCATTTTTGATCTTATCTCCCAGATTATTTCCTGCCATTCGTCTAACACATTTCATCTCTGTAGAGATTATTTTCTTATTGTTCTTGCATGTAGGGTCCAGGACTGGCATTGGTAGCACAATGTTGGGATGAAGATTGTATTGTAGGGTCCAGGACTGGCATTGGTAGCACAATGTTGGGATGAAGATTGTATTGTAGGGTCCAGGACTGGCACTGGTAGCACAATGTTGGGATGAAGATTGTATTGTAGGGTCCAGGACTGGCACTGGTAGCACAATGTTGGGATGAAGATTGTATTGTTCTCTGTGTCCTCAACCTAACATCATCATCATCATGTGCCATACCGATTGGCGTAGGTGATCATGTCCCTCCACAATCTTCTATCTACAGTGCATTGTATCAGTTCTGTTGTTGACTGTTTTCCATGCCATGACACCAAGCGATCAAGTATTGTCTCTCTTTGTCGCCCGCGATCTCTCTTTCCTTTTAGTTTTCCAGTATTCCAACTTTCCTCTTCTCATGATGTGCCCGAAAAATGTTGATTGCTTCTTTCTGATGTTTTTTAAGAGCTCCCTTTTTGTGTTGGCCTCTTTGAGAACTTCCTCATTGGTCTTTTTTAGCTGTCCAGGGAATTTTCAACATTCTTCTGAGAAATCCCATCTCTGTGGCCTCTAATCGTCTCTTCATTTGTTTGTCTATTAGTCCATGATTCGCTTCCATAGGTCAGAGTTGGTTCTATATAGCACCGATGAACTCTCTTTCTCATTTCTATTGACATAGATTTATTGCATAAGATATTTTTCATTTTCTGAAATGCTATTTTGGCCTGAGCTATTTTGCTTTTTATTTCTGTGGTGCATCTCCCATCTGATGTTATTATTGTGCCCAAGTATTTGAAACGTTGCACTTGTTTCAGATTTGTCTCGTTTATTTTTATGCATTATTCAGACTGAGACCTTTCTTGTTGCTTTCTTTTACTATTATGTCTATCATTTCTTGTAGTTCATTCTCTGTCTCTGCTATTAAGACTGTGTCATCCGCATATCGCAAATTAACATCAATGCCACATAATGTTGCAAACAATTCTCTCTAGGCCCTTGTTAAGTCAAAGAAGTCATCAATTCCAAAAATTTTAACATTATTTGGCAATCATTGCCCCCTTAAAATAAGTAACTTATCCTTTATATATTCTGATCTCAAATTCAGTATTTTTCATGTTTTTTTCCCATTTCATCCAACTTATGTATAAACGATTCTCATATTTCTTAAATTTTCGGATCTTCACACAACAGTTTCCCCGACCAGCACACGCCACAAGGGGACATTAAGCGTAGTTGTTGACATCGCTCATAAAATGAGAAGCCCATATTAAGTGGACATTCTTTCGCCATCGCTTTTACCTCGATCCCAGCCTTGAACTCTGCCCTAAGATATTTTGGTCAGTACAGACCTGTGTAACCCTTAGGGTCAAGGTAAAGCAACGCACACAAATGCATCAAAATGTGAAGCTGCAGTGAAGCTAATTGTGAGGAAAATGAAAAAAAATATAGGGAAAAAAACAGGAAAAAAAAACTGCGTGGTTAAATCTTTACGCAATAATTTGACAACACAAATCAGAACGATGTTTCGGCGCTAAGACCTTCAACGGAACAAACATACAAAAGGCGTATAAATATGTTTTTACAATGTACAACTGAAATAAACAAAAGAATATGAATGGCAAAAAGTAATTTTAATGCCATGAAAAGTATACTAACAACAGAACAAATAACACCAGGGCTAAAACTAAGAATTGCAAAATGTTATAGCTTCTCAATATTCCGTTATAGTGGAAAAACATGGACATTAGACAAGAAAACAGAACACAAAATTGAAGCCTTTGAAATGTAGATTCATAGAAGAATAAGACGAATTGGATAAAGTGTTAAGTCTTAAGACAACTAAAAATAAAAAGAGAACTAGCAAAAACAATTCAAACAAGATGCAATTTTTGGACAATGTTAAAAGACAGAACAGTCTACTAAAAGTAATCTTGCAGGGAAAAACACAAGGTAAAAGTAGCGGAGGCAAACCAAGACTAACATGGTCGAGTAACATCAAAAGATGGACAAGTCAGCCTATGACAACCTGCACTATCAAAGCAAGAGACAGAGGCAGACCAAGACTAACATGGACGAGTAACATAAACAGATGGACAAGTCGGCCTATGACAACCTGCACTATCAAAGCAAGAGACAGAGGCAGACCAAGACTAACATGGACGAGTAACATAAACAGATGGACAAGTCGGCCTATGACAACCTGCACTATCAAAGCAAGAGACAGAGGCAGACCAAGACTAACATGGATGGGTAATATAAACAGATGGATAAGTCAGCCTATGACAACCTGCACTATCACAGCAAAAGACAGAGGCAGACCAAGACTAACATGGATGAGTAATATAAACAGATGGACAAGTCAGCCTATGACAACCTGCACTATAAAAAAGCAAGAGACAGAGGCAGACCAAGACTAACATGAACGAGTAACATAAACAGATGGACAAGTCAGCCTATGACAACCTGCACTATCAAAGCAATAGACAAAGCGGGATGGCGCTCCACGGTAGCCAACCTTCGATGCGGAGACGGCACTCTGTGATGATGATGATTTCTTGTTGCATCATTTTGCAAGTGTTTTTCATGATACGACTCAAGTAAGGGATGCCCTAGACCGCGCAGTTACTGTTCACCTACGTAGCTTGTAATTTATTCTGTATAGACAATTGTTTCGTAAGTGCTTAGGACGATATTGATACAAGGTGATAATTCCAAAGTGTTATTCCTTACATTACGTTCTCGAGTGGGCCAAAGCTGGCGTACACTTTTCTGATTTAGATGATCAACGTTTGTCTTTACCACTGTGTCATGTCTCATAACATAGGGGCGGGGTGTTAAAGAAGGTGAGTGGGAAACCATACCTAAATTGAAGTGAAACAGTTCGTTATGTCTCGTTTTGTTTGTGGGCGGTATTATTGTCATATGACAGTTTGATATGATCAGCAATGGGCGTGTTCTTTGGAAACGTCACACAAAACAGACTAATGGAATGCAGCTTGCCCTAATCGTCATTAAGTCCGACTCGGCATCGAAGGTTGGCTAGCATGGAGCATCATTCAGTTCTGTTTATTGCTCTGGTAGTGCAGTTTATCATAGGCTGACTTGTCCATCTTTTGATGTTACTCGTCGACGTTAATCTTGGTCTGCCTCTACCTCTTTTACCTTGTATTTTCCCTTCCAATATTAATTTTAGTAGACTGCTGTGTCTTTTAACATGCATTTGACTTGTTTGAATTGTGTTTAGTAGTTCTCTTTTCATTTAAAATTGTTTTAAGACTTAATCGTTTTGTTATGTTTTATTTTTATCAAATTGTTCATATTCTTCTATAAATCCACATTTCAAAGGTGTCAATATACTGTTCTGCTTTCTTGTCTAATGTCCATGTTTCTGCACCATACAGGAATGTTGACAGAATATAACACATCTTGCTATTCTTAGTTTTATCCCTGGTGTTATTTGCGTTAATGTTAGTTTATTTTTCATGACATTAAAATTGCTTTTTGCCATACCTATTCTTTTGTTTATTTCTAGTGTTATATTTTACATCACTGGTTATAGTACGTCCAAGGTAGTTGTAATTCTGAACTGTCTCCAGGTCTATTCCGTCAACTTCGATATCCGTTTGTAGATTTTGAGTATTATCATTGTTAATGATCATAGTTTTTGTCTTTTTGATATTCACATCTAATCCATATTTTGTGCATGCCACATTTATTTCATTAAGCACTATCATTTACTTTTGCCACTAATACAGTATTTTTTTTTTCTTTGTGTGTTTCCAGCGATTATTTTCCTATGAATGCCTAGGCCTGGTATCTCTGTGATGTTTTAAAGATTTGCTCAGTGTAAAGATTGAACAAGTGTAGTGATTGTATGAATCCGTCTCTTTTTATATCAATGGGTGTAGATTTCTCTTTGTTATATTTTATTATTGCTGTTTGCTCCCAGTATAGATTACATATTAGTCGTATGTCTGTGTCATCTAGATGTATATCGTTTAGGTATTCTATAAGTTGTTTATGGTGTATTCTATCAAAAACGTTGGTGCAGTCTATGAAGCAGGCATATAGTAGTTTGTTTACTTCTGTGTACTTTTCTATAAACGTCCTCATGCAGAATATGTCTACTATTGTCCCACTGTTTTTCCTAAATACTAATTGTTGTTGTCTAATTCCACATTGATTTTGTATCGAATTCTTCCTTGAATAACTTTTAGAAAGATTTTTGTCACGTGTTTCGTTAGGGGTATTATTCTAAAATCACTTCATTGAACTGCATCATTACTTGGCAATGCAATGAAAGTTGATGTTTTTAATCCATCTGGTATGTTTCCTGTGGACAATTCCAATAAATAAAACAAAGAGTCAGACAAGGTTGTGTTCTTTCGCCGGATTTGTTTTCATTTTACAGCGAATATATTATGAGATCAATAGTAGACAAAAAAGGAATTGAAGTCAACGGTCGCAAAATAAATAATTTGCGATATACGGATGGCACAGTCTTAATAGCAGACACACAGAATGAACTGCAAGAAATGATAGACATAATAGTAAAAGAAAGCAAAAAAAATGGTCTCAGTCTGAATAGTAAGAAAACAGAAGTAATGGTCATATCAAAGAAACAATCATCAACATCATGCTGCATTAAAAAAAACAAGACAAGTCTGAAACAAGTGCAACATTTCAAATACTTGGGCACAATAATAACATCAGATGGAAGATGCACCACAGAAATAAAAGCAGAATAGCTCAGGCCAAAATAGCTTTTCAGAAAATGAAAAATATCTTATTCAACAAATCTATGTCAATGGAAGTGAGAAAGGGAGTTCATCGGTGCTTAATAGAAGCAATTCTGACATATGGAAGCGAATCATGGACATTAGACAAACAATTGGAAAGACAATTAGAGGCCACAGAGATAGATTTTTCAGAAGAATGTTGAAAGTTCCCTGGACAACTAAAAAGACCAATGAGGAAGTTCTCAAAGAGGCCAATACAAAAGGGGAGCTTCTAAAAAACATCAGAAAGAAACAATCAACATTTTTCAGGCACATCATCAGAAGGTGGAAGTTGAAATACTTGGTTACACAAAGCAAAATACAGAGAAAGAGAGATCTTGGACGACAAAGAGATAAAATACTGAATAGCTTGGTGTCATGGCATGGCAAACAGTCAACAAAAGAACTGATACGATGCACTGTAGACAGAACATTGTGAAGGACATGATCGCTTACGCCAACCGGTATGGCTCATGAAGATGATGATGTATCTGTATGGAATATGTCGTTGCATATGTCTGTGATCACTCAATGCCAAAATCTGATTGTGCCTTTATCATCTATATCTGTATGTTGTTATGTTCTGCTGCTTTTCCCTTTTCCATTATTTGTATAGATTTTTCCACCTCATATTTTAAAATTGAATTGTATAGTCTAACGTATATTTTATAATTGGTTTCTCTTCCCTTTCGTCATAAAATAGTTCTGTTACATATTCCTGCCATATATTGATTATATCTTTATTGTCTGTTACATATTCCTGCCATACATTGATTATATCTTTATTGTCTGTTACAGAATGGGTTGACAATAACTGGGACTCTGCGAAATGAGATACACCGGATCAGGGGAGATGTATTCTGGTAAACATAAAATAATATATTCTGGAGGTACTGAACACCAAAGAGGAGTCTGTATCATCTTGGATGCTCAAAGTCAAAGAACAGTGAAAGGCTTTTACCCAATATCTGACAGAGTCTTTTTATTGAAATTGAATGGAAAGCCAATAGTCATAAATCGTATACAAGTTTATGCACCAACAGCAGACAGCCTAGAGGAAACAATTGATAAATTTTACGAGTTATGAGATTTTAACACAAAAGTAGGAAAGGAAAGAGTTGAGGAAGTAGTTCATTATGGCTTAGGCGAGAGGAATGAAAGAGGTGAGAAACTTATTGACTGGGCAAGAACACACAACATATTGATAGGAAACGCCTGGTTTAAGCAACATCCAAGACGTCTGTGGACATGGAAAAGCCCAGGAGACAACGCACGTAATCAAATTGATTACATAATGATAAGCAATAGATTTAGAAACAGTCTGGTGTGTGTGAAAACTAGACCAGGGACAGATTGCAATAGTGATCATGTACCAGTTGTGTGAAAGCTTAGAGTAAAATTAAAAACAACAAAACGAGCCTCAGCTAAATTTAGATTTACTCAAATCGGACAAGAAGCTGCAGGACAAATATAATATCACAATTCAGAACCGGTACAATGCAATAGAGAAGATACACAGCATCGATGAACAGTGGGAAATGCTAAAAGAGTCAATGCAACAAACATCAAAAGAGTTCATACCACCAGTGAGGACAAATTCAAGAAAGAAATGGATAACAGATGACATTTTGCAGCTAATGGATACAAGAAGAAGAAATAAAGAAAATAAAGATGAGTATAAGAGATGAATAAAGAAATTGTAATGAAATGCAATGAAGCAAAAGAAGCATGGCTAAAAGAGAGATGCAAAGAGATTGAAATGCAACAAAAAGGAGATACTAAAGCTATATACAAACAAATTGAAGAATTAACAGGAAGAAAAACGCAATCAAAAACTGGATGTTTAAGATCAAAGGAAGGAGAACTGTTGATTTATCAAGAAAGCATAAGGGATGGATGGACAGAATACATTAAGGATCTTTATAATGATGAACGAACGGAAGTAAATATTAAGAATAATGTAGAAGGACCAGAAATACTCACAGAAAAAGTGGAAGATGCCTTGTGCAATATGAAAGCAGGCAAAGCTCCTGGACCAGATAATATAACTAAAGAAGAGATTGAAGTCATGGGTGATTTTAGAATAGAAATAATAACAAAAATATTGAATGATATCTACAACAGCGGATATATACCAGACGACATGCTCAAATCAATATTCATAGCCCTACCAAAGAAATCGGTTGCGATGAATGAGATGATCATCGCACAATAAGCCTTATGAGTCATATGACTAAGATATTACTAAGAATCATCATGCGAAGAGTGCGAAACAAAATCAGTCCAGAAATTAGCGATGAACAGTGTGATTTTGTTAGAGATAAAGGAACAAGCAATGCCATTTATATCATAAGTTCTTTAGTAGAAAGGGCCACAGAGGTGAAAACAGATCTATACCTATGTTTCATAGATTATACCAAGGTATTTGACAAAGCAAAGCACCAAGAAATAATCAACATTTTAGAAAGCATAAACACAGACAGCAAAGATCTAAGAATAATAAAGAACCTATACTGGCAACAAACAGCGACCATAAGAACTGGAAACCAATTGGGAATGTTTCAACAAATAAAACAGGGTGTTAGACAAGGTTGTGTGCTGTCACCAGATTTATTTAATATATATAGTGAGATTATTTTAAGATCCATAAGGGGCATGTCTGGAATAACAATTGGAGATCATAATATAAATAGTGTAAGGTATGCTGATGATACAGTCTTAATCGCTAAGAGTGAAAATGAGTTACAACAAATGTTGGACATTATAGGGAAATAAATAAAAAATAAAGGGCTCTGCCTTAATAGCAAAAAGACAGAGGTAATGGTAACAACAAAGAAAAAGACATCACCTCAGTGCAAAATAAAGACAAGTGGAACAATATTAAAACAGGTAAATGAATTTAAATTTAATAATAATAAATATTTATGTATTTTAATTCGTCTGTAGTGATATCGGGACCTTCCATAACCATAACCAAAACCTTAACTCTTCCTTGTTGTACGCCTTGCTCGAGTGCTTGTTTCCCCCTGGGTTAGCCATCTTGATGCAGTCGCCATATTTGAACTGATGTAAACGTTGCAGACAATTCTTGTTATCACGTCTTTGAACCACGTGCCCCATAGACGTTTATCGTACCCCCGCCCCACCCAAAAAAATATCGATGTATTATATTAAATATTTGTTTGATATAGCACAACTTTAGATACTATACGTAATCTAGGGAGGGAAAATACAAAGTAAAAGAGACAGAGGCAGACCAAGACTAACATGGACGAGTAACATCAAAAAACGGGCAAGTACAACCTATGACAACCTGCACTATCAAAGGAAGAGACAGAGCGGAATGGCGCTCCATGTTGGTCAAGCTTCGATGCGGAGACGGCACTCAATAATGACAACGTTAGACAAGATAACATCGCATTATACACGTACAATTTAATAACAGACAGCTCTGCTCATGGATACACAGTTCCAGAATTATGGGATTTTGTTGTTTCATCTTCGTGTGCACTTTACCACGATTTGATCACAATGAGGAGATTTCTCCTTGAGGTTAATCTCTGATTAATGTATGATCAGATTTATTATCATTGTTAACAATTCTTATATGTGTACAACATATATCACCAGGGATTACACAGCTCAACGTCAAATATCACTTATTTAGGAATATGTTTCTAGTTGCAAGATTCACAAATCGTCGTTGCTGGGTTTTGGTTAGGGTTATTGTTAGAGTTATGGTTAGGGTTAGAATTAGGGTTAGGGTTTTGGTTAGGGTTATGTTTGGATTATAGTTAGGGCTTATGTTACGGTTAGGGTAATGGTTATGGTTAGTGTTAGGGTTACGGTTAATGTTAAGGGTAGGGCTAGTGTTAGGGTTATGTCTAGGGTTATGGTTAGGGTTATGGTTAGCGTTATGGTTAGGGTTATGGTTAGGGTTATGGTTAGGGTTATGGTTAGGGTTATGGTTAGGGTTATGGTTAGGATTAATGTTAGGGTTAAGTTTAATGTTAGGGTTATTTTTAGGGTTAAGGTTAATGTTAGGGTTAGAGTTAGGGTTAGGGTTAGAGTTGTGGTTAGAGTTAGGGTTAGAGTTAGGATTAAGGTTAAGGAGGGAGCCGCGATAGCTCAGTGGTTAGTGAACAGGAATACAAAGAACAAGAGGTAGGGTTCGATCCAAACCGATGGCTTCCGGCTTCACCCAGCCTTAAAAGGTACCGGATTTTTTATCGCCTGAAAAAATGTGTACCTGTATCATAGCGTTCAAATACTGGAGCCTAGTCCAGTGGAATCTAATAGTTTTATCTTCCGTATTTCTTCTTACTTTTCTTTCTTTCCTTATTTGCCTTTCAGCGTCGAGGGTAGATGAAACATGTGGTCTTTAACACTTCCGTCGGCCTTCGCTGCTGCCATGTTTCCTAATATTTATAATATCCTGCCAATCCATCCTTTTTCTTGGTCGGCCCTTGGGTCTGGTGTTCTCGCAACGTTCATTGAAGGCTTGTTGCATTTTGTTTTGATCTTTCTTCATTATCACATGGCCAGACCTTTCTAATTGTTCTTTCTTTATGTACGTTAATGCTAAAATAATTTCTAGCCCTTTTCTCAGTTCTGCCTTTCTGACTTTATCTCTCATGCTGTTTTCCGTTAAACATCCAACAGCCTCCGTCTCGGCAGTGGTTATTTTTAAAATTGTTCCTTCAGTATTTATGTGATAAAAAAAAATTGTGTTTGCATGCTTGAGATATCCTAAAGACCTACAACAATTACTTAATGAAATAAACACGACAAGCAAAAAATATGGACTAGATATGAATATCAAAAAGACTAAAACTATGATCATAAACAAAGAAAATACTCAAAACCCACAAGTGGATATCAAAATTGAAGGAATAGACCTTGAGACAGTTCAGAACTATAACTACCTTGGACATACTATAACCAGTGATGGAAAATGTACAACTGAAATAAACAAAAGAATAGGAATGGCAAAAAGTAATTTTAATGTCATGAAGGACATACTAACATCAAAACAAATAACACCAGAGCTAAAACTAAGAATAGCAAAATGTTACATCTTCTCAATATTCCTATATGGTGCTGAAACATGGACATTAGACAAGAAAACAGAACAGAGAATTGAAGCCTTTGAAATGTGGATATATAGAAGAATAGGTAGAATTGGATGGAAGGAAAAGAAAACAAATGACAAAGTCTTAAAACAACTAAAAATGAAAAGAGAACTTCTGAACACAATTAGAACAAGACAAATGCGATTCTTAGGCCATGTTAAAAGACACAACAGCCTACTGAAAGTGATCCTGGAGGGGAAAATACAAGGTAAAAGAGGCAGAGGCAGACCAAGATTAACATGGACGAGTAACATCAAAAGATGGACAAATCAACCGATGACAACCTGCACCATCAAAGCAAGAGATAGAGCAAAATGGCGCTCCATGGTAGCCAACCTTCGTTGCGGAGACGGCACTCAATGATGATGATGATGCTTGAGATGAATATTTATAGCAACGTCCTTAACGTGTTGGGAGCCGCGATAGCTCAGTGGTTAGTGAACTGGACTAAAAAGGACAAGAGGTAGGGTTCGATCCCAACCGACGGCCGCCGGTTCACCCAGCCTTAAATGGGTACCGGATTTTAATCTCGGAAAGTAAAGCATCATGGGCGTATTACCGACCACATTACCCCAAAAAATCATGTGCTGAAGGTCTGTAAAATTTATGGTCACTAACACCATATTCCCTATACGCCACTTGGCGTGACGGGGGTACTTTACTTTGTTTTTAACTTAGCGTGTTGGCTCGGGTTATAAGTAAGATGTGCAGGCCATAATTCCTTCTGATGACTTCTGTTTTACCGGGATTATCTCTTGTTCCTTTAACATCCATAGCCGGTTCGCTTTGGAGAACCGACTCATAGTTTTAGTACTCTCCAACTGAGAAGACTAAACTCTTCTCACTCTTTTCTTTAATCTCTCGTCTCCTCTTAATTTCTTGCCTATGTCCTGTCCCTATTCCTCCATGTCTTATATTTATCGCCTCTCCTGCTTTTCTCCCGTCTTGCCAAAATTATCCTCTCTCTATTTTACTCTTCTTTTTCGTTTTCTGCAAACCTTATGGGACACATCCTTTCACTTTTTTATTCAAATTTTTCATTCTTTATTTCCTTTCTTTTTGTAGTTGAATCCGATTTGCCCTTTATCTATTATTCTTTAAAAAGACTCTACGTAAATGCAGGCTACCGTCTTTTCCGCAATTATTTCCGCAATTTTTTAAAGAGCTGTGTCATTGTATATTCCGTCCGGAATTTTTGATTTTAATGTGTCTGGTGTGTTTGCTTTTCCCATAATGAAGGATTTTTGTCGAAACGTTGTAGTTTGTGT
>JAVIAB010000102.1:6264006-6546506 GCA_032433765.1 Megaustenia siamemsis
ATACGCTGTTGTATGTTTCTGAATGAAGAAAATGGCATTTGGTGACTGTAATGGAATACGCTGTTGTATGTTTCTGAATGAAGAAAATGGCATTTGGTGACTGTAATGGAATACGCTGTTGTATGTTTCTGAATGAAGAAAATGGCATTTGGTGACTGTAATGGAATACGCTGTTGTATGTTTCTGAATGAAGAAAATGGCATTTGGTGACTGTAATGGAATACGCTGTTGTATGTTTCTGAATGAAGAAAATGGCATTTGGTGACTGTAATGGAATACGCTGTTGTGACGGTTCTTGTTTATTAACAAGGTGGGCTATTAATGGCGAGGTTGATTGTCCTGTATGTGAAAGCATCACTGGAAGCAAATTCAACGATGACAAACAAGCCAAATCGGGAACATGGTATGATAGCGCTGTCATAAAGAACTCAAGCAATTAGTCACGAACTTCATCGTGATTTCATTTTAAAACATCGTGTTCGTTACATTTCATGTCCTAGGCGTTTTGCAAATTTGATGTTGACTTGGAGTAATTGCCATGAGTCTTAGGATAAAACTGTGCACTGAATAAATCAATGCCAGGAAGATTTATCATTGTTTCTGTAGAGAGAAAAAACGGGGACTTCGTTACTGTTCTCTATCAGACCACCTAGAGAATTCACATATAACGCCAGGCAGGGGAAGGTGGCATTCACAAACATTTGACTTGACAATGAGGAACAATGAGATGAGTACAATCTGTCACCATCGGCGAACTTTGCTAACTGGATCACTTGATTAGCTCAGACGCAGAAAATTACACCGTAGAGCCGATGCCAATCAGTTCCCTAATGTAACTTCTGCAGCGGTCCAACGAACGTGACCTCATTCCACCATGTTTGGAAACGGAAGTCCAACTAATTACTACATCAAGCTTGGGCAGATGGTGCTCGTGAGCCTGGGAGGGCCGACCATCTAAGGGCAGATGGTGCTCGTGAGCCTGGGAGGACCGACCATCTAAGGGCAGATGGTGCTCGTGAGCCTGGGAGGGCCGACCATCTAAGGGCAGATGGTGCTCGTGAGCCTGGGAGGGCCGACCATCTAAGGGCAGATGGTGCTCGTGAACCTGGAAGGGCCGACCATCTAAGGGCAGATGGTGCTCGTGAGCCTGGGAGGGCCGACCATCTAAGGGCAGATGGTGCTCGTAAGTCTGGGAGGGCCGACCATCTAAGGGCAGATGGTGCTCGTAAGTCTGGGAGGGCCGACCATCTAAGGGCAGATGGTGCTCGTAAGTCTGGGAGGGCCGACCATCTAAGGGCAGATGGTGCTCGTGAGCCTGGAAGGGCCGACCATCTAAGGGCAGATGGTGCTCGTAAGTCTGGGAGGCCGACCATCTAAGGGCAGATGGTGCTCGTGAGCCTGGGAGGGCCGACCATCTAAGGGCAGATGGTGCTCGTGAGCCTGGGAGGGCCGACCATCTAAGGGCAGATGGTGCTCGTAAGTCTGGGAGGGCCGACCATCTAAGGGCAGATGGTGCTCGTAAGTCTGGGAGGGCCGATCATCTAAGGGCAGATGGTGCTCGTAAGTCTGGGAGGGCCGACCATCTAAGGGCAGATAGTGCTCGTAAGTCTGGGAGGGCCGACCATCTAAGGGCAGATGGTGCTCGTGAGCCTGGTAGGGCCGACCATCTAAGGGCAGAATCCCCCTACAGAAAAGACAATCTGCTGCCTTGCAGGAAGATTGGGGACAATCAAAGGCCAAGGTAAGCAAACCTGAATAAAATGGTGGCTGAAATCGGATGCACTGGGCCACTGGCGCAGAACACAGTGCAACGTTTTAACAGGTATTCAATCAGAATGGATCTAACAGACTCTAATTATGATGTTCTGTCTGTAGAGGTTCCTTCCCCCCCCCCCCCTCAGGCAGGTGGAATGCTGGGCCAAGTGTCACGAAGGGGTGTACCCCAAGTTATTGGTGGTCACCCTGAACCATTTTGGAGAGCTAGGAAATGGGGCCAGAGAGACAGGATTGCCCCCCTCCCTCCCCCCCCCCTTCCCCGTACACAGACCTAAGAAGAGCAATGTGGTCCACATACACCTCCCTGGAAGAGAAACTATATGGGGTAATCGAATCACTTAGACAGACAGCTGACTTCATGAGATAGTCTGGAATCCTACTCTGAGTCTTGATCGCAGACAGAGAGAGAGAGAGAGAGAGAGAGAGAGAGAGAGGTATACAACACATGTACTTAATGAAATAAACATGACAAGCAAAATATATGGACTAGATATGAATACCAAAATGACTATAACTAATATCATAAACAAAGAAAATACTGAAAACCCACACGTGGATATCGAAATCGAAGGAATAGACCTGGAGGCAGTTGAAAACTACAACTACCTTGGACATACTATAACCAGTGATGGAAAATAAAACATTGGTTAATATATCTACAGATTGTTATGGAAAAACTGGTCTCTTTGCAATTCTTTCCAAATGATATATTATTTGTGATATAACAAGTCTGATTGGCCCGTGCTCAAAATTAGCTTGTATGGAAAACTGCCTTCTATTGGTCGATTTTGCGTGACGTTAACAAAGGAAACTCCCATTGGCAATCTTATCAAACTGTCACTTGCCCATGTGCCACCACTGCCTTCAACCAAGATAATAGCTGTTTCATTAGGATATAGATACGATTTATTACTCACTTTCTTTAATATTTCCCCCCTATGTTTCGAGATATGGCACATTAAATAAGATACATTTTGTGCCTGCCTTTATCGAATGCTCACGTGCATCTGTCCCTCATCCAGACGGGTTGAGAACATAATATGCATAATAACACAATGGAATTAGCACTTTGTATCAATTGTCCTAATTGCTTACGAAACAGTGGCCAATACATATTGATATGCAAGCATCTGAGATAAATGTTATTACTTGAATCGATTCCCGTAAAAGAAGCTCGTGAAATGATTTCACAATCAATCCTAGTACATAATAATCATATGACGTCTATATCATCATCATCATCATCATCATCATCATCATCATCATCATCATTATCATCATGTGCCATACCAGTTGGCGTAGGCGATCATATCCTTCCACAATCTTCTATCTACAGTGCATCGTATCAGTTCTGTTGTTGACTGTTTGCCATGCCATGATACACAAGCTATCTAGTATTTTCTCTGTTTATCGCCCGCGATCTCTCTTTCCTATTATTTTGCCTGTTGTAACTAAGTATTCCAACTTTCCTCTTCTCATTATGTGCTCGAAACAATGTTGATTGTTTCTTTCTGATGTTTTTTAAGAGCTCCCTTTTTGTGTTGGCCTCTTTGAGAACTTCCTCATTGGTCTTTTTAGCTGTCCAGGAAACTCTCAACATTCTTCTGAGAAATCCCATCTCTGTGGCCTCTAACCGTCTTTTCATTTGTTTGTCTACTGTCCATGATTAGCTTCCATAGGTTAGAATTGGTTCTTGTTACGAATAACATCAAAACTCTATATCGAATGACGTCCGTAACGATACGCAAAACGTATAGTTTGACCACGTATATTTTTGCAGCAGCGGAGCCCAGATCATTCTGCCCGGAACTCTGAAACTGGGAAATAGAAGGGGTAGTCAGAAATAAAGATGGGAATTTTTAAAATGTAAACATTGACACCCCTCAATTTTACACAACCTTAAAGAGTGAATGTAGATAAAATATAATGGAGAGACTTCACATAACCTCAAAGAGTGACTAGATAAAATACAATGAAGAGGCTTCACAGAACCTCAAAGAGTGACTAGATATAATACAATGAAGAGACTTCACAGAACCTCAAAGAGTGACTAGATTAAATATAATGAAGAGACTTTACAGAACCTCAAATAGTGACTAGATTAAATATAATGAATAGACTTTACAGAACCTCAAATAGTGACTAGATTAAATATAATGAAGAGACTTTACAGAACCTCAAAGAGTGACTAGATAAAATACAATGAAGAGACTTCACAGAACCTCAAAGTGACTAGATAAAATACAATGAAGAGACTTCACAGAACCTCAAAGAGTGACTAGATGAAATATAATGAAGAGACTTCACAGAACCTCAAAGAGTAACTAGATAAAATACAATGAAGAGACTTCACAAAACCTCAAAGAGTGACTAGATAAAATACAATAAAGAGACTTCACATAACCTCAAAGAGTGACTAAATAAGATACAATAGAGAGACTTCACATAACCTCAAAGAGTGACTAGATAAAATACAATGGAGAGACTTCACATAACCTCAAAGAGTGACTAGATAAAATACAATGGAGAAATTTCACATAACTTGGAAGAGTGACTAGATAAAATACAATGGAGAGACTTCACATAACCTCAAAGAGTGACTAGATAAAATATAATGAAGACACTTCACAGAACCTCAAAGAGTGACTAGATAAAATATAGATCTTACTTTACCTCTATAGATCTTTCTATCAATGTTCTTAAGATGTATATTGCATTATTGGTGCCTTTTCCTTCCACAAATCCACATTGTTCCTCACTTATTTCTGGTTTTCTGTGTGTAGTAGTTTTTTTTAGTTGTTTTAAAACATAGTTTGTTTTCTTTTCTTTCCATCAAATTCTACATATTTTGCTATAAATCCACATTTCAAAGGCTTCAATTTTCTGTTCTTTTTTCTTGTCTAATGTCCATGTTTCTGCACCATACAGGAATATTGAGAAAATGTAACATTTTGTTATTCTTAGTTATTTTTTATCGCAGAAAGAGAGACACAGAGAGAGAGAGAGAGAGAGAGAGAGAGTTTTAGCCATGGTGTTATTTGTTTTAATGTTAGTATTATTTTCATGGCATTAAAATTACTTTTTGCCATTCCTAATCTTTTGTTTATTTCAGTTTTACATTTTCTATCACTGGTTATAGTATGTCCCTGGTAGTTTTAGATCTGAACTGTCTCCAGGTGTGTACCTTCAACTTTGATATATGTATTTATAGGTCTTGAGAATTTTCTTCCCTTATGATCATAGTTTTAGTTTTTTTTATATTCATATCTAATCCATATTTTTGCTTGTTATGTCTATTTCATTAAGTTATTGTTGTAGATCTTTAGTCTATGCAATATAAGAAGGCAATATTCCCTTTTGCTTTTTTGGCAGTGACTGTACTAGTCGTAGATCACAGCCATTGTCTCTACAATTGAGATCCTCTACTTATCACTACGGAGTGGGGACCATAATAGACAGGTAGGATTGATATCAATTTATTGTCCTTTAGAGCAGAAAATAAAACAAACGAGGAAATTAGAGAAATCGCCAATCAACCACTAATATCTTCAGTAATAAAGAAAAGACGATGGTCATATGTTGGACATGTGATGAGAAGAGATAATAAACGAATAGCAAAGCAAGCCCTCATGTGGGAAACAGCAGGTAAGAGAAAAAGAGGAAGACCCAGAGAGATACTGAGAAGAACATTGATGAGAGAGGCAAGAGCAGCAGACATCGGCTCCCTAAGTGAGATAGAGCTGCTTGCACAGAACAGAGACAAATGGCAAGATTTGATAAAATATCTTTAAAAGAATTGAAAACTGCTAGAACAAAAATTCAGATAACAGAACGAGTAGCTTGGTCTACTCCCTATGGGTCGGCTACGGCTCGAAAGGTCAATAGATAGCTAGAGCAGAAAATGCCACCTAAGACAGAAACTCTAGTCTCGTTGTGTTCGACAATCTTTGATATTAAGCCTCAGACCTTGCACAAGACCCGCATTGTACCGTCTAGTCACAAGTCTCTGTTCTCGGTGTGTTGTACTATCAGGGTGAAGGATGTCTGTTGTGATCACCTCTAGGTCGGTCTTTGTTTATTTTACTCTCTTGTTCGCATTTGAGGGCCTGCTTTGAGATTCTCTTGTTGTCTGTTCTCATCACAGGGTCAACATATGACAACCTTCTTCTCTTGATTATAGTTGATATTTTTGGTTGCTGTCATTTCTCTTATTTATACGCTTGTCTTGAATTCATCATCATCATCGAGTGCCATTTCCGCAAAGAATGTTGGCTGCCATGGAGCGCCATTCAACTCTGTCTCTTGCTTTAATGGTGCAGGATGTCATAGGCTGATTTGTCCATCTTTTGATGTACTCGTCCATGTTAGTGTTTGTCTGCCTCTGCCTCTTGTACCTTGTATTTTCCCCTCCAGGATTACTTTTAGTAGGCTGTTATGACTTTTAACATGGCCCAAAAATCGCATTTGTCTAGTTTGAATTGTGTTTAGTAGTTCTCTTTTCATTTTTAGTTGTTTTAATAGTTGTTTTAAGACTTCATCGTTTGTTTTCTTTTCCTTCCGTCCATTTCCACCTATTCACTATATATCCACATTTCAAAGGATTCAATTCTCTGTTCTGTTTTCTTGTCTAATGTGCATGTTTCTGCACCATATAGGAAAAATTTGTTTTTTTTCCTTCCATCTAATTCTACTTATTCTTCTATATTTCCACATTTCAAAGGATTCAATTCTCTGTTCTGTTTTCTTGTCTAATGTGCATGTTTCTGCACCATATAGGAAAAATTTGTTTTTTTTCCTTCCATCTAATTCTACTTATTCTTCTATATTTCCACATTTCAAAGGATTCAATTCTCTGTTCTGTTTTCTTGTCTAATGCCCATGTTTCTGCTCCATATGTCTTGAATTCACTCTGGTAGATCAACAATAAAACAAAAGTTTGTGTATCTCCAGAGTGATATAGGAAAACTGGTCTCTTTGCATTTTCTTTCATAAGGCATATTATTAGTGCTGTAACGACTGGTTTGATTGGTCCTGCACACTATTGGCTGGCATGGGAAACTGCCTTCCATTGGTTTGTTTTAATGCCGTTTGCATGGTAAACACCCATTGAGGGTCAAGCTGGCGTCCAACATATTGAATATAACGTCACACCTATTACAGAAAACAAGTCAAGAGATATTTCATTAGAATGTAGATATGAATCATTAGTCACCTTCTTTAATACCCCGTACCTATATTATGAGAAATTAGACGATGAGAGAGTCAAACTTTGATCCCGTCTTTAATGAAAGTCCAGGAACATTGTCTGCCCCCTCTGGTCGGTTTGTCTACGTAGTGTTAGCAATATCTCTGAGGAATTAGCACTTTCCATCAATATATGCCCACATACCCAGCCTTTCTCATCACTGAAGAATCAGACAACTGAGACTCCATCATCTCTAGACTTTGCTGAACTACCAAGGTATTGTATCCATTTTGGTCATCACTGTTCAGTGTCACAGTTATAGCTTGTTTCATAAGTCGTGCCCAACTTTTAAAATCAATATCTTTTAAACCGCTTTTTGTATTTTTTTCAAAATTTGCATGTAAAGTTATAATGATTAGAACCCAACAGGGAATTAATTTAATTAAAAAAACAAACATTTGGTTATTATTATTGCTTATTTGATTTATATAAATTTATAACGACCCATTGATGTAGTCAAAACTTAGTGTTTACAGTATTTAAGTTAAAAATAGCGATTACAAATCTATACACTGTCAAATTTACGATTTTACACGCTTTAAACGTGGGTTTTCTGACACAATTAGAAACTTGTAGTAAACACGAGACATTGTGTGTTCCACTTCCGTTAAATCATAGGTGTAGACGTGGAACAATAACATTTATCATGAGTCTTAAAATGAAATATTGCAGTTTACAAAACATGGCAATAAAAATGTATGACTATTTTTGCAAAGAGGCTAAACGAGGAAGATTATTTCATTCTTTAGAAAACCCTGAGAATAGGACAAGACACATTTTGGATTTATCTAAACGGTCATTTAATCGCTGGATTCAAGCACGTGACCGTCAATGTTCCAAATATACAAAATCACAAGGAAGAGCAAAAATGTTTTTATAATTTCGACAGTGAACTTATTAGAAGTGAAATTCGCAAAATGTTGGGTATGAATGAAACTGTTACAATAAGAAAATTAAAAGTATCGCTGAAAAAGAACAACAGTATTGAAATATCAAAGTCTACATTATGGAGGAATGTGAGAGCTGCAGGCTTTACATTCAGAAAGTATTCCAATGGACGAAACATCATCTGTGAGAAGCCACATATAGTAGTCATGAGAAGCAAGTACTTACGTGAAGTAAAAGAGGTGCGCAAGCAAGGTTATGATATTGTGTACTTGGATGAAACATGGATCAATGCTCACCACACTAACCAAAGGGAATGGCAGTCATCAGATGGAAAGATTAAGAGATTAATACCTAGCAGCAAAGGACAGCGCTTGATAATTGCTCATGCAGATAGTCGACAACATGGACTAATACAGAATGCAGAGCTCATTTTTCTTTCAAAATCCATAGACAATCGGGATTATCACTCTGAAATGAATGGTCACATATTTAGACATTGGATTGAAAATTCTGTTCTCCCATCACTAGATCGACCATCTTGTCTAATAATGGACAATGCAGCGTACCACAACATTGTTGCACTTGAAGATAAAGTCCCGACGTCATCCAGTACAAAAGATGCTATTAAGATATGGCTCACAAAGGAGCACATACAATTTAATAACATGTACTTAAAACCTGAATTACTATCTCTAGTAAAGCAAAAACAGAGGACAAAGATTTTTCAAATAGATAAGATTATCCAAGAGCACGGTCATATAAGTTTGAGGCTGCCACCTTACCATGCTCATTTAAATCCAATAGAACTAATCTGGGCAAGATTAAAAGGACAAGTGGCAGATGAAAATACAACATTCAAAATATGCGATGTAAAGACTCTTGCTAATCTCGCTTTATTAAATATAGACAAAGATTATTGGGCTAAATGTGAAGACCACGTCTTAAAACAGGAAGAGGAATATTGGAAAAATGATGGTTTGTGGAATGTTCAACCCCAAACAGTTATTAATCTTTTAGACTCGTCTGATTCAGAATGAAAGTATATAGCCCCCACAATGTTGGCCCCTATATTACCTTAAATTATTTCAACAAACGGTCCTTTTCAGGACCACACAACTATGAAAATTGGACATACAGGTATACCTTGATATTATCGTCCGTCCTCGAACTGAGCAGACAATAATTATCCTGGTGTTTTGTTTTATCCAGTTATTTCCCCATTACGGCCACGCCTTTACCTAGTGAAAATTAATCGTAGACCAGCAACTACGGTAATTTCTATTCTTTAGGGCTTCACAATTTACAATTTTGACAAACATCAAAGAAATATCGCCGCTTTAAGATAACTGCAGCTGCAAAATATTTGTTAAATATACATTTAAAGGGTCTTTTGCATTCTAATAACATTTGGAAAATTTCAAAAGTATTTAACAAACGGTTAGAGAGTAACAGCGTTTTGAAGTTGGGCATATGTTTTGAAACGAGCTATAGTCGACTCTTTCTTTCTCATCATTTCCACTCTCTCAAATTTCTACATTTTGTTTACTTTTTTTCCACAATGAAAACCACATCCTCATAAACACCGAGTTATTCACTGGCTGTAGCCATATCTACCATTTTTTGTTGAAACTTTTTTATTGTCGTAACGTTTTGTGTCATTTTAGATTTTCTTTGAATTTCAACAACAAAAAATAAAACTTGTTAAAAATTTGGTTTGACCTCTGCATTATGCATAAATAAATGTTGCCACTTTAAAACAATTTTTAAACATAATTGATGGAACACTTTATTATTGTTGCCAATTTGCACCACATCTACCGCATTCTGAGCTTATTAACTAATTATGTCTGTATAGTTTATGTTTTCTTGTGACAGATGCGCTGCTTGTACATCACTGTCATTGTGTTGGTTGCCGTCTTTGTACCAACCGAGGCTGCTGATCTGGAACGAAGAAGTGGCCTTGACCTATCTGGTCTTCTTGGAACTGCTCTTGGTCTAGTTGATGTCGCTGATGATGAGGTTTATCTACTGTTACGGGACTTGTGGTTCCTGTGATTGAGAAAGCTCTCTGTCTAGTTTTAAGCCATCTTGGAGTTGTGGCTGGGGCTCTGAGTGTTGTCACCATGTTATTGGGAACAGCACAGGGACTTTTGTACGCAGTGACGTCGCTTATGCCCACAATTCTAAAAATTGTGCTTTGTGCAACTGACATTGTCACTTTGGTCACAGGCGAAGTAACTGGAACAGTTTTAAAATTGGTTTCTGAGGAAATTATTACTGTCCTGACTATTGTCGGCTACTTATTAGGTTGCTTGTGTGCATTTGGTTAAAGGTAAGTACTCACTGTTTACAAGAATTATTTGAATTTTGTGAAACTGATTAAGGAGGGTATGTTGACATGTGCTGTTATTTTCTAATCAATTCAAATGACACTTTTCTGCTTACATGAACAGTAAAGAATCAAAGTAATTTTCCATGAACGAATATCTTCATCAGATCGTTCAAACCAGACAGAAAGTGTTTTGCTTTAATCATTGATATTTGTTTACAAAGTATTCCTATAACTATTTCATTTATAATACAGCATTACAATTTGTCCATTCAGTTCATGTTTGATAACTGACGAGTACGTCCGATCTATAAATTAGAGTGACAGCATATCTCAATCACATAGTAGACAGTATGTCTAGATTGTAAAGGTTCATTAGAATGTTGACATGACTTCTTATTCATCCTTGTTGAATGCTCAGACAACAAATAATTCCAGTATTTATTGATGTAAATTTTCCCAGCTAATGTCAACGCTTGGACATGTTGAACTGTGGTGTGCTATGTTTGGATCGCACAGTTTATGAAAGACCACATCCTATATCTAACCATCATCAAACTACAGCCCGAATATAAATGCAGACTTGAATATTAATCTCATGAGTAAGGAAACAAATAGCAAGAATGGAGGGAAAAAAATATGTATTTTTCAAATATAGTATGGCAACAGCGATTCGATAGTTCAATAGAAATGGAAAAAAATAATATTTTGAGACTTTTAATGTACAAAATGATTTGAGGTCTAAAGAACATGGCAAGTTTTAATTTACACAATCGTGGTGTTATACCAATAACGAGAAAATATGCATCGATTTAACAAAACCGTCAAAGAGTTAATTCAAAGGAACCAGTTAGTTCCCTTTCAACTGTTGAGAAGATCTAAGATTCTATGAGCTTCTTGACAAATCATGAGAATCGATTAAAGTGAATCAAAGTAGAACGACTACGGGAACAAAAATATGAGCTCTAAAAATTATTTCATCTTGATCTCTTTTTCCCTCTTTCACTCTCTCTGAAAATCCCCTCTCTTTCTCTCTCTGTCTCTAACACACCTCTCCCTCTCCGCACCTCTGTCTCTGTCTCACTCTCTTTCTGTTTCTAAGACACTTTCTCTCTTTGTCTCTCTCTCTCACCCTCCTTCTGTCTCTCTCTTACCCTCTCCTCTGTCTCTCTCACACTTTATTTCTAACACGCCCTTTCACTCTCTGTAACACACCCGCCTCTCTCTTTCTAACAAACCGTCTCCCCCCCCCCTCTCTGCATGTATGTACTTATGTGAATAAATTAAGCAGCTTGTAAACAGCTTGTAAACATATTAATACCACGAAACTCCATCTGTTGGAATAACTTGTCTTGTTTTTCTCTCAATTTCAGAAGACACCGCGACTCTCAGATGTTCGGCTTCTAGTAAAGCAGCTTTTGATTCTAAGTTTCTAATTGGTTTACATTTCATGAAACGATGAATCAATAAATGCAAAGTATATAAACGACTACAAATGTTTTGTTTAATCTGTTGTGGTTCATAGCTACCATTTGAACACTTGAATGTTTGATGATTTTATTTTCTTGTGTTTTCAAATATCTACATCACTTAATGTGTATAGTTTTTGTGTGTACTTGGTTATATTATAATTATTGAAAATATATGATTCTATACACAAGTTGAAACTATCAACATGTTTGATTACCTAGGCTCAATCATCACCACTAATGGAGACTGTCTAGTAGGATTTAAGCAAAGATTGACCAATTATAATAATTGTTAGTACAAATGATGCACATAAGGAATAACTTTCCTTGTCCCCTTATACTATAGATGGTGGTTTCAGTTATTTAGTAATCAGCATCAAGTACCAAGCCTGCTGGCCTAGGTGATCATGTCTCTCCACAACTTTCGATCACGGCAGTTATTTATCTTTTCTTTTGTTGACCTTTTGCCTAGCCATTCTATTAAGCTGTCTGGTATTTTTTTTATCTTTGTTTCCCTCTATCTCTTTGTACCCCGATTTTCCAGTTGTTACAATATATTCTACCTGTTCCCATTACATGGCCAAAAATGATGATTGTTTCATCCTAATATTGGAAATTAGCTCTCTTTTTGCTTTGGCCTCTTTCAGAACGTTTTATTACTCTTCTTAGCTGTCCATGGTATTCTCAACATTCTTCTTATATTTTTGTCATTTATATATTGCCCATGATTCACATCCATATGCTAAGACTGGCGTTACATAATATTTAAGACGGGGGCCACGGTGGCCTTGTTGGGAAAACCACACGACTAGGCTACCGACGTTCAGACAGCCTGTGTTCGATCTTGCATCGTGAGTTTCGATGCATGAAGCGACACTATCCAGAAGTCTCAGAACACTTCCCGATAGGCGGTCGAGAAAACATGGACGAAAACTCGCGCACTTTGACATTGATTCAAGTCTCATACTTTATTTTTACCTTTAACATTTAAGAACTCTTTTTCTTGTTTCTTTTGTCAAAAATGGATTGCACAATATCTTCCTCATTTTTTTTAAAAGCTGCTTTTGCCTAAGCCATTCTGCATCTCACGTCTGTTGTAGTTATTGTGTATCATCATCATCATCATCATGAACGATTGGCGTAGGCGATCATGTCCTTCCACAATCTTCTATCTACAGCATACTATATTTTGTGTCATCATCATCGAGTGCCGTCTCCGCATCGAAGGTTGGCTATAATGGTGTGCCAATCCACTCTGTCTCTTGCTTTGATGGTGCAGATTGTCATAAGACTATTTGTCCATCTTTTAATGTTACTCGTCCATGTTAGTCTTGGTCTGCCTCTGCCTCTTTTACCTTGTATTTATATTTTGTAAACGATTGTAAAATTCATCCACATGGAGATTGAAAGATGGGAAGAAGTACAAATTGAGGCTATGATTATCATACTTGGATGTACAAAAGCCAAACCTTGCTAGGCGATACGGTATCGCCTCAATTGTCTCACCATCGCAGGCAGAATAAGTATGTCCCAATCCCGTATCTGTCTCTGAGTCAGTGCTGATGTACAACAACCACAATATCGTGAGATTGGCAGGAATTATCAAGGGCATTATTATTAATTATTATTAAGGGCATCAGAATTAAAAATGGAAGTTCAAGGTTGGCTCGAGCTATTTTATCAACTTGTGTAGATCGAACGCTGAGAAGAGAGGATACGTGTACCAACAGAGTGAACAGAGTGATCTGACAGAGTGAACAGACAGCAGCCAATGATGATAAATAAAATATACATATATACAAGTTGAGATTTTTTTTCAGTACAAAATTTTAAAAAATTGTGTAGCAAGATAAAGTAGAGAAACCCATAATTAAATTAGACGAACTCTACAAACAAATTAGACAGATTATATAAGGAAATGAGCGAGATTAAGATTTTTTTTTTAAATCAGGCTTAAGATCGGTGAAAAAATAAGATTTCATGAAAAAAATTATTGAAATTCATCAAACAATTTCCGAGATAATTAATAAACGATGTGGGCACGAATTTCTGAACGAACTATAACAATATAGACCAGTTGTTCTAAAAAAAATTCAAATATGGACAACAGAACGATTAGACAAGCTCTACATGCGATCGCAAGAAGACCAGTAGTTTCGTCTATGGGTTGACACGTTCTAGTCAGAAAAAGAGGAGGATTATCAAGAGATATATCTTGTCTAAACCATTTATGGTATTTAAAACATGGCACTGGCACTACACTTGATGTGATTCTGTTAGTACATCTACCTAAGGCTAATACTACTATTACTACTACTACAACTACTACTACTGAATCAATTCAGAGGAAGAGGTATGTTTACAGCACTCGGAAAAATGACAAATAATCAACAACAGAAAAAAATATGGACCAAGGCAGGATCGAACCCGTACTCAGTGGCACAGCGCCTTGCCACGAAAAGCCAAACGCTTAGGAACTCTGCCACTCAGCTAACTAAAAAATTAGCTTCGTAGGCAAAGTCCTTTCGCGAAGGCTTTCCTATGACTATAGCATAAGGCTGCGTTCACAGCTCGGAAATATTCTTTCCTGTTAAGACAAGTATCTCCCGGATAGGGTAGGGCTGAATACTTGCGTTGCAGACAAACATTTAGGACGAAACAGCACGAATAGTAGTTTCCAGTGGTTTAGACTGGAGACAAATAATAATAAATGAATATTATTATAGAGGGAAACTTCCGAGGCGATAATCAGTGAACCAATTCAGAGGAAGAGGTATGTTTACAGCACTCGGAAAAATGACAAATAATCAACAACAGAGAATCATTTTTCCGAGTGCTGTAAACATACCTCTTCCTCTGAATTGATTCACTGATTATCGCCTCGGAAGTTTCCCTCTATAATAATATTCATTTATTATTATTTGTCTCCAGTCTAAACCACTGGAAACTACTATTCGTGCTGTTTCGTCCTAAATGTTTGTCTGCAACGCAAGTATTCAGCCCTACCCTATCCGGGAGATACTTGTCTTAACAGGAAAGAATATTTCCGAGCTGTGAACGCAGCCTTATGCTATAGTCATAGGAAAGCCTTCGCGAAAGGACTTTGCCTACGAAGCTAATTTTTTAGTTAGCTGAGTGGCAGAGTTCCTAAGCGTTTGGCTTTTCGTGGCAAGGCGCTGTGCCACTGAGTACGGGTTCGATCCTGCCTTGGTCCATATTTTTTCCTGTTGTTGATTATTTGTCGTTTTTCCGAGTGCTGTAAACATACCTCTTCCTCTGAATTGATTCATTGATTATCGCCTCGGAAGTTTCCCTCTATAATAATATTCATTTATTATTATTTGTCTCCAACTACTACTACTGCCGACACTACTAATACTTCTATTAATATTACTACTACTACTAATGCTCGTAATACTATTACAGCAATACTATACCATATCACTCCACACTGTACGGTACTGTATTAGTAGTAGGAAACTCTGTGTACAAAGCAGGAGGTAATCGGATCATCAGAAGAGGGCCCACCAACGTAACTACACCAAAACATATCATAGCATACTATATACAATACCACACAACACCACGCGATACCATATACCATACCATACCATGCTGTATTATTCTACACTACACTACACTTTACTACACTACTCGTCAATACACCACACTATACTACAGTACACTACATCAGACTATACAATACACTACATTACACTAGAAAAAACTATACAACAATACACTACATTACACTACACCACACTATACAACAATATATTACATTAAACTACATAACACTACAATACATTACTCAATAATACACCACAATATAGGTAAATACAATACACTAAAATAGACTATAGTACATTACATCACAGTTGATGACACTACACGACAAAACACTACACAACACTACACTATGCCACACTTTACTGCAATACACCACACTACATTACACTACACTACACTACACTACACTACACTACACTACACTACACTACACTACACTACACTACACTACACTACACTACACTACACTACACTACACTACGCTACAATACACTACACTACACTACACTACACTACACTACACTACACTACACTACACTACACTACACTACACTACACTACACTACACTACACTGCACTGCACTGCACTACACTACACTACACTACACTACACTACACTACACTACACTACACTACACTACACAACACTACACTGCACTGCACTACATACACTACACTACACTACACTACACTAAACTAGACTACAAAACACTACACTACACTACACTACACTACACTACACTACACTACACTACACTACACTGCACTGCACTACACTACACTACACTACACTACACTACACTACACTAAACTTCACTACACTAAACTACACTACACTAAACTACACTACACTACACAAGACTACAATACACTACACTATACTATAATAAACTACACTACACTACACTACACTACACTACACTACACTACACTACACTACGCTACACTACTCTACACTGCACTGCACTGCACTGAACTGCACTGCACTGAACTGCACTACACTACACTACAATACACCGCACTGCACTACACTACACTACATACACTACACTAAACTACACTACACTACACTACCCTACTTACACTACACTACACTGCACTACACTACACTACACTACACTACACTACACTACCCTACACTACCCTACACTGCACTGCACTACACTACACTACACTACACTACACTACACTACACTACACTACACTACACTACACTACACTACACTACACTACACTACACTGCACCTCACTACACTACACCACACCACACCACACCACACCACACCAAACTACACTACGCTACACTACCCTACACTACACTGCACTACACCGCACTGCACTGCACTGCACTGCACTATACCACACATTACTACACTACATTGCACTGCACTACACTGCCGATTACAATGTTGAAACATGGGCATTAGACAAGAAAAAAACACAGATAATTTAAGCCTTTGAAATATGGACATATAGAAGAATATTTAGAACTGGATGGAAAGAAAAGAAAACAAATGATGAAGTTTTAAAACAACTAAAAATGAAAATATAACTACCAAATACAATTCGAGCAAAAAAAATTAGATTTTTATGCCGTGTTAAAAAACACAACAGCCTACTAAAAGCAATATTAGAAGGGAAAATACAGAGTAATAGAGGCAGACCATGACTATACTATACTATACTATACTATACTATACTATACTATACTATACTATACTATACTATACTATACTATACTATACTATACTATACTATACTATACTATACTATACTATACTATACTATACTATACTATACTATACTATACTACACTACACTACAGTACACTACAGTACACTATAGTACACTATATTACACTATACTACACTACACTGTACTATACTATACAATACTATACTATAATATACTATACTATACTATACTATACTATACTATACTATACTATACTATACTATACTATACTATACTATACTATACTATACTATACTATACTATACTATACTATACTATACTATACTATACTTTACTATACTACACTACACTACACTACACTACACTACACTACACTACACTATACTATACTATACTATACTATACTATACTATACTATACTATACTATACTATACTATACTATACTATACTATACTATACTGTACTGTACTATACTATACTATACTATACTATACTTTACTATACTATAATATGCTATACTATACTATACTATACTATACTATACTATACTATACTATACTATACTATACTATACTATACTATACTATACTATACTATACTACACTACGGTACACTATACTACACTATACTACAATATACTACATTATACTATACTCTAATATTTTATACTATACTAAACTATACTATACTATACTATACTATACTATACTATACTATACTATACTATACTATACTATACTATACTATACTATACTATACTATACTATACTATACTATAATATAATATAATATAATATAATATAATATAATATAATATAATATAATATAATATAATATAATATAATATAATATAATATAATATAATATAATATAATATAATATAATATAATATAATATAATACAATACAATACAATACAATACAATACAATACAATACACTACACTACACTACGCTACACTACACTACACTACACTACACTACACTACACTAAACTACACTATACTATACTATACTATACTATACTATACTATACTATACTATACCGTACTGTACTGTACTACAATACACTACACTACATTATACTACACTACACTACACTACACTACACTACACTACACTACACTATACTATACTATACTATACTATACTATACTATACTATACTATACTATACTATACTATACTATACTATACTATACTATACTATACTATACTATACCATACGATACTACACTACACTACACTACACTACACTACACTACACTATACTATACTATACTATACTATACTATATTATACTATACTACACTATAGTACACTATACTACACTATACTACAATATACTACATTATACTATACTCTACTATATTATACTATACTATACTATACTACACTACACTACACTAAACTACATTATACTATACTATACTATACTATATATACTATACTATACTATACAATACTATACTATACTATACTATACTATACTATACTATACTATACTATACTATACTATACTATACTATACTATACTATACTATACTATACTATACTATACTATTGTTATTGTTATTGTTATTGTTATTGGTTATGGAAGGCCTCGGCATCACAGCAAACGAATTAAAATCCATAATTGCTCAACCGCCCGTGCCAGAGGAATCATCCGAATTACCAACTCATCTCCCAAACAAAGAAAGGTAACTGTAGTCCCCATCGTAGCAGTCTCAGCACACGTCAAAAGACATAAGGCGAAACCGCGCAGAAAGTGAACACAGCCAACTGTTCCCTGTCATACGATATCATCATTCATCGTAAACAAGCGGGATATCGAAGCAGGATCAAAACGGATGAGACACACAGCTCACGGTGTGCACAGAGCACTTAACTCAGTAGCTCCTGCAACAAGCCGGACTTGGAATATGAGGAAACTGCAAGAAGGAACACTTTTCAGACATAGCCTTCAATGGTTCCTGCCGCCTATCCACCATATACCATGGGAGTTCACGTCCTCCCGAAATTGATGATCGTCATAGCACTTGATGATATTAGGCCGTCATTGATGACTCCAATTCCAAACATATAGACACACAGTGGTGGTAATTTGTCATTTCCAATCCAACAGAAGCCACATGACCTGTAGTTAGTAAAACCACAGAGAGAATATGATATACTATACTATACTATACTATACTATACTATACTATACTATACTATACTATACTATACTATACTATACTATACTATACTATACTATACTATACTATACTATACTATACTATACTATACTATACTATACTATACTATACTATACTATACTAGACCATACTATACTATTCTATACTATACTATACCTGACTTTACTACTCTGTTACACGACACTAAACTATACCATATGTGCGATACTAAATTTTACATGTTACGCAGTATTGAAATGACAGAACTGGGATGACAGAAGTGTTATGGTAGAAGTGGGATGACAGTTGTTGAACGACAGAAGTAGGATGAAAGCAGTAATTCTGAAAAAAAAGAAGAAAAATGTGGTATGGTGAGCTTTACGTGGTAATGGGCAAAACAAAAATCGACGTTTCGCCAAGTAGGCTTTCAGCAGGAACAAAAAATAACACCAAAATAAATAAATAAATATATATATATATATATATATATATATATATATATATATATATATATATATATATGTAAACAAATCTAACTACATGGCGATAATATGCTAGATACTCAAGAAAGCACATAAAAAAAGGGTCACTTCCCTGTGTTCCAGAGCATGGTCAGCTACTAAATGGACTAAAATGAGAGGGCGGGATGACCAACTATATATCTCACTGACTAGGCAGTCAGGCGAGAAGACGGAACGGAATGTTTCTAAAAATATGGGGAGGTGGTTCATATGTATAAACTGTGCATATCTAACTCTGTGTGTGCACCCCGGACCGATGTGTAAAAAAAAAACATGTGTGTATAACAATACATGCGTACAAGCATAAATCAATATATATATTGCCACAAAGCACACAAAAGAAAACCCAAAGGTGCCCAACTGTGCCAATACATATGTTATATACAAATATATATACATTTAAAGGTACGTTAGCGCATGGGGGTAAGAAATGTGTAGTAGGTGTCCTATGTGTATGAGAGCGATATGTTCATACCCTGGGGGACAGCGAACCCAATTGGGCAATAAGGCGATTCTCAAGGGCGAACCGGCTGCGATTGCTGGAGTGACAAGAGACAATGGCCAGTGACTTGCATGTCAGGTTTACCACTATCGCCAGGGGAGTTGAAATGGACAGACACCGGGCTGCCAGTCTTTAGCTCGACAATACGAAGATGCTCACAAAATCCGTTACGCAAGCGTCGGCCGGACTCGCCCACATACGTCATTTGGCAATGCTTACATATTATGTCGTAGTTGATATTCCGTGACACACAAGTAAACCCCTCTTTGATGTCGAATCACTTATTAGACACGCTGAAGTAGGTTGAATAAAGAAACAACAATTGTTGGTGTAAGAGAACTGGGGAAATTACAAAGGTACGTAAGAACGGTTGGTTCCCGTTTGAAAATCAGATAGAAAGTAAATACGCTCGGAGAAAATGAAAGTCTGTTAGTAAAACGAACGGTAAGTGAAAACAGGGGCAATTCAGACAATTTAGCACAGAGATAATGACGTTGTTGGAGCCTCGATAGCTCAGTGGTTAGTGGACTGGACTATAAAGGATAAAGTGTCGGGTTCGATCCTGATCGACTGCTTCCAGGTTCACCCAGCCTTAAATGGGAACGTGACAAGGTAGAGTTATCAAAACACAACATAACGAGCCATCAATAAGCATTGCTAGAACACCAGACACAGGGTCGACCAGGAAAAGGATAGATCGATGGAATATTAGAAGCACTAGGAAACATGACACCAGCAGAGGCTAACAGAAGAGCAAAAGACTGCAAATTATATCTCTCCTCGACGCTGAAAAGGGAGCCGCAATAGCTATTTAGTGACATGGACTATAAAGGACAAAAGGTTGGGTTAGATTCTGATCGACTGCAACAGGTTCACCCAGCCTTAAATGCGTACCGGATTTGTTTATGGAAGAGTAAAGCGGCACTGGCGTAATACCAACCACATTACCTCAAAAATCATGTGCAGAAGATCCGTAAAAATTATGATCACTATATAACACCATATTCCCGATATGCCACTTCGTGTGACGGGACATTTTACATTTTTTTTTTTACTTTTATCATTAAATTTTAAAAAGTTCCACACTGAAATGAAGACAGAGCTTAAATAGTGAATTTGACATCAGGTCCCAGTCGAGATAGCGAACGGTTGAATTGAGACAGTCGTATACAGGCATGGCACGTGAGAGCAACATACCTGGAAGCTGTCAATAACTCATACGTGATGGTTTGTGCCTGGATTGGTGATGCAGAACCATCACAGACGAAACAATCTAGTCTGGCCAAGCGAGTGAAGATCGATAACGGTAGGCAACCCGGTAGTCTGAAATAGTCTACTACGGTAGACTGAAGTCGGATATGTTGGGTCGAAAGTCGCATATATCAACAGTTCTATTGCGAACTACACTACAACACAGCGTATCTACGCCCTATTAACGTCATTCAAATGACGTATGAAGAGAACAATCAATGTCTTTAGAAGTCATCTGTTCAACGTCAGAACGAAAGAAAGTTAACTGTGAAAGATTTCATCAGAAGTTTAAAGTTAGGTGGTATACAATGATAATCGTTAATACAAGAAGGAATTTGTTAGTAGGATAAAAGCTATTGGATCTTGTCTCAGTTAACTCTAGTATTGTAAAAGCAAAAAAATAGAGCCCCGTCACGCAGAGTGGCGTATCTGGAATATGGTGTTAGTGACCATCATTTTATAGGCCGTCAGCACATTATTATTATAATATATATATATAAATATATATATATTTTTTTTTAAGTAGGGGTAATGTGGTCAGTATTTCGCCCATGCTGTTTTACTTTCCCAGAAAAAATCCAGTACCCATTGAAGGCTGGGTGAACCTAGAAGACATCGATCAGGATCGAACCCGACCTCGTGTCCTTAGTAGGCCAGTTCACTAACCACTGAGCTATCGCGGCTCCCAAGCCTCGCATTAATTTCAAATTATTTTTATTTTACTAATTTTTATGTATTATCAAAATGCCTCCTATTATAATGTAATGTATCTCACTTTTGTTTTATCATTTCATTTCCTATCCCTTTATTTTTATTCCTCCTAAATCTACTAGTCTCGCTCATCCAGGATGTGGTAGAGTTTATCTTTATTTTGTTGTTCGTTTGTGTTGATCTCGTTCTGTGAAGAAGGCTGCATGTAACCCGTAACGTGCGTATTTTGTGTGTGTTTCTCTTGTGTAAAGCTGTCACCATACCTTACAGGAGTGAACGTTTCACCCCACCACTTAGTAACAAAAGTAGAAATAATGCCATAGTATATAAATCAGACATAGTTGAAGACATCATGTCAAAAATGGAATATACGCCTTTGATGTGGAGAAGGAATTTAACAATAATTGATTTATTGATGTGAGACAGGCAGCTGGTGAGATTGGAAGTGAGGGAGAGAGTGTGAATTGAGAATATGAAGTGAGGGAGAGAGTGAGAATATGAAGACAGAGAGGAGAATTGTTGTTTGGAGGTGAATTAATAGAGAGAGTGAGAATTGTTGTTTGGAGGTGAATTAATAGAGAGAGTGAGAATTGTTGTTTGGAGGTGAATTAATAGAGAGAGTGAGAATTGTTGTTTGGAGGTGAATTAATAGAGAGAGTGAGAATTGTTGCTTGGAGGTGAATTAATAGAGAGAGTGAGAATTGTTGTTTGGAGGTGAATTAATAGAGAGAGTGAGAATTGTTGTTTGGAGGTGAATTAATAGAGAGAGTGAGAATTGGTTTTTGGGAGTGAAGTAATAGAGAGAGTGAGAATTGTTGTTTGGAGGTGAATTAATAGAGAGAGTGAGAATTGGTTTTGGAGGTGAATTAATAGAGAGAGTGAGAATTGGTTTTTGGAAGTGAAGTAATAGAGAGTGTGAGAATTGTTGTTTGGAAGTAAAGTAATAGAGAGAGTGAGAATTGTTGTTTGTAAGTGAAGTATTAGAGAGAGTGAGAATTGTTGTTTGGAAGTGAAGTAATAGAGAGTGTGAGAATTTTTGTTTGGAAGTGAAGTAATAGAGAGTGTGAGAATTGTTGTTTGGAAGTGACGTAATAGAGAGTGTGGGAATTGTTGTTTGGAAGTGAAGTAATAGAGAGAGAGAGAGAGTGGGAATTAATAATTGGAAAGACAGTTAGAGAGGGTGATAAGAAATGAGAGAAGAGAGAGAGAGAGAGATAATTGGTGTTTCGAACTGTAGAAAGGAGAGGGTTGAAATTGGTGATTTGAAGGAAGGGAAAGAAAGAATAAGAGTTGGAAGTCATTTTCCCGGACCTTTGTCTCTCTTTCACACAGCTCACTTATCCATCTAAATTGAGTGACGTTTTCGAACATTCCTTCATCCTAACTATAGCTTGTTTCATAATTCGTGCCCAACTTTTAAAATCAATATCTTTTAAACCGCTGTTTGTAATTTTTTCAAAATTTGCATGTAAAGTTATAATGATTAGAACCCAACAGGGAATTAATTTAATTAAAAAACAAACATTTGGTTATTATTATTGCTTATTTGATTTATATAAATTTATAACGACCCATTGATGTAGTCAAAACTTAGTGTTTACAGTATTTAAGTAAAAAATAGCGATTACAAATCTATACACTGTCAAATTTACGATTTTGCACGCTTTAAACGTGGGTTTTCTGACTCAATTAGAAACTTGTAGTAAACACGAGACATTGTGTGTTCCACTTCCGTTAAATCATAGGTGTAGACGTGGAACGATAACATTTATCATGAGTCTTAAAATGAAATATTGCAGTTTACAAAACATGGCAATAAAAATGTATGACTATTTTTGCAAAGAGGCTAAACGAGGAAGATTATTTCATTCTTTAGAAAACCCTGAGAATAGGACAAGACACATTTTGGATTTATCTAAACGGTCATTTAATCGCTGGATTCAAGCACGTGACCGTCAATGTTCCAAATATACAAAATCACAAGGAAGAGCAAAAATGTTTTTATAATTTCGACAGTGAACTTATTAGAAGTGAAATTCGCAAAATGTTGGGTATGAATGAAACTGTTACAATAAGAAAATTAAAAGTATCGCTGAAAAAGAACAACAGTATTGAAATATCAAAGTCTACATTATGGAGGAATGTGAGAGCTGCAGGCTTTACATTCAGAAAGTATTCCAATGGACGAAACATCATCTGTGAGAAGCCACATATAGTAGTCATGAGAAGCAAGTACTTACGTGAAGTAAAAGAGGTGCGCAAGCAAGGTTATGATATTGTGTACTTGGATGAAACATGGATCAATGCTCACCACACTAACCAAAGGGAATGGCAGTCATCAGATGGAAAGATTAAGAGATTAATACCTAGCAGCAAAGGACAGCGCCTGATAATTGCTCATGCAGGTAGTCGACAACAAGGACTAATACAGAATGCAGAGCTCATTTTTCTTTCAAAATCCATAGACAATCGGGATTACCACTCTGAGATGAATGGTCACATATTTAGACATTGGATTGAAAGTTCTGTTCTCCCATCACTAGATCGACCATCTTGCCTAATAATGGACAATGCAGCGTACCACAACATTGTTGCACTTGAAGATAAAGTCCCAACGTCATCCAGTACAAAAGATGCTATTAAGATATGGCTCACAAAGGAGCACATACAATTTAATAACATGTACTTAAAACCTGAATTATTATCTCTAGTAAAGCAAAAACAGAGGACAAAGATTTTTCAAATAGATAAGATTATCCAAGAGCACGGTCATATAAGTTTGAGGCTGCTACCTTACCATGCTCATTTAAATCCAATAGAACTAATCTGGGCAAAATTAAAAGGACAAGTGGCAGATGAAAATAAAACATTCAAAATATGCGATGTAAAGACTCTTGCTAATCTCGCTTTATTAAATATAGACAAAGATTATTGGGCTAAATGTGAAGACCACGTCTTAAAACAGGAAGAGGAATATTGGAAAAATGATGGTTTGTGGAATGTTCAACCCCAAACAGTTATTAATCTTTTAGACTCGTCTGATTCAGAATGAAAGTATATAGCCCCCACAATGTTGGCCCCTATATTACCTTAAATTATTTCAACAAACGGTCCTTTTCAGGACCACACAACTATGAAAATTGGACATACAGGTATACCTTGATATTATCGTCCGTCCTCGAACTGAGCAGACAATAATTATCCTGGTGTTTTGTTTTATCCAGTTATTTCCCCATTACGGCCACGCCTTTACCTAGTGAAAATTAATCGTAGACCAGCAACTACGGTAATTTCTATTCTTTAGGGCTTCACAATTTACAATTTTGACAAACATCAAAGAAATATCGCCGCTTTAAGATAACTGCAGCTGCAAGATATTTGTTAAATATACATTTAAAGGGTCTTTTGCATTCTAATAACATTTGGAAAATTTCAAAAGTATTTAACAAACGGTTAAAGAGTAATAGCGTTTTGAAGTTGGGCATATGTTTTGAAACGAGCTATAGTTGTGCTAATTGAGTTAATTCAGGTAATTAAACTCTGTTCAAACCTTTAGCCATCACAATTGCTTTGATTACGTCCCTTTGGATACTGCTATAGCATGCTACAGTCATGAAATCACCTGCGTGAAAGACATTGTAATACTAAAATAAGGAAGGAAAAAGTGGTATGGTGACAGCTTTACGTGGTAATGGACGAAACAAAAGTCGACGTTTCGGCCAAGTAGGCCTTCATCTGGACGAACAACAAACACACAAAAATATATACAAGGATATATTAACAAATCTAACTGCATGGTAGATACTCAATAAGAGGAAAATAAAAAAAGAGGTTACTTCCCTGTGTTCCTGACCTTGGTCAGTCTTCAAATGAACTAAATTGATACAGCAGGATGACCAACTATAACTCTCACTGACCAGGCTGTCAAGTGAGAAGACGGAAAGGAAGAGTACCATACCACTTTTTTCATCTTTTTTTTTAGTATTGCTATTATCATCAGCTTTACAGCAGCTTCGCATCTCTACGCATCTTGGTGCATCTTGATGCCTTTACCTCTGAAAGACATTGTTCACGATAGCTAATTTTTTTAGTTAGCTGAGTGGCAGTGTTCCATTGCGTTTGGTTTCTCGTGGCAAAGCGCAGTGCCAAGGAGTACGGGTTCGATCCTGTTTCGAACTATATATTATTCTTTTTTTTTCTGTTGTTGTTTATTTGTCATTTTTTTTCTGAGTGCTGTATAACATGCCTCTTCCTCCTACGATTCGCAGATAACGTTGTAGCTTTATGAGTGCAGCCAAACTAAAACAAAACTTGTTTTAAAATTAGAATCGTTACTTCGTTTTCACCGACGGAAAGGGCGAATTCTAATCCCTATGTCCCGCTTTGGGGGTTTAAAAAAATATGATCACTCTTAAGCTAACACAAAGAATATCAAAATGTTTTATCTTTTCAATATTACTGTATGGTGCAGAAACAAGGAAATTAGCGAAAAAAAATGAGCAGAAAAATGAAGCTTTTGAAATGTTGTTTTATTGAAGAATAGAAAGAATTGGAAAGAAAGAAAAGAAAACAAATGATGAAATCTTAAAACAACCAAAAATTTAAAAAGAGAACTACTAAACACAGTTCAAACAAGACAAATGAGAATTTTGGAAGGAAAAATCTATCTATCTATCTATCTATCTATCTATCTATCTATCTATCTATCTATCTATCTATCTATTGACCTTTCGAGCCGTAGCCGGCTCATAGGGCGTAGACCAAGATACTCCTTCTCTTATCTGAATTTTTGTTCTAGCAGTTTTCAATTCTTTTAAACATTTTTTATCAAATCTTGCCATTTGTCTCTGTTCTGTGCAAGCAGCTCTATCTCATTGAGGAAGCCGATTCCTACTGCATTTGCCTCTCTCAGCAATGTTCTTCTCAGTGTCTCTCTAGGTCTTCCTCTTGTTCTCTTACCTGTTGTTTCCCATATGAGGGCTTGCTTTGCTTTTCGGTTATTATCTCTTCTCATCACATGTCCAACATATGACCATCGTCTTTTCTTTATTACTGAAGATATTAGTGAAGGGAAAATACAGGATAAAAAAGGCACAGGTAGACCAAGACTAACATCGAGGAATAACATCAAAAGAAGGACAAGTCATCCTATGACAATCTGCACCATCGAAGCAAGAGACAGAACGGAATAACGCTCCATGGTAGCCAACCTTCGGTACGGAGACGGCACCTAATGATGATGATGGTCTCTTTATTTTAAATATGTATCTAGGGTCCTTGGTAGCCTGGTTGGGAAAACAAGCCCGCTAGCTACCGACGTTCTGACTACCCGTTTTCGATTCACGCTGGAGGCAGGGTGGATTGTACTCGTGGTTGGAATAAAAATACCCCGGCAGTCGACACAGTCAATTTATTCAGAGGAAGGTATGTTTACAGCACTCGGAAAAATTGACAAATAAACAACAACAGAAAAAAATATGGACCAAAGCAGGATCGAACCCGTACTCAGTGGCACTCCAGTCGACTCAGTCACTGGCAGAAATGGGTACCAGGGTAGCACTCTGGGAGGTAAGGAATGACGCCCCGCTCGTGAGTTATGATGCTTGAGACGACACTAGACATGAGTTTCCGAACACTTCTGGATAGCGGTCCAAGCACATACGGGTAAAAATCCGCGTGCTAAGAACTGATTCAAGTCTCGTATCTTTATGACTGGTGTCTGTGTTTATTTGTTGCTATAAGAAACATTACTATTTACCATACGCCTTCTGTTTCCTATGGTTGACTCGTTTTTTGAATGAATAGGAAAAGAACTACTTAAAGCAATTCGATAAAGACAACTGAAATTAATTAATTGGGGCATATGAAGAAAACCACAACCCTACGGAAAGGTGGGGAGGCTTTGCTTTCTACAGGTAAGACGTCTGCCACTAGGCTAGAAAGTCGCACGTTCAATCCCCGTCACAGGCGGTGGAAAATAAAATAAAAATATATCAATTAATAAATAATATCGAATACGTGGCTTTATCTTTCCATGGTCTCTGGGAAGTGAGATCTGATGTCTAGTGCACTCTGGCAAGTGAGATCTGATGTCTAGTGCACTCTGGGAAGTGAGAGGTGATGTCTAGTGCACTCTGGGAAGTGAGATCTGATATCTAGTGCTCTCTGGGAAGTGAGATCTGATATCTAGTGTACTCTAGGAAGTGAGATTTGATGTCTAGTGCTCTATGGGAAGTGAGATCTGATGTCTAGTGCTCTCTGGAAAGTGATATCTGATATCTGATATCTAGTGCTCTCTGGGAAGTGAGATCTGATGTCTAGTGCACTCTGGGAAGTGAGATCTGATATCTAGTGCTCTCTGGGAAGTGAGATCTGATGTCTAGTGTACTCTGGGAAGTGAGATCTCATGTCTAGTGCTCTCTGGGAAGTGGGATCTTATATATAGTGCTCTCTGGAAAGTGATATCTGATATCTAGTGCTCTCTGGGAAGTGAGGTCTGATGTCTAGTGCACTCTGGGAAGTGAGATCTGATATCTAGTGCTCTTTGGGAAGTGAGATCTGATGGCTAGTGCTCTCTGGGAAGTGAGATCTGTTGGCTAGTGCTCTCTGGGAAGTGACATCTGATGACTAGTTAGATGTGTCGATGATGGTAGATGAGTAGACTGTTAGATGTGTAGTTGACGGTAGATGAGTAGACTGTTAGATGTGTAGTTGACGGTAGATGACTAGGCTGTTAGATGTGTAGTTGATGGTAGATGAGTAGACTGTTAGATGTGTAGTTGATGGTAGATGAGTAGACTGTTAGATGTGTAGTTGATGGTAGATGAGTAGACTGTTAGATGTGTAGTTGATGGTAGATGAGTAGACTGTTAGATGTGTAGTTGATGGTAGATGAGTAGACTGTTAGATGTGTAGTTGATGGTAGATGAGTAGACTGTTAGATGTGTTTAGTTGATGGTAGATGAGTAGACTGTTAGATGTGTAGTTGATGGTAGATGAGTAGACTGTTAGATGTGTAGTTGACGGTAGGTGAGTAGACTGTTAGATATGTCGGTGATGGTAGATGTGTAGACTGTGTTAGATATGTCGGTAATGGTAGATGTGTAGACTGTGTTAGATATGTCGGTGATGGTAGATGTGTAGACTGTGTTAGATGTGTCGGTGATGGTAGATGTGTAGACTGTGTTAGATATGTCGGTAATGGTAGATGTGTAGACTGTTAAATGTGTCGGTGATGATAGATGTGTAGACTGTGTTAGATATGTCGGTAATGGTAGATGTGTAGACTGTGTTAGATATGTCGGTAATGGTAGATGTGTAGACTGTGTTAGATGTGTCGGTGATGATAGATGTGTAGACTGTGTTAGATATGTCGGTAATGGTAGATGTGTAGACTGTGTTAGATATGTCGGTGATGGTAGATGTGTAGACTGTGTTAGATATGTCGGTGATGGTAGATGTGTAGACTGTGTTAGATATGTCGGTGATGGTAGATGTGTAGACTGTGTTAGATATGTCGGTAATGGTAGATGTGTAGACTGTGTTAGATATGTCGGTGATGGTAGATGTGTAGAATGTGTTAGATATGTCGGTAATGGTAGATGAGTAGACTGTGTTAGATGTGTCGGTGATGATAGATGTGTAGTCTGTGTTAGATATGTCGGTGATGGTAGATGTGTAGACAGTGTTAGATATGTCGGTGATGGTAGATGTGTAGGCTGTGTTAGATGTGTCGGTGATGGTAGATGAGTAGGCTGTGTTAGATGTGTCGGTGATGGTAGATGTGTAGACAGTGTTCGATGTGTCGGTAATGGTAGATGAGTAGACTGTGTTCGATGTGTCCGTGAACATGTGATTTCTCATTCTCTTGTGGCCAGTGTTTATGCGAAGTATGATGACTTGATCCCTCCTTGATAGTTGGTGGTATCCGTCACTCTCTTTATGCTTTGGGTGTTTTCGTTTCCATTTTTCATTGAACTGACCCTTGAGGATGGATTTGGCTTCATCATAACTGAGCGGATGGTTCTCTTGTGGTAATCTCCCTTCCTCTTTAGCTAATTTGTCTGCGCGTTCGTTCCCGTGTATATTACAGTGTGATGGTATCCACTGAATGACTACTCTCTGGAATTTATTGCAAAGTTGGTCTAGGGTTGTTCTCAAATCATCTAGTTCATTGTTCTTAGTGCTTTTTAGAGCTGATAATACTGACAGTGCATCAGTCAGAATCACCAATTTATTGTGCATGTTATTTTTGTGTTGAGTATCCAGTGTTGCAGCATCTCTGATAGCCTCAGTTTCTGCTTTAAAGTTGTTTGAGAATTGTCCAGTAGCTATTGACTTGGTGATCTCGTCCTGATTATTCAGCGTTAAGAACTCACCTTTTTCTCAATTTCTGGTGGCATTTGTTCAAATTCAAAATAGGTACAACCAGCCTATGCCATTGTACACTGGACAATATGACTTCAAAACATGTTCTACAGGATTTTCCCCAGTACACAGACCTGAGAAGAGCAATGTGGTCCACGCCCACCTCCCTGGAAGAAAAACTATATGGGACAATCGATTCGCTTGAACAGACAGATGCTTTCATGAGAGAGTCTGGACTCCTACTATGATTGAGTCTCGATCGCAGAGAGAGAGGGAGAGAGATGTGTCGGTGATAATAGATGAGTAGACTGTGCTAGATATGTCGGTGATGATAGATGAGTAGACTGTGTTTGTTGTGTGGATGGTTATAGATGAGTAGACTGTTAGATGTGTGGATGGTTATAGATGAGTAGACTGTGTTTGATGTGTGGATGGTTATTCATGAGTAGACTGTTAGATGTGTCAGTGATGATAGATGAGTAGACTGTCAGATGTGTCAGTGATGATAGATGAGTAGACTGTTAGATGTGTCAGTGATGATAGATGAGTAGACTGTTAGATGCGTCAGTGATGATAGATGAGTAGACTGTTAGATGTGTCAGTGATGATAGATGAGTAGACTGTTAGATGTGTCAGTGATGATAGATGAGTAGACTGTGCTTGATGTGTCTGTGGTGATAGATGAGTAGACTGTTAGATGTGTCAGTGATGATAGATGAGTAGACTGTTAGATGTTTCAGTGATGATAGATGAGTAGACTGTTAGATGTTTCAGTGATGATAGATGAGTAGACTGTTAGATGTGTCAGTGATGATAGATGAGTAGACTGTTAGATGTGTCAGTGGTGATAGATGAGTAGACTGTTAGATGTGTCAGTGATGATAGATGAGTAGACTGTTAGATGTGTCAGTGATGATAGATGAATAGACTGTTAGATGTGTCAGTGATGATAGATGAATAGACTGTTAGATGTGTCAGTGATGATAGATGAGTAGACTGTTAGATGTGTCGATGATTTAAGCCCCACAAAACATCGTCAGTGTTACTCATTCAATCTCTCCCGCGAACGCTAACTTCGTTTGTTCCATTTTGTTACTTTTTTTAAAAAGTACAAAGTCCTGAATTATGTTATATTCTTTATGTTCATCATTATCAAGTACCATGCCTGCTGGCGTAGGTGATCATGTCTTTCCACATCTTTTGATTTTGACAGTTATTTATTATTTCTGTTTTTGACCTTCTGCCAAGCCATTCTCATTTGCTTTCTGGCATCTTTTCTACTTGCTTACCTCTATATCTTCGTCCCTCAAATTTCCCAGTTGTTACAATATATTTTAGCTGCTCCCTTCTCATTACATGGTAAAAAAGTAATAATTGTTTCTTCTTAATGTTGGATATTAGCTCTCTTTTTGCTATGGACACTTTCAGAACAACTTCATTACTCTTCTTAGCTGTCCATAGTATTCTCAACATTCTACTGTAAAACTACATTTCTACAACCGCCGTTGATTTTCTTTTCTACTCTCCCATTGTCTATGATTTACATCCATGTGTCAACACTGATTCTACAGAATTTTTTTTCTTGTTTCTATTGTCCTAAATTGATTGGACACTATTTTCCTCATTTTTTTGAAAGTGCCTTTTTCCAGAACCATTCTGCATCTCACCTCCCTTGTACATCTGCCATCTGAGGTTAACACTGTGCCCAATTATTACAATTTATTTACTTGTTTTAATATTATTCCACTTGTCTTTATTGTGCATTGCAGTTGTTTGTTCAACAATATGTTGCTACAATTACTAACACCCGCTTGCTATTGAGGCTGAAACAATCATATCTGCTATCCATAACTACAATTACAGGGAAATAACTCTAATATAATTGCATGTTATTTGTCTACCTTGTTATGATCTCCCTTGTGTTATGTTTGTTTAAAATACCTTATTTGAGTTGTTTGGAAAGTTTCCTAGCTGATTCGTCTCCAATGTGTCGGTGATGGTAGATGGGTTGACTGTGTTAGATTTGGCAATGATGGTAGATGAGTAGACTGTGTTAGATGTGGCAATGATGGTAGATGAGTAGACTGTGTTAGATTTGGCAATGATGGTAGATGAGTAGACTGTGTTAGATTTGGCAATGATGGTAGATGAGTAGACTGTGTTAGATGTGACAATGATGGTAGATGAGTAGACTGTGTTAGATGTGACAATGATGGTAGATGAGTAGAGTGTGTTAGATGTGGCAATGATGGTAGATGAGTAGACTGTGTTAGGTGTGCCGATGATTCTACTTCTTCTTCTATCCTTCCTCTGTTGCCGTTGGCGTCGAGGGGAGAAACAATCTGCGATTCTTTGCTCTTCTGTTGGCCTCTTCTGATGTTATCCCTCCTAGTGACTCTAATATCCCTTTATCCATCTCTTTCTCGGTCTTCCTCTTAATCTGGCGTTTTCGTAGCGTTTGTTTATGGCTCTTTGAGTCATTGTTAGTTCTTTTTGTCTTGTTATGCTACGGAAACCAATTTATATGTTGTTTCTTTATGTATTCGATGGCTGGTTCAATTTCGAGTTTCTTCCTCAGGTCGGTGTTTCTTACTCTGTCCCTTAAGCTGTTTCCTGTCATTCTTCTGACACATTTCATTTCTGTGGTCGTTATCTTTCTTATTGTTCTAGAGTCCAGCGTCCAATTCTGGCACTGACAGCACAGAGTTGGTAGAAAAATTGATTTGTATATTGCCCTTTTTGGTGATGATTTTAGAGGGAAAAATTATGGTTGAAATGTTGGTGATAGAGGTTTTATATGGGGAATATAAAGTGTCCTTAGTTGTACAGAAGTATATTGTGTTGTCAGATTTAGTGGTTGTAAATGAGTAGAGTGTCTTAGAATGTCGATAATTGCAGATGAGTATAGTGTCTTAGAATGTCGATAATTGCAGATGAGTAGAGTGTCTTAGAATGTCGATAATTGCAGATGAGTAGAGTGTCTTAGAATGTCGATAATTGCAGATGAGTATAGTGTCTTAGAATGTCGATAATTGCAGATGAGTGGAGTGTTTTAGAATGTCGATAATTGCAGATGAGTAGAGTGTTTTAGAATGCCGATAATTTCAGATGAGTAGAGTGTCTTAGAATGTCGATAATTTCAGATGAGTAGAGTGTCTTAGAATGTCGCTAATTGCAGATGAGTAGAGAGTCGATAATTGCAGATTAGTAGAGTGTCGATAATTTCAGATGAGTAGAGTGTCTTAGAATGTCGATCATTGCAGATGAGTAGAGTGTCTTAGAATGTCGATAATTGCAGATAAGTAGAGTGTCTTAGAATGTCGATAATTGCGGATGAGTAGAGTGTCTTAGAATGTCGATAATTGCAGATGAGTAGAGTGTCTTAGAATGTCGATAATTGCAGATGATTAGAGTGTCTTAGAATGTCGATAATTGCAGATGAGTAGAGTGTCTTAGAATGTCGATAATTGCAGATGAGTAGAGTGTCTTAGAATGTCGATAATTGCAGAAGAGAAGAGTGTCTTAGAATGTCGATAATTGCAGATGATTAGAGCGTCTTAGAATGTCGATAATTGCATATGAGTAGAGTGTCTTAGAATGTCGATAATTGCAGATGAGTAGAGTGTCTTAGAATGTCGATAATTGCAGATGAGTAGAGTGTCTTAGAATGTCGATAATTGCAGATGAGTAGAGTGTCTTAGAATGTCGATAATTGCAGAAGAGAAGAGTGTCTTAGAATGTCGATAATTGCAGATGATTAGAGTGTCTTAGAATGTCGATAATTGCAGAAGAGAAGAGTGTCTTAGAATGTCGATAATTGCAGATGATTAGAGTGTCTTAGAATGTCGATAATTGCAGATGAGTAGAGTGTCTTAGAATGTCGATAATTGCAGATGAGTAGAGTGTCTTAGAATGTCGATAATTGCAGAGTGTCTTAGAATGTCGATAACTGCAGATGAGTAGAGTGTGTTAGAATGTCAATAATTGCAGATGAGTAGAGTGTGTTAGGTTGTCGATAATAGCAGATGAGTAGAGTGTCTTAGAATGTCGATAATTGCAGATGAGTAGAGTGTGATAGAAGTGTCGATGATTGTAGAAAATAAACAATTGTGAGAGCAGTGTAGATGATTATTTAGCTATAGAATGTGTTGGGCCATTTCAGCTATCGTTCCTTCATAGCAGTCGGTTGGCTCACTTTTCGCCTGTCTGTTAAATCTAACACATTTCGTACGATTCACACACCCACCACAAGAGGCAAAGGCGCCTCACAGAAGCCGAGCTGGAAGTTGTCAGCGACCCACGACCGATCGTTTGTGCCAGGATCGGTGAACCAGAACTATCCAGACCCTGCTCCACCTCTCCGTGGTGTCTCCAGAAAAAGAATAACCTGTCTAGTCTGTCCAAGTGAATAGGGAGAAAGGAGGGAGGACAACCATGTATTTAAAAATAATTGTCTTGCTGAAGTCGGATGTGTCGGACCGAAAAGCGCAAATATCACAGTTGTACTGCAAAACACAACACGACGCAGACACGCCCACTTAACGTCCTTATAGGGGCGGATGACGAAGAGGGGTGATCCTTAAGTCATCGGGTAAACGCAGATGAATGAACGGACTTCCACCACATCTACCCTATATCGTCGATAGTGTTGAAGGTCTGCTGGTATTACTATTAATGATATCCACTCCAGAGTAAATCCTCAGCCGATGTACCCCCTTTTCATGAAATCTTTTTGTCGAGTTTGTCAAAGCAATCATTAACAACGTTCTAGTTCATTAATTTTCTATGCGTATTATCCATAACGACCGATGGCTTGACAAGCTGTCATTGTAAAAAGTATTGTTATGGAAACAGAGCCATGGATTTTAGAAACAGTGATCTCTGCAATATGTGCCATTTTGACAAGCAAGGTTTCTGCTTTTGAGATTGTAGTTCTGCCCTATGTGCCGTCGTCGGCTCGAAAGGACGATAGATAGACAGACAGACAGACAGACAGACAGACAGACAGACAGACAGACAGACAGACAGACAGACAGACAGACAGACAGACAGACAGACAGACAGACAGACAGACAGACAGACAGATAGATAGATAGATAGATAGATAGATAGATAGATAGATAGATAGATAGATAGATAGATAGATAGATAGATAGATAGATAGATAGATAGATAGATAGATAGATAGATAGATAGATAGATAGATAGATAGATAGATAGATAGATAGATAGATAGATAGATAGATAGATAGATAGATAGATAGATAGATAGATAGATAGATAGATAGATAGATAGATAGATAGATAGATAGATAGATAGATAGATAGATAGATAGATAGATAGATAGATAGATAGATAGATAGATAGATAGATAGATAGATAGATAGATAGATAGATAGATAGATAGATAGATTCCCTTCCAAAATTCTCATTTGTCTTGCTTGAATTGTGTTTAGTAGTTCTCTTTTCATTTTTGGTTGTTTTAAGATCTCATCATTTGTTTTCTTTTCTTTCTATCCAATTCTTTCTATTCTTCAATAAAACAACATTTCAAAAGCTTCAATTTTCTGCTCAGCTTTTTCGCCTAATTTCCTTGTTTCTGCACCATACAGTAATGTTGAAAAGATAAAACATTTTGATATTCTTTGTGTTAGCTTAAGGGTGATCATATTTTCTAAACCCCTAAAGCGGGACATAGGGATTAGAATTCGCCTTTTCCGTCGGTGAAAACGAAGTAGCGACTCTAATTTTAAAACAAGTTTTGTTTTAGTTTGGCTACACTCGTAAAGCTACAACGTTATCTGCAAATCGTAGTAGGAAGAGGCATGATATACAGCACTCAGAAAAAAAAGACAAATAAACAACAACAGAAAAAAAACAAAGAACAATATATAGTTCGAAACAGGATCGAACCCGTACTCCTTGGCACTGCGCCTTGCCACGAGAAACCAAACGCAATGGAACACTGCCACTCAGCTAACTAAAAAAAATAGCTATCGTGAACAATGTCTTTCAGAGGTAAAGGCATCAAGATGCACCAAGATGCGTGGAGATGCGAAGCTGCTGTAAAGCTGATGATAATAGCAATACTTTAAAAAAGAAGAAAAAAGTGGTATGGTACCCTTCCTTTCCGTCTTCTCACTTGACAACCTGGTCAGTGAGATTATTAGTTGGTCATCCTGCCGTATCACTTTAGTTCATTTGAAGACTGACCACGATCAGGAACACAGGGAAGTGACTTCTTTTTATTGTCCTCTCTTGAGTATCTAGCATATTATCATCATGTAGTTAGATTTGTTAATATATCCTTATATATATATATATATATATATATATATATATTTGTGTTTCTTATTCGTCCAGATGAAGGCCTACTTGGCCGAAACGTCGACTTTTGTTTCGTCCATTACCACGTAAAGCTGTCACCATACCGCTTTTTTCTTCTTTTTTTTAGTATTACAATTTCTTTCACGCAGGTGTTCTCATGACTATAGCATGCTATAGCAGTATCCAAAGGGGCGCAATCAAAGTAATTGTGTTATCTAAAGGTTTGGACAGAGTTTAATTACCTGAATTAACTCAATTAGTTCAACTAGTTAGGATGAATGAATGTTTGCAAACATCACTCGATTTAAATGGATGAGTGAGCTGTGTGAAGGAGAGACAAAGCTCCGAGAAAGTGACATCCAACTCTTATCCTTTCTTTCCCTTCCTTCAAATCACCAATTCCAACCCTCTCCTTTCTACAGTTCGAAACAATAATTCTCTCTCTCTCTCTCTCTCACTTCTCTCATTTCTTATCACCCTCTCTAAATCTCTTACTAGCACGTTTCCAATAATTAATTCCCACTCACACTCTCTATTACTCCACTTCCAAACAACAATTCTCACTCTCTCTATTACTTCACTTCCAAACAACAACACTCACTTTCTCTATTACTTCACTTCCTAATAACAATTCTCACTCTCTCTATTACTTCACTTCCAAACAACAATTCACACTCTCTCTATAACTTCACTTCCTAATAACAATTCGCACTCTCTCTATTACTTCACTTGCAAACAACAATTCTCACTCTCTCTATTACTTCACTTCCTAATAACAATTCTCACTCTCTATTACTTCACTTTCTCATAACAATTCTCACACTCTCTATTACTTCACTTCCAAATAACAATACTCACTCTCTCTATTGCTTCACTTCCAAACAACGATTCTCACTCTCTCTATTACTTCACTTCCAAACAACAATTCTCACTCTCTCTATTAATTCACTTCCAGAAAAAACAACTCTCACACTCTCTATTACTTCACTTCCAAACAACAATTCTTACTATCTCTATTACTTCACTTCCAAACAACAATTCTCACACTATCTATTACTTCACTTCCAAACAACAATTCTCACACTCTCTATTACTTCACTTCCAAACAACAATACTCACTAGATTATCCATAACATCTTCATGAGTACCAAGGTTTGTTTCCTTAACCTGGTCGTCTGACTGATCATCTGACCGACTATGGTCACTTATCTGATGATCTTATTTCGCCACTGTATTTAAGTTATATATTCACAATTATATTATACATTACGATGTCTAACTCACAATATGTCGCAAACTTAACCATTACTGCACGGTACCAGAATCTCTAGGAGTTAAAGGCGAATGACAAATCCTTGATCATGACAAACAAGACAAGCTCTACAGATAGGAACCTCTAAGAGTTAAAGGCGAGTGACAAAGCGTTGTCATCACAACAAAGACCAGCGCCTATAGACCGGAACCTCTAGGAGTTAAAGGTGAGCCACAGAGCGTTGTCATTACTAACAAACCAAGCTCTATAGACCAGAACCTCTAGGAGTTAAAGGTGAGCCACAGAGCGTTGTCATTACTAACAAACCAAGCTCTATATACCGGAACCTCTTGGAGTTAAAGGTGAGCCATAGAGCGTTGTCATTACAAACAAACCAAGCTCTATATACCGGAACCTCTTGGAGTTAAAGGCGAGCCACATAGCGTTGTCATTACAAACAAACCAAGCTCTATATACCGGAACCTCTTGGAGTTAAAAGCGAGCCGCAGAGCGTTGTCATTACTAACAAACCAAGCTCTATATACCGGAACCTCTTGGAGTTAAAAGCGAGCCGCAGAGCGTTGTCTTTACAAACAAACCAAGCTCTATAGACCGGAACCTCTTGGAGTTAAAGGCGAGCCACAGAGCGTTGTCTTTACAAACAAACCAAGCTCTATAGACCGGAACCAACAGCCTCTGGTACGGTTCTCTAATTTGGGAGATCATGACTGGGATTCTGTTTACCGTCACGATTGCTCTCGATTCTGCGGACAAAAATATGACCGTTATCCCCATTCTAGGATGAGACATTTGTAACAAATATCACTATAAGGATCAACGTCAAAACAGTCGTGTCACTCGACAATTCTCGTGTGCTTGATAGCTGCACCAATTCTGACCTACGAGAGCGAATCATGGTCAGTAGACAAACAAAAAAAAGACGATTAGAGGCAACATAAATGGGGTTTCTCAGAAGATAAGATTTTTGAAATTCCCCTGGACAGCTGAAACGACCAACTAGGAAATTGTCAAAGAGATCAGTACAAAAAGAGAGTAGTTAATAACAAAGAGAGAGACAGCCATTGCTGATCATATCGAACTGTCACTTGTTTACATATCGTCATCTCTATCAACGAAACCAGACAAGAGCTGTTTCATTACAACATACATATGATTTCATGCTCACGTTCTTTAACATTCTGTCCCTATGTAATGAGGCATGACAAACTTAAATAGACAAACGATCAGGTTACTCAAATTTACTGAAAGCTCAAAAGCATGTTCCACTTCTATTCAGCTTAAGAACAAAATGTGTACATCAACTAATTAGAATTATGATTTTAAAAAATCATGTTTTCTATAAACTTACAAAATATGGACTCGTATAGAATGCAACACAAATGATGGGGATGGATATTTAATGGAAGCTTTTAGGTATCATTGCTAGGACAGCATCACAACAGAAAATCTTCGCTAAAGGAAAGGACAAGAATTGGAGAAGGCAATAAGGAGGAAGGGAAAATGTAGAGAGAAATTGAGATGGGAAGTTAACATTACAAAATGGGAAGAACGCCACCTTGCGGGAGCCAATGGCTACATGTCGAGATCAATGAATGGACAAGTATACTGAAGTCTGCCAGTAGTGTGTTCACCAACGATTCTAGGGTAATGGGAGGTTTATATATATATATATGTACACATCCACACAAACACACACCACACTCATCGGTTGTTTTGTTCACAACAGTTTCTCCTTCGTTTGACTACCATTTGGGAATTCATCTCCTTCTCTTTCCTATTTTGTTGGTTTCAATGAGAGCAATCATTGTGGAATTGTAGTTCTTGATTCACTAGTTCCATTGTCTTCTAAGCAACCTCGTTTTATTTCCCTTTATAATTTCTTACATCCTAAATATGTATTATGTTGTAGAATTAAATATACTATCGAAGTTTATTTTATTTTAAACTTTAATGAGACTTTTATATACTCTTTTGTCTGTTGAAGATGTTTGAAGTATTTGTTTTGAAATGATGACTTTATGAAGTTTTTTCAGTTTGTTTTTTACTTTAAATCAACAAGTTGTGAATGGAAAACGTGTTGGCCATGAGCCTTAGCATAACAAGAGAGCTTTGTATCATTAGGGTTTCATTTGTATTAGTCATTAGAGCTTTTGTCAAACTCTTCATAGATTCTAATAGACAGTCTCCATTATTGGCGATGAGTGACCGTAGATAATCGAAATTGTTGTAGATAATTAGCAGCTTGAGTATAATGTCATTTTTGTTCAATAATTATATTAAAAACCAATGTTCATCCACATAATTACATACATTACGTGAAGTCAATATTTTAAAACACAAGAAAATAAGTCATCAAACATTCAAGTGGACAAAGTGACAAAGATTGTTAAAAGATTAATCAAAACATTTGTAGACGTTTATGTACTATTTATTGATTCGCTGCTTCATGAAATGTAAACCAATTTCTCATTAAAATTCATTGGCTGTTTTGAGAGAAGGCACACGTCTTGTCGAGTACAGTCGCCACATCTGAAATTGAGGAAAACACAAGAAACATTATTCAAAGTTAAGGAGTTTATATTTGTTAATATATTTACATCAAACTGTTCAGGAGTTGCTTTATGTCTAAACACTAACACACATATACAGAGAGAGACAGAGAGAGAGAGAGAGAGAGAGATAGAGGGAGAAAGCGAGAGAATCCCACACATATTTTTCACTATATCGTTGTGTTCGTTCTACTTTGCGCCACATGTTGTGGTATTTTGTCAGGAAGCTCAGTAGTTTCTCGAAAGTTTCTGCAGAACTATATAATCGTTTTTGTCATAAATTATCTGTAGAACATTAAAAACAAATATTTTATTCAATTTAAAGAAATCTTTAAGTTGCTCTAGTGATAAATATTCAAGTCAGATTTTGAAGCTGACTCTTCAAAATTGATAGTTAAATAACCAATATTACATTGACTAGTAGTAGCCTTCGTCAGTCATAATTGACTAGTAGTAGCCTCAGTCAGTCAAGGTTGACTATGGATTTTTCAGCGCCCCTAGAAATGTTATTTTTTTCTTTCCTTTCGCCGTGTGTTCTCTTTCTCTATGAATCTGCTTCTTGTGTGAGATGAACCTTTAGAGTGTGTTACCAAAGATTGCGATCTGCAGCTAAGTCTTCCCAGGCTGCAGGGTTTATGTTCAGAGTCTTCATGTCACGTTTACACACATCTACAAATCGAAGTTTTGGCCGCCCCCTAGTACTTTTCCCATCTGCCAGTTGTCCGTAGAGTATATATTTCGGTATGCGGCCATCTTTCATACGGTGTACGTTGCCAAGCCAGCGTAACCTACGTTGTTTGAGCAGTGTGTAGATATTCGAGAGGCCTGTGAAAGTCATGACCTCCACGTTTGTCACTTTATCCTTCCAGGTGTTACCAAGAATACGGCACAGACATCGCATATGGAATGCATTTAGCCTTCTCTCCTGCTTTACATAGGTTGTCCAAGATTCGCTGCCATACAGGAGGATACTAATTATACAGGTATTGTACACTGCGACTTTTGTTTTAATTGTCAGTTTGCTGTTTTGTCAGACACGCCTAGAAAGACGGGCAAAGGTGGTAGCGGCTTTACCAATACGAGTGTCAATTTTTGTATCTAAAGATAGTCTGTCGCTGATGATGGACCCCAGGTAGTTATACTGCCGCACGATATCAAGTTTATAGTTGTTGATAGAGATTGCAGGTGTTGCTTCGACGTCCTGACCGAGTATGTTAGTTTTCTGCAAACGTATTGTTAGACCGAAGTCTCTGCAGGCATGAGAAAAGCGATGTACCATGCTCTGGAGTTCTTCCTGACTTTGCGTGACAAGTGCAGCGTCGTCAGCAAATAACAGATATCTAATATAGATATGTCTGACCTTAGACCTTGCCTTTAGTCTTGAGAGATTGAACAATCGACCATCAGATCTAGTATGCAGATAGACTCCTTCATTCGCATATGACTAGTGTATGTGTATGTGCAAGCATGTATGTATATGTTTTAATAAAACAGCGAAGAAGATTGAAAATAGAGTTAGAGCTATAACGCTTTTTTAAAATTAACTAATGAAGCATTGCATTTTTTTATGTTTGGAGCGAATTAATTAAACACTTTGTGCAAGAAAAAACAACACAATTAAATTGTTTACTGTTCGTCTAGTCAGCAAAGTGTAATTTCATTGTTTTTGTTTTTTATATGGTCAATGTAAAAATACACTACTTAATCGGTTAATCATATTTCAAATAATTTTTGTAAACGGTTTGTACTTACCAACTTTAACATCCAAGTTTTGCAAGAAGCAAGCAGAGTGCATCATCAAGAAATTCGAGTACTTTGGAAACTGCCTTATCTGCTGATTTCAAAAGATGGCTAACTAGAGCGTCTGCAGCTACAGTTAGCAACGTGGCCGCATCAAGCGTGGATTTTAGAATGAGACCTACAACACTGACCGCTCCATTTATTGCTTGTACTAACGTTGCTGCTACAATGGCGAGGACACCAAGAGCTACATTAGCCACAATGTTAACAAGGCCAGAAACTACGCCACCCAGAGCTTGGACTGTAGCAGGCACAATTCCCACAACATTATTCAAAAGGCCTCCCACAAGGTTTAATGCTGCAGGAACTGCATTAACTACTGCTCCCAATACACAGCCAAGGTCAATTAAAGCCTCTCTTCGCTCCAAGTCAGCAGCTTCAGTTGATGCAAAAACAGCAACCAACACAAATACGGCAATGTATAGACAGCGCATCTGTTACACGAAACAAAAATATGACAGTCAAATAAGCAGATATGATAAGAATGAGTTAAAGAAGGTATGATTGAGCTGTTTATAATAATTATTTTACATTAACTGTGTCTAATTAATGAAACAAAAAATGCATATAAAATTGCATGTTTATTGAGCTTTTTGAGTAATGTTGTGTGAGAGATGAGAGGGAAGTAAGAATTGATACAGACGGGGATAGTAGAAGTCTAACGAAAATCAAACATTTTGAAATAAGAATTCTTAGATGAATAACAAATCTAATGATGACGACAATGAATAACAAAGTAAAAAAAGAGATGAAATAAAGATCTTTGAAGCGTAAATTACATCAACATTAAAGAATTATCTTGAAATAAAACGTTGAGTAGATTTGTAAAAAAAACTAGACGATCAGGTAAAAGAATTCCACAACAAGCATTAATGGCACGATGCAATAAAGAACAGAAGAAAATTAACCGCCGCACAAAAAAATAATGAAATAAATAAATATCACTAAATATCAAGTACCATGCATGAAGCATGAATACACAGAGCCGTGCCTGTTATTTTACATTTTCCCACTGAGTAAATGTGCACCAACACAATAAAAAAGTAAATAAATAACATAACCTAGACAATAGATAGCGTTTTTCTAAGTAAAAAAGAAAGTACAGTACCCCCGTCACTCCAAGTGGCCTTTTAGGGAAAATTGGTGTTAGGGACCATAAAGTTTACATACCTTCGAACTGGACTACAAAGGACAAGGGGTAAGGTTCGATCCCAACCGATGGCTTCCGGGTTCACCCAGTCTTTTTTCTGGGAAAGTAAAGCGGCATGGGCGTAATAACGACCACATTACCCCAAAAATCATGTGCCGAAGGTCTGTAAAATTTATGGTCACTAACACCATATTCCCTATACGCTACTTGGCGTGAAGGGTCACTAACACCATATTCCCTATACGCTACTTGGCGTGAAGGGTCACTAACACCATATTCCCTATGCGCCACTTGGCGTGACGGGTCACTAACACCATACTCCCTATGCGCCACTTGGAGTGAAGGGTCACTAACACCACATTCCCTATACGCCACTTGGCATGACGGGTCACTAACACCATACTCCCTATGCGCCACTTGGAGTGAAGGGTCACTAACACCACATTCCCTATACGCCACTTGGCGTGACAGGTCACTAACACCATATTCCCTATACGCCATTTGGCGTGACGGGTCACTAACACCATATTCCCTATACGACACTTGCAGTGACGGGTCATTAACACCATATTCCCTATACGCCACTTGGCGTGACGTGTCACTAACACCATATTCCCTATGCGCCACTTGGCGTGACGGGTCACTAACACCATACTCCCTATGCGCCACTTGGCGTGACGGGTCACTAACACCATATTCCCTATGCGCCACTTGGCGTGACGGGTCACTAACACCATACTCCCTATGCGTCACTTGGCGTGACGGGTCACTAACACAACATTCCCTATGCGTCACTTGGCGTGACGGGTCACTAACACCATATTCCCTATACGCCACTTGGCGTGACGGGTCACTAACACTATATTCCCTATACGCCACTTGGCGTGACAGGTCACTAACACCATATTCCCTATACGCCACATGCAGTAACGGGTCACTAACACCATATTCCCTATACGCCACTTGGCGTGACGGGTCATTAACACCATATTCCCTATACGCCACTTGCAGTGACGGGTCACTAACACCATATTCCCTATACGCCACTTGCAGTGACGGGTCATTAACACCATATTCCCTATACGCCACTTGCAGTGACGGGACACTAACACCATATTCCCTATACGCCACTTGGCGTGACGGGTCATTAACACCATATTCCCTATACGCCACTTGGCGTGACGGGTCACTAACACCATATTCCGTATACGCCACTTGGCGTGACAGGTCACTAACACCATATTCCCTATACGCCACTTGGCGTGACGGGTCACTAACACCATATTCCCTATACGCCACTTGGCGTGACGGGTCACTAACACCATATTCCCTATACGCCACTTGGCGTGACGGGTCACTAACACCATATTCCCTATACGCCACTTGGCGTGAAAAGGGTACTTTACTTTTTGTCACTTTATAGTAAAAAGACCGAAGTAATAGTAGTAACACAGAAAAAGACATCGCCGCTATGAACAATAAAGACAAGTGGAACAAGATTAAAACAAGTGAATTAATTTAAATACATGGGAACAATGTTAACCTCAGATAGTAAATGTACAATAGAAGTGAGATGCAGAATAACTCAGGAAAAACAACTTTCCAAAAAGAAATGAGGAAGATTATGTGCAATACATTTTTAATTTTTTAAAAACTGTGGTTTTACAGAAGAATGTTGAGAATACCATGGGCAGCTAAGAAGAGTAATAAAAACGTCATTAAAGAGACCCAAAAAAAGGACAGTTTAATTTACAATATTTTTGGGAAAACCAATCATCATTTTTGGTGCCATGTAATAAGAAGGGCACAGCTGGAACATATTGTAACAACTGGGAAAACTGAGGGACGAAGAGATAGAGGGAAGGAAAAATAAAAGATACCAGCCAGTTTAAGAGAATGGTTTGGCATGAGGTCAACAACAGAAATGAGAAATAACTGTGAGATCAAAAGTTGTGGAGAGACATGATCACCTACGCCAGCAGACATTATGCTTAATGATGATGATAAGTAAAATATGCAAATGCGTGAGCAAAAAACTTCTTTTTTGTCTGTCAATGAGACAATAATCATTATCATCAAGTACCGGGCCTACTGGCGTAGGTGATCATGTCTCTCCACAACCTTCGATCTCGACAGTTCATTATCATTTCTGTTGTTGACCTTCTGCCATGTCATTCTCTTAAGCTGTCTGTTATTTTCTCTTTTTGTTTCCCTGTATCTCTTCGTCCCTCAATTTTTCCAGTTGTTACAATATATTCCAGTTGTTCTCTTCTCATAACATGGCCAAAAAATTATGATTGTTTCCTCCTAATATTGGAAATTAGCTCTCTTTTTGCTTTGACCTCTTTCAGAACATTTTCATTACTCTTCTTAGCTGTACATGGTATTTTCAATATTCTTCTGTAAAACCACATTTCTACAGACTCCAGTGATGTTCTTGTCTGTTGTCTTAATGTCCATGACTCACATCCATATGTTAAGACTGGCTCTACATAACATAAGACAATAATATAAAATCTAAAATGGCTGAAAATGTTACAACAATTATGAACATGAAACAAAACATACGAATATGGCCACAGGGTGTAAATGTTTAGTATTTTATGACGAGGTGGTTTCTGCTGTAAAGAAAGTATGGAAAATGAAGAAAATTGAGACAATAGAAATGTTGAAGAAGAAATGAATCTTTATACTATCTATAACAAGAAATAGTGATGACCAATATAAATACAATACCTTGGTACTTCAGCAAATTCTCAGTCTAGAGATGATTTCGATCCGGTGGTCTGATTCTTCAGTGATGGGAATGGCTGGAAATGTGACTATATATAGATTGGAAAGTGCTAATTCCAAAGTGTTTTTGTGTAAATTACGCTCTGAAGCCGACCAGAGCTATCAGTAAACCCAGTCTCAAAGTTTGTCACTTTTAGTGTGTCATTTCTCTAATTAGAGAAACGGGATATTAAAGAACTTGAGCAAGAAACCACATCCCTTTTCTAATGAAACAGGTCTTGTTTTGTCGTGGGTGAAGGGGAGGCGATATTTGGACACGTGACAGTTCGATATGAACAGCCATTGATGTGTTATTGATAACGTCACCAAAAATAAGAGACCAATGAATGACAGTTTCCCTACTGGCACATATTGCGCGCGGACCAGTCTGAGTAGTTGTTGACAGAACTCATAATGTGCCATATAGAACTGGTTACAAATAGTCCACTTGATATTTTAGTTTGAAGATACACAAGCTATATATCTAATAAATATATGTGTGTATGTTGTATTTTAGTGAATTATAATTGAATAAATAATAATAAATTTTAAATAATACATATATATAATATAATAAATTATAAATAATATTAAATTTTTAAGTACAAATGATATATATATATATATATATATATATATATATATATATATATACAAACATGCGTTCATAGTGTATATACATATTTACATACATACACACATACGTACGTACATATATACATACATACTTACATACATGCAAGTATATGCATCCATATTTACACATATTTGCATATATATATATTTTTTTTACATACATAAATACATACATCACACATACATACATTTTTTGAAGAAAAAGTAAAAGTAATGCAAAATGCATCCACAAAACATTAATAGAAAGAGTTATGGAGGTAAATAATGATTTTTTTATGTGATTCATAGACTACACAGAAGCATTTGACAAAGTAAATCAAATGGAAATATTGAATACACTGGAGAAATTACACATTTACGGCAAGGATCTGTAAATCACAAAAGACACGATTTGACAACAAACAATCATCATCATCGAGTGCCTTCTCCGCAACGAAGGTTGGCTACCATGAATCGCCATTCTACTCTGTTTCTTGCTTTGGTGGTGCAGGCTGTCATAGGTTGACTTGTCCATCTTTTGATGTTACTCGTCCATGTTAGTCTTGGTCTGCCTCTGCCTCTTTTACCTTGTATTTTTCCTTCCAATATTACTTTTAGTAGGCTGTTGTGTCTTTTACCATGCCCCAAAAATTTCATTTGTCTTGTCTTAATTGTATTTAGTAGTTCTCTTATTAATTTCAGTTGTTTTAAAACTTCATCGTTTGTTTTCTTTTCTTTCCATCCAATTCTACCTATTCTTCTATAAATCCGCATTTCAAAGGCTTCAATTTTCTGTTCTGTTTTCTTGTCTAATGTCCATGTTTCTGCACCATACAGGAATATTGAGAAGATGTAACATTTTGCCATTCTTAGTTTCAGCCCTGCTGATATTTGTTTTGTTGTTAGTATATTTTTCATGGCATTAAAATTACTTTTTGCCATACCTATTCTTTTGTTTATTTCAATTTTGCATTTTCCATCATTGGTTATAGTATGTCCCAGGTAGTTGTAGCTCTGGACTGTCTCCAGATGTATTCCCTCAACTGTGATATTTAATTGTAGATCTTGAGAATTTTCTTTGTTTATGATCATAGTTTTAGTCTTTTTTGATATTCATATCTAGTCCACATTTTTTGTTTGTTATGTTTATCACATTAAGCAATTGTTGTAGGTCTTTAGGATTTTCTGCTAGTAGAACAGTATCATCAGCATATCTTAGGTTATTGATTATCTTTCCATTAATGTTTAGACCTGGCATCTCTGAGATGTTTTTAACGATTTTCTCAGTGTATAGATTGAACAAGCTTGGTGATATGATGCATCCTTGTCTTACTGCTCTTTTTATATCCATGGGTGTATAGTTCTCCTTGTTATATCTTATTATTGCTGTTTGCTCCCAGTACAAATTACATATTAGTCGTATGTCTGTGTCGTCTAGATTTATATCCTTTTTGCAGTCTATGAGTTGGTTATGGTGTATTCTATCGAAAGCTTTGGTGTAGTCTATAAAGCAGGCATATATTGGTTTGTTTACTTCTTTGTACTTTTCAATCAATGTTCTCATGCTGAATATGGCTTTTTTTGTCCCACTGTTTTTCCTGAATCCAAATTGTTGCTCATCTAATTCAGTATTGATTTTATTCTGAATCCTTCCCTGTATAACTTTTAGTAAAATTTGTGTTACCTGGCTCATTACGCTTATTGTTCTGAAATCACTGCATTCAACTGCACCATTCTTTTTAGGCAATGCAATGAAAGTTGATGTTTTTAGATCGTTTGGTATGTATCCTGTATGGTATATGTCATTGCATATGTCTGTGATCACTTCGATGCCAAACTCTTCTAGAGCTTGTATCATCTCTATCTGTATATTGTCAGGTCCTGCTGCCTTTCCCTTTTTCATTGTTTTTATAGCTTTTTCTACTTCAGATTTCAGGATTTTATAGTTGTATGTACATTTTATGTCTGGCTTTTTGTCCCTTTCGTCATGAAATAATTCTGTTATATATTCTTGCCATCTATCTATTATATCTTTATTGTCTGTTAGCATTCTTCCCTCTTTGTTTGCAATACATCCGTTTCCTGCAGCTTTTTTGTCTTTATTCGCCATTCTCTTTATTTCTGTGTGCATCTCTCTTAAGTTTTGTTTGCTTTCCATAGTTTCGACTTCTAGACATCTTTGGTTGAGCCATTCTTCTTTTGCCTTTTTGCACATTCTCCGTATTTCATTGTCTATATCCTTGTATCTGGCAGTGTTTTTCGCTTGTCTTCTTTCTTCCATCTTTTCTAAGATTTTGTCAGTTATCCATTTTTGTTTTTTGTTACTTTCCTTTTTGGGCAAGGTGTTGCAGGATTCTTGCATGCTGTTTTTTATGCATTGCCATTTTGTTGTGACTTTTTCCTCAGGATTTTCTCTTCTGTACTGCTCAATCCCCTCCTCTGACAAACAATAGCCATAAGAATTAGCTTCCAAACAGAACAGTTCCAATATATAAATAGGGAGTCAGAAAAAGATGTTTTCAACAGCCGGATATTTTCTCACTTTACAGCGGGAAAATGAAATCAATAGTAGACAAAAAAGGAATTGAAGTCAATGGTGGCAACTTAAACAATCTGCGATTTTGCAAATGACACAGTCTTTAGAGTAGAGAAGAAGAATGAATTACTGGAAATGATAGACATAATAGTGAAAGAAAGTGACAAGAAAGATCTCAGTCTTATGTGTAAGAAAGCAGAAGTGATGGTCTTATCGAGGAAACAATCATCACCCCATGCAACATACAAATAAACGGGAAAAATCTTGAACAAGTGGAACGATTCAAATACTTGGACTCAATAATGTCATCAAATCGAAGATGCACCACAGAAATAAAAAGTAGAATAGCTCAGACAAAAATAACATGTCATAAAATGATAAACGTCTTGTGCAACAAGTCTATGTCAATAGAAGTGAGAAAAAGAGTTCATCGGTGCCATATAGAGCAAATCCTAACCTATGGAACTAAATCATGGACAGTAGCAAACAAATGAAAAGACGATTACACGTTACAGAAATGTGATTTCTTAAAAGAATGTTGAGAATTGAGAAGAATGTTGAGAATTGAGAAGAATGTTGAGAATTGAGAAGAATGTTGAGAATTGAGAAGAATGTTGGACAGTTGAAAACACCAACAAGGAAATTGTGAACAACTCGAACACAACAAATGATCTCCTAAGAAACATCAGAAAGAAAAGACAACAATTGTTCAGGCACATGGAGAAAACAATAAAGTTGGAATACTTGAGTATATCTGTCAATAAAGAAGGAAAGAGAAATCGTGGACGACACAGAGAGAAGATAATGAAAAACTTGTTGTCATGGCACGGACAACAGTTAACCAAATTGAGTTATTGAGTTATTTGCGGGTTATCATCATTGCACTCCGAACATGAACAACCGAATTGATACGTTGTAATGAGAATAGAGAATTATGGAAGAGCATGATCGCCTACTCCAATCAATGAAAAACACGATGATGATGAGCGCAGTTATTATTGCCAGAATATTTTCTTTGTCCAGTGTTTAAACTTGCAGCCCATGAAGCTTAGATACATGTATTTACCTCAGTCTCCTATTATTGTTCTCAGGATGAAGGGACAATGAAGACATGTAAAGAGGACAAAGGCAATACTAGACTATTTGATGGAAATTATAATATGAACAACATGAACATAGAGTGTGGAGATGAGTTAGAGTAAGAAATTGGAAGGAGGATTAAGAGAACACTGAACCATGATTTTACAAATAGTAAATAGTAAAGTGTAATTTCATGGGCAACATTTGTTATAAGTTTCCTATAGCAAAATGTACTATTGTAATGGACATGTCAGTCAGATGTAATTGGGGTTTGTGATAGTGATGCCACGGTTAGCCTCTTGCTTTGCAGCCTTTGACGTAGATTTTCTTGAGAGAACAGCTCCCACCATTTGTAAGAGGTAAGCCACCATGTATTATATGTGTATTATATTTTTTTATGTGTGTATTATGCGTTTTATGAGTGCCGTCATCGACTAGACTACCTCGATTTATTCCTGCGCAATAAGCGCCTGTAGGGGATACTACTTTACATTTTTTGGACGTTGTCATTGACACATCCAGTGTTGTTCATATCGAGCTGTCACGTGTCCATTTATCGTGTTCGCTATCAAACAAACAAGACAAGAGCTGTTTCATTAGAACACAGAAATGATCTCTCACGCTCTGTCTTTAATATTCTGTCCCTATGTTATGAGACACAAGACCTGAAAGTGGCAAACTTTGAGCTTGGGTTTATGGAAATCTCAGGAACGTTTCTTCTACCTCTGGTCGGCTTGAGAACGTTCTTGTCTCAATAACACTACGGAATTAGCACTTTTAAATTAATTTTCCTAAACGCTCGGCCAAATGTTGATCATTACAGAACACAAATACAAGCTGTGGAGAGGAAAAATTGAAATGTTTTGAGATCTCTTACTTTATCATGTAAACAGTTCGGAAATAATACAACAAGAAACTGCAGTACATGAGATTTGTTTGAATTTTTTGAAGAAACGAAAATGAAATGTTTTATCCACGCATTTCAATCATCGAGTCGTTTAGTCGCTGCGGGATATGCTAAATAGAGAATATAAGGGGAGAACAGAAAAATAACTGCAGTGCTGCGGTAAAGCTGGAAGTAAGTGCAAGTAGTGGGGTGTAACGAATACTACTACAAGGTATAGTGACAGCTTTACAAAATATAAACACAATAAAATACTCATGTTTCGGCCTACATGCCGGCTCGGAGTGCAATAATGATAACCCATGAATAACTCAATAAAATTTTACACTCATCTTCTTTAATTTGTCGTCACTATGTTATAAAACATGACAAACTGAAAAAAAAAAATATCACTGGTGCTTATTGAGTTATTTGCGGGTCATCATCATTGCACTCCAAACATGTCCATAGGTGCTCAGATCCCCTCCTCAGCAATTCCCTCAGTGTCCAGCGACTGACGACTCCAGTTCTATGTTGGTTGATAAGTCTTCTTACACGGCCACTAAGTGTCTCATTTCTGGCTGTGCTCATCTTAACTCCCATTTCCATCATCCGAAGAAGTGACGTGGATCTGTGTTTGTCGAAGTCATGTGCTCTTTCCACATCTCGAAGGGCATTGCTGATGTTCGCCCGATCCATTGGTTGCCCGTCTTCAACGACAGCGCAGCTAGCCAACCTGTCCGCTCTTTCATTTCCCCGTACTCCCGCATGTCCAGGGACATAGACAAATGTGACCTGGTGCTTATAATGACCGAAAGCTCATAAAAGATAATTATAAAGTTATTGAACGCCAATTTTCAGAGCTAATGATTATGTTTTAACAAATCCAACTCTAGTGAACATGGAATATTTTGATATGGATTGTATAATGTAAGGAGTTGTAGAGTCATTAACTAGCAATTTTTGAAAGAAAAATACATTAACATTTGATTTTTTATCACCGGAGTAAAGAAATGAAACGAGTGAAAATAAAATAGTCTAATAATAATGTTTGATTAAATCGATTCAATAGTTGTAAAAGAGGAAGGGTTGTGGGTTAGTGGCTAGGTACTCTACAGGTGAGACCTCGACCTGTGGACCCGGTGTCGGTACCCTCCATAGGATACTTTAAAAAGAAATCTAGCCACCTTTGTGGCCATACCCTCCCCGGGTCTCTGGGTAGTGAGATCTGGTGTCTATCTTCCCCTTCGCCTCGGAGAAAACAGAGAAAAACAGGATGTCCCTTTGCACATACTAATGTTAACGAACCCTTGGTAGTTTAAGTCGAAAAGATTCGGTCAAAAAAATGGCCACTGTCCGGGCAATAATTGTTAATCAAATCTAGCCATCCATGCCGAAGTCGGATGTATTGGGCTGAAAGGCGCATATATCACGGCTGTGTTGTAAACTAGTGACACGACGCATATACCCCCATTATCGACTGTACTGATGAGCTATTTTCTTTAAAACAACTTTTTTTCTATATATTCCTCAAGATTTCTAAATCCTTTGGCACACTATTTTTAGGGTAATATTGGAAGTATTACGCCCGTCCCACTTTTAATTCCTCAGAAAAAAAAAAATCAGTTATTCCTTTACGGTTTGGTGAACATGGAAACAGTCCCTCAGGATTGAACTAAAATTTGTGTCCTTAGTGGTCTCTTTAACGAACAAACAATTCTTTCCATTAAATTCTACTCAAACCAACCAAACATTTCTGCCCCGTTAAACTTTGTTATAACTAATACAATATGTGTGCCTAATTAAACTCTTCTATAACTCAATATTTCTGCCCCAAGTAGATTATAACCTAATGACTTACTAGCAGCCCATGAAGCGTAAACAGATTTAAATACCTCAATACCTCTTTCTATACACTCAGGATGAAGGGACAATGAAGATACGTAAAGAGGACACATGAAATAGTCAACGATTTGATGGGAAGTATACAATGGAGAACATGATCATGAAGTGTGGAGATGAGTTGGACAGAGAAATAAGAGGGCACTGAAACATGATTTTACAATTAATAAATAGAAATGTGTTTTTTCCTGGGGGCACTTTGTTATAATTGTTCTCTAGCAACGTGTACTATTTTAATGGAAATATCCGTCCCATGCTTTGGACGGATACTGTTAGGTTTTGTGATAGTGAGGCCAAGGATTGCCTCTTGCTTGGAAGTATTTGATGTCAATTTTCATGAGAGTACAACTGATATCATTTGTAACATGTAAGCCAAAATGTAATGTATTATGTTTGCTATGTTTGCTGTCAACACTATACTACTCGGATTGGTCCCTGTGCAATACGTGCCTGTAGGAGAAACTAGCTTGCATTGGACTCTTTTTTTTTTTTGGGAGGGGGGGGGATGTTATCAATGACACATCAATCGCACATCCATTATTATTCGTATCTAATAGTCACGTGTCCATTTATCGTGACCGCTATCAAACAAACAAGACAAGAGCTGTTTCATTAGAACATAGAAATGATCTCTCCCGCTCTGTCTTTAATATTCTGTCCCTATGTTATGAGACACAAGACCTGAAAGTGGCAAACTTTGAGCTTGGGTTTATGGAAATCTCAGGAACGTTTCTTCTACCTCTGGTCGGCTTGAGAACGTTCTTGTCTCAATAACACTACGGAATTAGCACTTTTTTATTATTAATTTTCCTAAACCCTCGGCCAAACGTGGGTCAATATAGAACAAAAATACAAGCTATGGAGAGGAAAAATTGAAATGTTTTGGGATCTCTTACTTTATCATGTAAACAAGTTCGGAAAAGACTACCATAAGTAGCTAGAATAAATGATAACCTGACACTTTTGTGAGTGAAATGGTTTATCCACGCATTTCGATCATTGGGGCTTTCTAACGTCATTCTGCATGAAACCGTGAAGCAAGACAAGTCAACAGAGAAAATGTTGGGAAAAGAGAACCAATATAATATTAGGTCTCGACTTCACAGAGATCCAGATAGTGATTATAGATAAGCATTAATGAAGATGACCGATGAACTCTGACCAGTGACAACACATCTCGGCTTTCCTAGAGGACAGTTTGTATAGTTTGTATCGTTAGAAGTCAGATATGATTTCTTCTTTATTATCAACCCAGATTACTGAGTCCGTGAGTCGCTTGACGCTACGGGACATGCTAAAGAGGGGATATGAGCAGAGAACAGACAAATGATTGCATTGCTGCATTAATGCTGGAAGCAGGAGAAAGTAGATGCATGAAACGTAGACTTCTACAGGGTATAGTAACAGCTTTACGAAAAAGGGACACAACAAATTACTGACGTTTCGGCCTACATGCTGGCTTCTTCAGATAATGAGAACAATAGAATTGAAAAAAAAAAAAAAAAAAACTAAGAATAAACTCTAAGACATCTAGGATGAGTGGGTAAGGTATTCTACCTTTCAGCTCCCTGTGGAGCACGGTCTTCAACAAACACTTTCCATGTAGTTCTGTTTCTTGCCATTCCTTTAAGATCATTCCATGTCTTCTCCATCATCTTCATCTCTGTTTCTGTCTGTCTTCTCCAAGAATTTCTAGGTCTTCCTCATTGTCTTTTCCCTTGGGGATTTAAAAAAGGGCCTGTTGTGTAATACTCTCAGTTTGCTTCCGCAGTGTGTGTCCTATCCAGCGCCATCGTCTTCGCTGTATCTCTTTATCCACTGGTATTTGACTGGTACATTTCCATAATTCTATGTTAGTGATTTTGTCCTGCCATTTCCATCCTTTTATTCTGCGTAAGCATCCAGTAATAATAGTCTGTATCTTCGTGATTGTCAAATTTGTTGTTCTCCATGTTTCACAGCCATATAATAGGACTGACTTAACATTAGAGTTGGAAATTTTTATTTTTGTATTTAAACTAATTGGGTCAGGTATATCAAGGAAAAATAAACACAGGGATAAGAGATGAAATGAAGTGGACATGTGGAGATGCTCGCAGTGAAATGATGATAACCCATGAATAAGTCAAAAACTCAATATGATATCACACTCTTCATTTTTAATATCCCGTCCCTATGTTATAAAACATGACAAACAGAAGAAAAAAAATATCCCTTGAGCCTTGATTGTCTGACAGCTCATAAAAAGTAATTATAAAGTTATTTAACGCAAATTTTCAGACCTAATGACTAAGTTTTAACAGACTGAACTGTGGTGAACATGAAATGTTCCGTTACGGATTGCAAAATATATGAAGTCGTAGATTTATTAACTAGCAATTTTTAAAAGAAAAAAATTAATTAACATTTAATTATTTATCACTGGAGCAAAGAAATGAAACGCGTGAGCAGAAATAAAATAGTCAAATAATAATGTTTGACTAAATCGATTCCATAGTTATAAAAGGGGAGGGGTTGTAGGTTAGTGCCTGGGTATTCTACAGGTAAGGGTTAGTGACTGGGTATTCTACAGGTAAGAGTTAGTGGCTGGGTATTCTACAGGTAAGAGTTAGTGGCTGGGTATTCTACAGGTAAGGGTTAGTGGCTGGGTATTCTGTTAGTGGCTGGGGATTCTACAGGTAAGAGTTAGTGGCTGGGTATTCTACAGGTAAGGGTTAGTGGCTGGGTATTCTACAGGTAAGGGTTAGTGGCTGGGTATTCTGTTAGTGGCTGGGGATTCTACAGGTAAGAGTTAGTGGCTGGGTATTCTACAGGTAAGGGTTAGTGACTGGGTATTCTACAGGTAAGGGTTAGTGGCTGGGTATTCTACAGGTAAGGGTTAGTGACTGGGTATTCTACAGGTAAGGGTTAGTGGCTGGGTATTCTACAGGTAAGAGTTAGTGGCTGGGTATTCTACAGGTAAGAGTTAGTGGCTGGGAATTCTACAGGTAAGGGTTAGTGGCTGGGTATTCTACAGGTAAGAGTTAGTGGCTGGGAATTCTACAGGTAAGGGTTAGTGGCTGGGTATTCTACAGGTAAGAGTTAGTGGCTGGGTATTCTATAGGTAAGAGTTAGTGGCTGGGAATTCTACAGGTAAGGGTTAGTGGCTGGGTATTCTACAGGTAAGGGTTAGTGGCTGCGTATTCTACAGGTAAGGGTTAGTGGCTGGGTATTCTACAGGTAAGAGTTAGTGGCTGGGAATTCTACAGGTAAGAGTTAGTGCCTGGGTTTTCTACAGGTAAGAGTTAATGGCTGGGAATTCTACAGGTAAGAGTTAGTGGCTGGGAATTCTACAGGTAAGAGTTAGTGGCTGGGAATTCTACAGGTAAGAGTTAGTGACTGGGAATTCTACAGGTAAGAGTTAGTGGCTGGGAATTCTACAGGTAAGAGTTAGTGGCTAGGAATTCTACAGGTAAGAGTTAGTGGCTGGGAATTCTACAGGTAAGAGTTAGTGGCTGGGAATTCTACAGGTAAGAGTTAGTGACTGGGAATTCTACAGGTAAGAGTTAGTGACTGGGAATTCTACAGGTAAGAGTTAGTGGCTGGTAATTCTACAGGTAAGAGTTAGTGGCTGGGAATTCTACAGGTAAGAGTTAGTGACTTTGAATTCTACAGGTAAGAGTAAGTCGCTGGGTATTCTACAGGTAAGGGTTAGTGGCTGGGAATTCTACAGGTAAGAGTTAGTGGCTGGGAATTCTACAGGTAAGAGTTAGTGGCTGGGAATTCTACAGGTAAGAGTTAGTGGCTGGGAATTCTACAGGTAAGAGTTAGTGGCTGGGAATTCTACAGGTAAGAGTTAGTGGCTGGGAATTCTACAGGTAAGAGTTAGTGGCTGGGAATTCTACAGGTAAGAGTTAGTGACTGGGAATTCTACAGGTAAGAGTAAGTCGCTGGGTATTCTACAGGTAAGGGTTAGTGGCTGGGAATTCTACAGGTAAGAGTTAGTGGCTGGGAATTCTACAGGTAAGGGTTAGTGGCTGGGAATTCTAAAGGTAAGAGTTAGTGGCTGGGAATTCTACAGGTAAGAGTTAGTGGCTGGGAATTCTACAGGTAAGAGTTAGCGACTGGGAATTCTACAGGTAAGGGTTAGTGGCTGGGAATTCTACAGGTAAGAGTTAGTGACTGGGAATTCTACAGGTAAGGGTTAGTGGCTGGGAATTCTACAGGTAAGAGTTAGTGGCTGGGTATTCTACAGGTAAGGGTTAGTGGCTGGGTATTCTACAGGTAAGGGTTAGTGGCTGGGTATTCTACAGGTAAGGGTTAGTGGCTGGGTATTCTACAGGTAATCCCTCGATCTGTGGACCCGGGGTAGGCACCCTCAATAGAAAATTTAAAAAAAAATCTAACCCGTGTCATCTTTGTGGATATACCCACCTCATGTCTCTGGGTCGTGTGATCTGGTGTCTAGCCTTACACCCCCCCCCCCCCAAATTCAACTCTCCCGGGAAAATGGCGAAAAACATGATGTCCCATTGCACATACTCATGTTAACGAACCTATGGTAGTTTAGTCGAAAAGATTAGGTAAAATAAATGGCCACTGTCCGGGCAATAATTGTTAATCAAATCTAGCCATTCATGCCGAAGTCGGATGCATTGGGCTGAAAGGCGCATATATCACGGCTATGTCGTAAACTAGTCACACAACGAATATAAGACCAGTTATCTAGAATAATATTGGAAGTATTACGCCCGTTCCGCTTTTAATTCCCCAGAAAAAAATCTGGTACCCATTTATAGTTTGGTGAACATGGAAGCAGTTCCCGGGATCCAACCAAATATTTCTGCCCCGTTAAACTTAGTTATAACTAAATCGATATTTGAGTCCAATTAAACTCTTGTCTAACTCAATATTTCTGCTTGTTAAACTTAGTTATAACTAAATCAATATGTGTGTCCAATTAAAGTCTTGACTAACTCAACATTTCTGCTTATTAAACTTGGTTATAACTAAATCAATATGTGTGTCCAATTAAACTCTTGTCTAACTCAACATTTCTGCTCGTTAAACTTAGTTATAACTAAATCAATATTTGAGTCCAATTAAACTCTTGTCTAACTCAACATTTCTGCTCGTTAAACTTAGTTATAACTCAATCAATATGTGTGTCCAATTAAACTCTTGTCTAACTCAACATTTCTGCTTGTTAAACTTAGTTATAACTAAATCAATATGTGTGTCCAATTAAACTCTTGTCTAACTCAACATTTCTGCCCAATCAAACTTTTGTGTCCCGTGAAGCGACTCCAGACAAACAAAACCGTTCCTCTTCTCTCATCATTTAGTGCTTATTACAACCTGCAGTTACTAAAATGGTAGATAAGACATAGAATATTGTTTTGTGCATCTCCAAACAAATATAGAAAGACTGGTCTCTTTTCAATTCATTCCATAAGGCAATATGCTAGTGCTGTCAGCTACTGCACAATATGTTCTGAAGTGGAAACTATCATCCAAAGGTTTTTTTTTCTATTTTTGTGACGTTCGCAAAGTAAACAGCCATTGTTGATCATCGAGCTGTCACGTGTTTACATATCGTCATCACTATCAACGGAACCAGACAAGAGCTGTTTCATTGCAGTATAAACATTACAACATACACATTACAACATACATATGATTTCTTGCTCACATTCTTTAACATTCTGTCCCTATGTTATGAGGCATGACAAACTTAAATAGACAAACGTTCTTACTCAAAAACTTTTACAGAAACTGAGGATTATTTTGTCCTTTACATTCAGCTTAAGAGCGTAATGTGCACATCAACTATTTGGTATCGTGATTTTATCAAATATTTTTATTCCATATATTTACAAAACACGGTCTCTGATAGATCGAAACACAAGTGATGGGGATAGATATTTAATGAAGACTTTTTGTAATCATTAATAGGAAAACATCACGAAAGAAAATCTTAGCTAAAAGAGACAACCATACATGGAGAAGGCAATAATCTTATGGCCACTGTGATAAAATAACGGAAAATAAGATGGTTGGTCAGTGTATCTCGATCATCTGGTCTGGCAAAGAATTTCCTGAAAGGAGGAAGGGAAAATGTAAAGAGAAAAAGAGATGGGAAGTTAACATTACAAAATGGGATGGACTCCACCTTTCGGGCGCCAATGGCTACATGTCGAGATCAATCAATGGACAAGTATACCGAAGTCTGCCAGTAGCGTGAGTTCACCAAGTATTCTAAGGTCATAACAAGTATATATATATATATACACCCACACATACACAGAAACATGGGTTGTTTTGTTCAAAATTGTGTGTCGTTCTAGTTCCTGTTTTGTTAGTTCCAGTGAGGCATTAAGTAGGTAGTTCTTGATTGACTAGTTCCATTGTCTTCTAAGCAGCCTCGCTTTATTTTCCTGTTATCATTTCGCATTATTGCAAATATACATTATTATATTATAGAATTAAGAATACTATACAGTTTTATTTTATGTGTTGTTTTGTAAATTGAAGATCTTTGAACTATTTGTTTTGAAGTGATGACTTGTGAAGTCTTGTCAGTTTGTTTTTTACTTTAAATTAACAATTTGTAAATCGGAAACGTGTTGACCATAAGGAGCCTTAGCAGGACAAGAGAGCCTTTTCTCATTAGGGTTTCTTTCATCTGTGCTATTCTTTATAAAACTTTTGTCAAGTTCTTCTTAAATTCTAATAGACAGTCTCCAATATTGGTGATGAGTGACCCTAAACAATCGAACTTGTTGATGATAATTAGCAGCTTGAGTATATTGTTGTTTATGTTCAATAATTATATTAAAAACCAATGTACGTCACATAATTACATACATTACGTGAAGTCAATATTTTAAAACACAAGAAAATAAGTCATCAAAAGTTCAAGCGGACAAAGAGTGACAAAGATCGTTATTAGATTAATCAAAACTTGTGTAGATGTTTATGTACTATTTATTGATTCGCTGTTTCATGAAATGTAAACCAATTTTTCATTAAAAATCATTGGCTGTTTTGATAGAAGCCACACGTCTTGTCGAGTACAGTCGCCACATCTGAAATTGAGGAAAATACAAAAAACATTATTCAAAGCTAATTAGTGTTTTTTTGTTAATGTATTTACATCAGACTGTTCAGGAGTTATTTAATTTGTAAACAATTACAGACAGACACGCTATAGCACTCATATAGAGATAGAGAGAGAGAGAGGTGGGGCCTTAGGGAACGAGTAAAAGATATATATATATATATATATATATATATAGAGAGAGAGAGAGAGAGAGAGAGAACGAGAGAGAGATAATCCCACATATATTTGTCACTACATGCTTTTATCTGTACTACTTTGGGCCACATATTCTGTTATTTTTTTTCAGAAAGCTCAGTAGTTTCAAGAAGTTTCTGTAGAACTATATATCGCTTTTGTCATAAATTATTTACAGCACATTTCAAAAAATATAATTTATGGATTTCTTTAAATCGATCCAATGATAAATAATCGAGTCTGAATTTGAGGCCGACTTTTCAAACTTGATAGTTCAATATCCAATATTACATTGACTATACAATCGATATGAAAACAATTCATGACTGCCAAAGTTGAACATGTCAATGCTTATTCTCGATCATCAGCTCAGAAAATCTGCATCCAATAATGTTACAATTATTTATTTCATGAGCTTTCATTTAACCCAGGCTCAATGTCTGTTTCTTCAAGTGTGTCTTATTACACAGAGAATGTAGATTAATTAAGGAAGATAAGTAAGAGATCATATCTGCCTCCATCTAATGAACCTAAATCATCAACAAAACTCTCGGTTGTCTAAGGTGATATGTATCCTCATATCGCTAAATGAATCAAATATATATCAATTATTTCAACTTAAACTAAAGACAAAATCATAATGCTTTATTTTTATAAAATGACTTTCAAACATTTTAGGAAAAAATTAATTTTTTTAAAAATAACTAAAAAGCAATGCATGTTCTATCTGTTTGGAAGAATTTGATGAAACACATGGTGAAAGAAAAAAGAACACAATTAGATTGTTTACTGCTCATCTAGTCAGAAAAGTGTAATTTCATTGTTATTGATTTTAATAGGATCAATGTAAAAATACACTACTTAATCGGTTAACCAGATGTCCAATAATTTTTGCAAACGGTTTGTACTTACCAACTTTAACATCCAAGTTTTGCAAGAAGCAAGCAGAGTGCATCATCAAGAAATTGGAGTACTTTGGAAACTGCCTTATCTGCTGATTTCAAAAGATGGCTAACTAGAGCGTCTGCAGCTACAGTTAGCAACGTGGCCGCATCAAGCGTGGATTTTAGAATGAGACCTACAACACTGACCGCTCCATTTATTGCTTGTACTAACGTTGCTGCTACAATGGCGAGGACACCAAGAGCTACATTAGCCACAATGTTAACAAGGCCAGAAACTACGCCACCCAGAGCTTGGACTGTAGCAGGCACAATTCCCACAACATTATTCAAAAGGCCTCCCACAAGGTTTAATGCTGCAGGAACTGCATTAACTACTGCTCCCAATACACAGCCAAGGTCAATTAAAGCCTCTCTTCGCTCCAAGTCAGCAGCTTCAGTTGATGCAAAAACCGCAACCAACACAAATATGGCAATGTATAGACAGCGCATCTGTTACACGAAACAAAAATATGACAGTCAAATAAGCAGATATGATAAGAATGAGTTAGAGAAGGTATACTTGAGCAATCTATAATAATAGTGTTGTATTAACAATGTCTAATTACAGAAATAAAAACTACGGATAAAATCGGCTGTGTATTGTAGTGGAGAGATCTCTTGCAGAAAATTGAGTCCAATACAGACGCGATTAGTAGAAATCTAAAGAAAATAATAAATTTATAAATAAACATTATTTGATGAATAACGAATCTAGCGATCATAGATGAAATAAAGAAGATCTTAGAAGCGTAAATTACATCGACATTAAAGAATTATCCAGAAACAAAACGCTTAGTTGCTTGCACATCATCATCATCATTGGGTGCCCTCTCCGCATCGAAGGTTGGCTACCATGGAGCGCCATTCCACTCTGTCTCTTGCTTTGATGGTGCAGATTGCCATAGGCTGACTTGTCCATCTTTTGATGTTACTCGTCCAGGTTTGTCTTGGTCTGCCTCTGCCTCTTTTACCTTGTATTTTCCACTCTAATATTACTTTTATTAGAATGTTGTGTCTTTTAACATGACCAAAAAAATTTCATTTGTCTTGCTCTAATTGTGTTGAGTAGTTCTTTTTTTCACAACAATCATTAATATCACGATACAAGAACAGAATAATAGAAATCATTACCCAAAAAATGGTGAAAGAAATAAATTTCGCTAAACATCAAGTACCATGCACGAAGACACAGAGCCGTGCCGATTATCTTACATTTCTTGCTGGAGTAAAGATGCTCCAATACAACATAAAGGAATATAAATAACATAACGCAGACAACATATCACTTTTTGATCAGCTTAAGTAAAATATGCAAATGTGTGGGCAAAACACATCATGTTGTTTCTGTTAATGTGATAAAAATACAAAATATAGAATGGCTTAAAATGTTACGACAATTATGAACATGAAACAAAACATACGAATATGGCCACAGAGTGTAAATGTTTAATATTTTATGTCGAGGTTGTTTCCATTGTAAAGAAAGTATGGAAAAGGAAGAAAATTGAGACAATAGAAATGATGAAGAAGAAATGAATCTTTATACTATCTATGACATGAAATAGTGATGACCAAAATGAATACAATACCTTGGTACTTCAGCAAATTCTCAGTCTAGAGATGATGGCGATCCGTTGGTCTGATTCTTCAGTGATGGGAATGTCTGGATACGTGACTATATATAGATTGGAAAGTGCTAATTCCAAAGTGTTTTTGTGTAAATTACGTTCTGAAGCCGATCAGAGCTATCAGTAAACCCAGTCTCAAAGTTTGCCACTTTTAGTGTGTCATTTCTCTAATTAGAGAAACGGGATATTAAAGAACTTGAGCAAGAAACCGCATCCCTTTTCTAATGAAACAGGTCTTGTTTTGTCGTGGGTGAAGGGGAGGCGATATTTGGACACGTGACAGTTCGATATGAACAGCCATTGATGCGTCATTGATAACGCCACCAACAATAAGAGACCAATGAATGACAGTTTCCCTACAGGCACATATTACGTGTGGACCAGTCCGTAAGGAGAAAGAGAGATTTCTGAGGTAAAGAGAGAAGATACAGGATAGCTTGTTGTCATGGCACTGAAAACAGTCAACATCAGAACTGATAAGATGTAACAGGGAATATAGAATTATGGAAGGATATGATCGCCTACATCAGCCGGTATGGCGCATGATGATGATGAGCACATTGATTATTGCCACGCCCTTTTCTTTGTCCAGTATTTACTTGCAGCGAGGAGAAATGATCACAAATATAGAAAAATAAAACATGTGGTAGAAGATTTACTTAAGTAATAAGTGGAAGGCACAAATTGGAACTACGTTTCCGTTCGATTGACCATCGGCAGGATGAAAAACAAAACATACACACACACACATACATATGTAATTAAAATGTAAAAAAAAAATAATAATCAACAATAATAGTTTGGAACTAGAAGAAGAAATAAAATAAAATATCTCCCCTGTATACTGCAATGTGGAAAATACTGGAGTAGATTAGAATCTAATGACTGACATGCGGCCCATGATGCGTAGACATATTTAAATATCTCAATACCTCTTTCTATAATCTCAGCATGAAGAGACAATGATGATACGTAAAGAAGACACATGAAATACTCAACTAATTGATGGGAGGTATAAAATGAATAACATGATCATAAAGTGTGGAGATGAGTTGGAAAGAGAATTAAGATGGCACTGAAACATGATTTTACAAATAAGAAATAGAAAGGTGTTTTTTCCTGGGGACACTTTGTTATAATTGTTCTCTAGCAACGTGTACTATTTTAATGGAAATATCCGTCCGATGCTTTGGATACTGTTAGGTTTTGAGATAGTGAGGCCAAGGATTGCCTCTTGCTTGGAAGTATTTGATGGAAATTTTCATGAGAGTACAACTGATATAATTTTTAAGATGTGAGCCAAAATTCAATGTATTATGTTTGCTATATGTGATGTCAACACTACACTACTCGGATTGGTCCATGTGCAATACGTGCCTGTAGGGGAAACTAGCATCCATTGGACTATTTTTGGGGGGATGTTACCAATGACACATCCATTATTGTTCGTATCTAATAGTCACGTGTCCATTTATCGTGACCGATATCAAACAAACAAGACAAGAGCTGTTTCATTAGAACATAGAAATGATCTCTCTCGCTCTGTCTTTAATATTCTGTCCCTATGTTATGAGACACAAGACCTGAAAGTGGCAAACTTTGATCTTGGGTTTATGGAAATCTCAGGAACGTTTCTTCTACCTCTGGTCGGCTTGAGAACGTTCTTGTCTCAATAACACTACGGAATTAGCACTTTTTATTAATTTTCCTAAACGCTCGGCCAAACGTGGGTCAATACAGAACAAAAATACAAGCTATGGAGAGGAAAAATTGAAATGTTTTGAGATCTCTTACTTTATCATGTAAACAAGTTCGGAAAAGACTTCCATAAGAAGCTTGAGTAAATGATAACCTGATGACTTTTGTGAGTGAAATGGTTTGTCCACGCATTTCGATCATTGGAACTATCTAACGTCATTCTGCATGCAATTGTGAAGCAAGACAAGTCAACAGAGAACAAGTTGGGATGTGAGCACAAATGAAATATCAGGCCTCGACTTCACAGAGATCCAGATAGTGATTGTAGATAAGCATTAATGAAGATGACCAATGAACTCTGACCAGTGACAACACATCTCGGCTTTCCTAGAGGACAGTTTGTATAGTTTGTATCGTTAGAAGTCAGATATGATTTCTTCTTTATTATCAACCCAAATTGCTTAGCCGTCAGTCGCTGGTCTATACGGGACAAGCTAAAGAGGGGATATGAGCAGGGAACAGACAAATGATTGCATTGCTGCATTAAAGTTTGAAGCAGGAGGAAGTAGATGCGTGAAACGTAGACTTCTATAGGGTATGGAGACAGCTTTACGAAAAAGGGACACAACAAAATACTGACGTTTCGGCCTACATGCGTGCTTCTTCAGAAAATGAGAACAATAGAATCGAAAAAAACCAAGAAAAAACTATATTACATCTAAAATGAGTGGGTCAGTTATTCATCTGTTTCTACCTTTCAGCTCCCTGTGGAGCATAGGTCTTCAACAAACACTTTCCAAGTCGTTATGTTTCTTGCCATTCCTTTAAGTTCATTCCATGTCTTCTCCATCATCTTCATCTCTGCTCCTGTCTGTCTTCTCCAAGAATTTCTTGGTTTCCTCTTTGTCTTTTCCTCTGGGGATTTCAAAAAGGGCCTGTTGTGTTAAACTTTCAGTTGGCTTCCATAGTGTGTGTCCTATCCAGTGCCATCATCTTCGCTGTATCTCCTTATCCAGTAGCAACTGACTGGTACATTTCCATAATTCTATGTTAGTGAATTTGTCCTGCCATTTCCATCCATTTATTCTGCATAGGCATCCATTAATGAAAGTCTGTATCTTCATGATTGTCAATTTTGTTTTTCTCCATGTTTCACAGCCATATAATAGGACTGACTTAACATTGGAGTTGAACATTTTTATTTTTGTATTTAACCTAATTGAGTCCGGTATATCAAGGAAAAATAAACAGAGGTATAAGAGATGAAATGACGTGGACATGTGGAGATGCTCGCAGTGAAGTGAATAAGTCAAAAACTCAATATGATATCACACTCTTCTTCTTTAATATCCCGTCCCTATGTTATAAAACATGACAAACTGAAAAAAAAAATATCTATTTAGCCTTGATTGTCTGACAGCTCATAAAAAGTAATTTTAAAGTAATTTAACGCAAATTTTCAGACCTAATGACTAAGTTTAAACAGATGGAAATGTGATAAACATGAAATGTGATAAACATGAAATGTGATAAACATGAAATGTGATAAACATGAAATGTTCCGTTATGGATTGTAAAATTTATGAAGTCGTAGATTTATTAACTAGCAATTTATGCAAGAAAAATAAATTAGCACTTAATTATTGAGTTATTTGCGGATCATCGTCATTGCACTCCGAACATGTCCATAGGTGATCCCCTCCTCAGCAAGTCCTGCAGTGTCCAGCGACTGATGACTTCAGTTCTATGTTGGTTGATAAATCTTCTTACACGGCCACTAAGTTTCTCGTTTCTTGCTGTGCCCATCTTAACTCCCATTTCCATCATCCGAAGAAGTGACGTGGATCTGTGTTTGGCGAAGTCATGTGCTCTTCCCACATCTCGGAGGGCATTGATGATGTCCGCCCGATCCATTGGTTGTCCGTCCTCAACGACAGCGCAGCTAGCCAACATGTCCGCTCTTTCATTTCCCCGTACTCCCGCATGTCCAGGGACATAGACATATGTGACCTTACGTATTTTGGATAGAGTCTATAATATATATGTATAGAGTATATAGAGAATAATGGATAGAGTCATTGCAGAAGTCCAGAGCCTGCCTCCACCTTATTTATCATGCTCATCGAATCACTCAGTATACATGCGTGGGTGTAGTCTTGTGACTCTAACCATTTGAATGCCCTGGTCACTGCCATCACCTCCATCGTCATGCTACTCGTGGTCATGACGTATGCACCACTGTCTTCTTTGACTATTCTGCCTGCTGAGCGTACTGTAAATGCCCATGCACTTCTTTGGTGTCGTCTTACAGATCCGTCTGTATAGATGACTGCATCTTTCTCATCGGTGTTATCGCAGATGAGACCGTTGACCTCAGATTTAACCTCGACCGGGTTCTGTTCCCTACTTTTCCTGTCGAGTGTGACAATACACAAGAAAGTTCCATTGAATGATGTAGGCACAGGTGTCCACTCCTCGCCAGCGTTGATATTGGTAAGCCCACAGTCCTGTTTGATGACATCTTCTGCTCGGCCCACCCATGATTTGCCTCATTTTAGCCTGGCACCTTTCCCTGTGTCGAGCACGTGGTGCAATTGATGCTCTGTATCTGTACTAATCTTCAAGTATGCTTGTGCTTTCCAGATCTTGATTCTGTCATTCATGGTTGGAAAGTCAAGAAGGTACCTCATTGCTACACAGGGAGTATCCCTTTTACATACCAAGATAATGCGCATGGCTTCATTTTATATTTTCTCCAGCCTATCAATTTGAGTCGTACTGACAGTAAGAATTGTCAGGGCATACTCGATTGGTGCGAGGACTAATCCCTGGAACAGAAGAGTAAGTACCCTCTACTCGATGTTAGCAGCTGTCATGACCTTTAAGGCGGCTTAACATTTGCGGTATTTTTGTTATCACATGGTTGACGTGGTCCAACACAGGCTGCGATCAAACTTAACTCCGAGGTATGTCATAAACTTATCCCTGGTCACCTCATCAGCTCCCATCCGTACTACCGGTGTGGTCGTATTAATGATGTGATTGTTAAGGGATAACCATGAAACTGATGCTTTATTAGGATTAACCAAGGAAACCCCACACCAGGAAGAAATGCGATCGAGTTCATCTTGCATTGTGGAGGCGATTCCCCGTCTGTCTCTTCCCTGTCGATATACCACAATAACATCAGCAAAAGTCATAGTTCTTTCCCTCCCATCCAGCTGTTGGGCCGTGATCGTTATTGTGTACACGTTAAATAGAACTGGTGACAATGGTGAGCCTTGTGGCAGCCCTAGACAAATGGATGTTGGCTTGGAAGACCAACTTACACATCTGAGTATCACCTTCCTATGAAACAGTGCCTCAGTGATCCATCTAATGAGTTAGGGATGCACCGCCAGTTTGAGGAGCATATGCATGAGGTATTCAAATGGTACCCTGTTGTATGCATCCTCCAGATCTATAGCAGCAGCACATGTCTCCTCTCGTCTGTGGAAGCCTTCGAAAACGTCATAGGCAAAGACTGCTGCATTGAGCCATGTCTCTTTGTTATATCTATAACCTCCAAGTGTGAATGGGAATATGCGTTTCTGTTCAAGGCGACAGGTGAGGACACGGGCAACTATTTTCTCCAGCAGCTTGCCCGCAGTGTTCTGCATTGTGATGATTCTGTAGGCACTGATCTGAGAATGGTCCTTGTTTGGCTTCGGTAGCGGGAGTAAGTAGCTGTGTAGCCACTCCTCCTTAATCTGGCCACTCCGAATACTGGCATTAAACTCATTGGCCAGTTTTGTCAAGTCGTCGTCAGCTAAATCGCCTAGGTCATCGTACCGAACACCATCTGGACCAGGTGCAGTGTTGTGTGACCTTTTAAGTGTCGTGCGAATGGTATCGGTTGTGATTGTGAGATCTTCTTCCAGCACTACACCCTTACACAATTTTGACAGCGATCCCCGTATCCTTATTCTTACAGCCTCATTTCTTTGGTCCGTCTGCTCAATGTAGCGGGCAAGCAGGACCTTCCCTTTGCTCTCATCATATTTGTGCCATATCTGGCCTGTGCTCTGAAAGTGTGGTATGCCTCTATGTCGTGTTGTGCCATTCATGCTCTGATGAAGGCGCCAGAAGATGGCTAGCGATTTTTCTGAGCACACTTTTCTACAGAAGTCATCTTATTTGGCATCCTTAGCCTGCTTAGCACATAGTTTAAAGTGCTTCATTTTTTGGTCGACCTTTTCTTTTAAGACGCTTCAAGAGTTCAGGTTGTGTTCTTCCATTCTTTCTGGCTTTCTGCCATGTCTTGACCGTTTATTTCTTGTACCGCCCAGCTTCCTCGACATCTACGTTCCACCAGGGTGGCTGCGTCCATCTCTCCTGCCTCCTACGGGAGTCGCTCTGTTTCCTATGTCTCATTTTGCTAATGACGTCCTGGTCTGTTTTCTTGTAGTTGAATGTGTGGAGCTTTCTTTTCAGGCTTCTTTTTCTACTTTTCTCAATTAGGAGGACACATGCATAGTAATCACTTTCGTGGAACCCCAGTGCACTCAACCTGAAAACCGGTGCGAAGGTGGAAGACACCAGTGCCAGGTCTGTGACACTATCAGAGTCCCCTGTTTGAGTGGCCATTCTGGTTGCCCTTCCATCATTCAAGCACACTAAATCGGCCGATACCAGTGCGTTCTCTAGGTCTTCTCCCTGCTTGTTGGTTATGACGTTACCCCACTGGTTTCCTCTAGCATTAAAGTCTCCGCAGAAAATGACGTTCTCTTCATCGAACTCGAAGAGATTCTGCCATTGTTGTGTGTTCACCTTCCCTTACAGTTATACACATTTATAATCACGAAAAGAACTGGGTTCTGCACCCTAACCGCATGTACCTGCAATTCTGCGTTGTTCCACGCAGACATATCAACCTCAGCTGCCACCATATTGTTACGCACGAGGATGGCCTGGCAAATGGTGTCGCCTATTGTAGAAACAATGAAATCCAGGAGTACTTACTGTCATGTCACCTAGAAGACTTTCTTGTAAAACCATTATATCGGCGCCGCACAGTAGGGACTTCATTATTTATCACCGGAGCAAAGAAATGAACGGAAATAAAATAGTCTAATAATAATGTTTGACTAAATCGATTCAATAGTTATAAAAGGGAAGGGGTTGTGAGTTAGTGGCTGGGTATTCTACAGGTAATAACTCGATCTGTTGACCCGGGGAACGTACCTCCAAAAGGATATTTTTTTTTTAATCGAACCCGTGACATCTTTGTGGATATAACTACCTCAGGTCACTAGGTAGTGAGATCTGGTGTCCACCCCCCCCCCCCTTTTCCACTCTCCCAGGAAAATGACGAAAAACATGATGTCCCTTTGCACATACTAATGTTAACGAACCCTTGGCAGTTTAAGTCGAAAAGATCCGGTCAAATTTGGCCATTGTCCGGGCAATAATATTTAATCAAATCTAACCATCCATGTCGAAGTCGGATATATTGGGCTGAAAGGCGCATATATCACGGCTATTTTGTAAACTAGTGACACAACGAATATACGCCCTGTTATCGAGTGTAATATTGGAAGTATTACGCCCGTTCCGCTTTTAATTCCCCAGAAAATAATCCGATACCCATTTATGGTTTGGTGAACATGGAAACAGTAGCCCATGGATTCAAACAAATATTTCTGCCCCGTTAAACTTAGTTATAACTAAATCAATATGTGTCCTTAATTAAACTCTTCTCTAACTCAACATTACTGCCCCGTTAAACTTAGTTATAACTAAATCAATATGTGTCCTCAAATAAACTCTACTCTAACTCAACATTTCTGCCCCGTTAAACTTAGTTATAACTAAATCAATATTTGTGCCCAATTAAACTCTTCTCTAACTGAACATTTCTGCTCCGTTAAACTTAGTTATAACTAAATCAATATTTGTGCTCAATTAAACTCTTATCTAACTCAACATTTCTGCTCCGTTAAACTTAGTTATAACTAAATCAATATTTGTGCCCAATTAAACTCTTCTCTAACACAACATTTCTGCCCCGTTAAACTTAGTTATAACTAAATCAATATGTGTCCTCAATTAAACTCTTCTCTAACTCAACATTACTGCCCCGTTAAACTTAGTTATAACTAAATCAATATGTGTCCTCAATTAAACTCTTCTTTAACTCAACACTTCTACCCCGTTAAACTTAGTTATAACTAAATCAATATTTGAGCCCAATTAAACTCTTCTCTAACTCAACATTTATGCCCAATTAAACATTTCTGTCCCATGAAGCTACTTCAGACAAACAAAACCGTTCCTCTTCTCTCATCATTTAATGCTCATTACAACCTGCAGTTATTATAATGGTAGATAAGACATGTAATATTGTTTGGTATATCTCCAAACAAATATAGAAAGACTCGTCTCTTTTCAATTCATTCCATAAGGCAATATGTCAGTGCTGTCAGTTACTGCACAATATGTCCCTGAAGGGGACACTGCCATCCAAATGTTTTTTTTGTCTCCCCCTGTTTTGTGACGTTCTCAAAGTAAACAGCCAATGTTGATCTTATCCAACTATCACGTGTTCACATATCGTCATCGCTATCAATGAAACCAAACACGAGCTGTATCATTACCAAAACTTATGATTTCTTGCTCAGATTCTTTAACATGCTGTCCCTACAATATGAGACATGACACATTTAAATAGACAAACGTTGAGGTATCTCAAATTTACAGAAACGCACGATCATTGTGTCGTTTCTATTCAGCTTAAGAACGTAATGTGCACATCAACTATTTACAATCGTGATTGTGTAAGATATTTTTTTCAGGATATTTACAAAATATGGTCCCTGATAGAACGAAACACAAGTGATAGGGATAGATATTTAATGAAAGCTTTTAGTAATCATTAATAGGAAAGCATCACGATAAAAATCCTAGCTAAAAGATATATCCATAAATGGAGAAGCCAATAATCTTATAGTCACTGTGACAAAATAACGGAAAATAAGATAGTTTGTCAGTGTATCTCGATCATCTGGTCTGGCAAAGAATTTCCAGAAAGAAGGAAGGGAAAATGTAGAGAGTGAAAGAGATGGGAAGTTAACATTACAAAATAGGAAGAACTCCACCTTTCGGGCGCCAATGGCTACATATCGAGATCAATGAATGGACAAGTATATTGAAATGTGGCAGCAGTGTGAGTATTTGTTTTGAAGTGATGACTTTGTGAAGTCTTGTCAGTTTGTTTTTTACTGTAAATTAACAAGTTGTAAATCGGAAACAAGTTGACCATACGGAGCCTTAGCAAGACAAGAGAGCCTTTTCTCATTAGGGTTTCATCTGTTCTAGTCTTCATAACGCTTTTGTCAAGTACTTCTTAAATTCTAATAGACCATTATTGGTGATGAGTGACCGAAGATAACCGAAATTGTTGAACATAATTTACAGCTTGGGTATAATATTGTTTATGTTCAATAATTATATTAAAAACCAATGTACATCCACATAATTACATACATTACGTGAAGTCAATATTTTAAAACACAAGAAAATAAGTCATCAAACTTTCAAGTGGACAAAGAGTGACAAAGATCGTTAATAGATTAATCAAAACTTTTGTAGACGTTTATGTACTATTTATTGATTCACTGCTTCATGAAATGTAAACCAATTTCTCATTAAAATTCATTGGCTGTTTTGACAGAAGGTACATGGCTTAGAGTACAGTCGCCGCATCTGAAATTGAGGAAAACACAAGAAACATTATTCAAAGTTAAGGAGTTTATTTTTGTTAATATATTTACATCAGACTGTTCAGGAGTTGATTTATTTTTAAACACTCACAGACAGACACACTATTACACACATACAGAGTGAGAGAGAGAGATAAAGAGAGAGAGAGAACTGTCGGAGCGAGTAAAAATATATATATATATATATATATGCAGCGAGACAGAGAGAGAGAGAGAGAGAGCGAGAGAGAGAGAATCCCACATATATTTGTGACTACATACTTTTGTTTCTACTACTTTGGGCTACATATTCTATTATTTTGTCAGAAAGCTCAGTAATTTCCAGAAGTTTCTGTAGAACTATATATCGCTTTTGTCATAAATTATTTACAGAACATTTAAAAAAATAATTCAAGGATTTCTTTAAATCGAGTCTGAATTTGAGGCCGACTTTTCAAACTTGATAGTTCAATATCCAATATTACATTGACTATACAATCGATATCAAAACAATTCATGACTGCCAAAGTTGAACATGTCAATACTTTTACTCGATCATCAGCTCGGAAATTGTGCATTCGATAATGTTACAATTATTTATTTCATGAGCTTTCAGTTAACCCAGGCTCAATGTCTGTTTCTTCAAGTGTGTCTTATTACACAGAGAATGTAGATTAATTCAGGAAGATGAGTAAGAGATCATATCTGCCCCCATCTAATGAATCTAATCATAATCATCGAGTGCCGTCTCCGCAACGAAGGTTGACTACCATGGATCGCCATTCTGCTCTGTCTCTAGCTTAGATGGTGCAGGTTGTCATAGGCTGATTTGTCCATCATTTGATGTTACTCGTCCATGTTAGTCTTGGTCTGCCTTTGCCTCATTAACCTTGTATTTTCCCCTCCATGATTACTTTGATCAGGCTGTTGTGTCTTTTAACATGGCCCAAAAATCGCATTTGTCTTGTTTGAATTGTGCTTAGTAGTTCTCTTTTCATATTTAGTTGTTTTAAGACTTCATCATTTGTTTCCTTTTCCTTCCATCCAATTCTACCTATTCTTCTATATATCCACATTTCAAAGGCTTCAATTCTCTGTTCTATTTTCTTGAAGCTAACTCCCATCTAATGAACCTAATTCATCAACAAAAGTCTCAGTTGTCTAAGGTGAGATGTGTCCTCACATCGCTAAATGAATCAAAAACAGATATCAATTATTACAAGTAAAACTAAAGGCAAAATCATAATGCCTTATTTTTAATAAAATGGCTTTCAAACATTTGAGGAATAATTTAAATAAAATAAAATATCTAAAAAAGCAATACATTTTCTATCTGTTTGGAGAACAATTTGATGGAACACTTGGTGCAAGAAAAAAGAACACAATTAGATTCTTTACTGTTCATCTAGTCAGAAAAAATGTCATTTAATTGTTATTGATTTTAATATGGTCCATGTAAAAATACATTACTTAATCGGTTAACCAGATTTCCAATAATTTTTGTAAACGGTTTGTACTTACCAACTTTAACATCCAAATTTTGCAAGAAGCAAGCAGAGTGCATCATCAAGAAATTCGAGTACTTTGGAAACTGCCTTATCTGCTGATTTCAAAAGATGGCTAACTAGAGCGTCTGCAGCTACAGTTAGCAACGTGGCCGCATCAAGCGTGGATTTTAGAATGAGACCTACAACACTGACCGCTCCATTTATTGCTTGTACTAACGTTGCTGCTACAATGGCGAGGACACCAAGAGCTACATTAGCCACAATGTTAACAAGGCCAGAAACTACGCCACCCAGAGCTTGGACTGTAGCAGGCACAATTCCCACAACATTATTCAAAAGGCCTCCCACCATCCCACCAGGTTTAATGCTGCAGGAACTGCATTAACTACTGATCCCAATACACAGCCAAGGTCAATTAAAGCCTCTCTTCGCTCCAAGTCAGCAGCTTCAGTTGATGCAAAAACAGCAACCAACACAAATATGGCAATGTATAGACAGCGCATCTGTTACACGAAACAAAAATATGACAGTCAAATAAGCAGATATGATAAGAATGAGTTAGAGAAGGTATACTTGAGCAAACTATAATAATAGTGTTGTATTAACAATGTCTAATTACAGAAATAAAAACTACGGATAAAATCGGCTGTGTATTGTAGTGGAGAAATCTCTTGCAGAAAATTGAGTCCAATACAGACGCGATTAGTAGAAATCTAAAGAAAATAATAAATTTATAAATAAACATTATTTGATGAGTAACGAATCTAGCGATCATAGATGAAATAAAGAAGATCTTAGAAGCGTAAATTACATCGACATTAAAGAATTATCCAGAAACAAAACGCTTAGTAGCTTGCACATCATCATCATCATCATCATTGGGTGCCCTCTCCGCATCGAAGGTTGGCTACCATGGAGCGCAATTCCACTCTGTCTCTTGCTTTGATGGTGCAGATTGCCATAGGCTGACATGTCCATCTTTTGATGTTACTCGTCCAGCTTTGTCTTGGTCTGCCTCTGCCTCTTTTACCTTGTATTTTCCACTCTAATATTACTTTTATTAGAATGTTGTGTCTTTTAACATGACCAAAAAATGTCATTTGTCTTGCTCTAATTGTGTTGAGTAGTTCTTTTTTCACAAGCATTAATATCACGATACAAGAACAGAAGAATAGAAATCATTACCCAAAAAATGGTGAAAGAAATAAATATCGCTAAACATCATCAAGTACCATGCACGAAGACACAGAGCCGTGCCGATTATCTTACATTTCTTGCTGGAGTAAAGATGCTCCAATACAACATAAAGGAAAATAAATAACATAACGCAGACAACAGATCACTTTTTGATCAGCTTAAGTAAAATATGCAAATGTGTGGGCAAAACACATCATGTTGTCTCTGTTAATGTGACAAAAATACAAAATATAGAATGGCTTAAAATGTTACAACAATTATGAACATGAAACAAAACATACGAATATGACCACAGAGTGTAAATGTTTAGTATTTTATGTCGAGGTTGTTTCCCTTGTAAAGAAAGTATGGAAAATGAAGAAAATTGAGACAATAGAAATGCTGAAGAAGAAATTAATCTTTATACTATCTATGACATGAAATAGTGATGACCAAAATGAATACAATACCTTGGTACTTCAGCAAATTCTCAGTCTAGAGATGATGGCGATCCGGTGGTCTGATTCTTCAGTGATGGGAATGGCTGGATACGTGACTATATATAGATTGGAAAGTGCTAATTCCAAAGCGTTTTTGTGTAAATTACGTTCTGAAGCCGATCAGAGCTATCAGTAAACCCAGTCTCAAAGTTTATCACTTTTTGTGTGTCATTTCTCTAAATAGAGAAACGGGATATTAAAGAACTTGAGCAAGAAACCACATCCCTTTTCTAATGAAACAGGTCTTGTTTTGTCGTGGGTGAAGGGGAGGCGATATTTGGACACGTGACAGTTCGATATGAACAGCCATTAATGTGTCATTGATAACGTCACCAAAAATAAGAGACCAATGAATGACAGTTTCCCTACAGGCACATATTACGTGTGGACCAGTCCGTAAGGAGAAAGAGAGAGGGTAAAGAGAGAAGGTACAGGATAGCTTGTTGTCATGTCACTGAAAACAGTCAACAACAGAACTAATAAGATGTAACAGGGGATATAGTATTATGGAAGGACATGATCGCCTACGCCAGCCAGTATGGCGCATGATGATGATGAGCCCATTGATTATTGCCACGCCCTTTTCTTTGTCCAGTATTTACTTGCAGCGAGGAGAAATGATCACAAATATAGAAAAATAAAACGTTATGGTAGAAGATTTACTTAAGTAATAAGTGGAAGACAAAAATTGGAACTAGGTTTCCCTTTAATTGACCTTCGGCAGGATGAAAAACAAAACATACACACACACATATGTAATTAAAATGTATAAAAAATAATAATAATATAATAATCAACAATAATAGTTTGGAACTAGAAGAAGAAATAAAAATAAAATATCTTCCCTGTATACTGCAATGTGGAAAATACTGGAGTAAATTAGAATCTAATGACTGACATGCGGCCAATGATGCGTAGACATATTTAAATATCTCAATACCTCTTTCTATAATCTCAGCATGAAGGGATTATGATGATACGTAAAGAGGACATGAAATACTCAACGAATTGATAGGAAGTATAAAATGAATAACATGATCATAAAGTGTGGAGATGAGTTGGAAAGAGAATTAAGATGGCACTGAAACATGATTTTACAAATAAGAAATAGAAAGGTGTTTTTTCCTGTGGACACTTTGTTATAATTGTTCTCTAGCAACGTGTACTATTTTTAATGGAAATATCCGTCCCATGCTTTGGATACTGTTAGGTTTTGAGATAGTGAGGCCAAGGATTGCCTCTTGCTTGGAAGTATTTGATGGAAATTTTCATGAGAGTACAACTCATATCATTTCTAAGAGGTAAGCAAAAATTCAATGTATTATGTTTGCTATGTGTGCTGTCAACACTATACTACTCGGATTGGCCCTGTGCAATACGTGCCTGTAGGGGAAATTAGTTTCCATTGGACTATTTTTTTGGGGGATGTTATCAATGACACATCCATTATTGTTCGTATCGAGCAGTCACGTGTCCATATATCGTGAGCGCTATCAAACAAACAAGACAAGAGCTGTTTCATTAGAACACAGAAATGATCTCTCTCGCTCTGTCTTTAATATTCTGTCCCTATGTTATGAGACACCAGACCTGAAAGTGGCAAACTTTGAGCTTGGGTTTATGGAAATCTCAGGAACGTTTCTTCTACCTCTGATCGGTCTCGAAAGCAAGCAGAAAATAACCCTTGCCAAGAACACCACAACAACTACCAGCATGCTAAAGCCAAATTTCAACAGGCTAAACTACAAGCCAGACGGAGAAGCTGGAAAGAGAAAACAGAGTCCTTGAATCTTGAACGAGACACAAGAAAAGTGTGGAAGCTTGTAAAACAGCTGAATGATGAGGGTACAGAAAGGAACACCAAAATTACACTGAAGAAGGATGGAAACATTCTAACAGGTAAACATGCAGCAAATTACTTTGCAGACTCCTTTGCAAATGACAATAATATTGAAATTAGCCTAGAAAAACGACAAGAGACCCGTCTAAAACAACAAAATGCAAGACAAGAAGAGACCACACATGAAGTCATGGAAACACCCATTACACAAAGAGAGCTAGAGCTGGCAATATCCAAATTAAAAATGAAAAAGTCACCAGGCAATGATGGAGTGTCCAATGAAATGATTAAGAACTTGGGAACTGCAGCTAAAGCAAAACTACTGCAGATCTACAACATTTGCTGGATCACAGGTAGAGTGCCACAGGCATGGAGAGAAGCAATTATGATACCATTACTAAAGCCAGGAAAAGATAGTTCAATGACATCCAGCTATAGACCAATCAGCCTTACAAGCTGTTTGTGTAAAACAATGGAACGTATAATCAATCTCAGACTGCAGTGGTACCTGGAAAGTGAAAATCTCCTTGTCCCACAACAAGCAGGCTTTAGACAGTGTTACTCTACCGAAGATCAAGCAACCTATCTTTCCCAGGAAATCGAAGATGCGTTTCAAGAAAAGAAACTGGTACTAGCAGCATGGATAGACCTAAAGAAAGCATTTGATAAGGTATGGAAGGAAGGGCTTCTGAAGAAACTGAGAAATTATGGAGTAAATGGCAGGATGTACAAATGGGTCAAAGCATACCTGCATAACAGGAGAGCCAGAGTGCAACTGGATGGTCTTAAGAGTAAGAAGGTCTTATTGCGCCAGGGCGTTCCACAAGGAGGGGTACTATCTCCAACACTTTTTCTGATCTACATCAATGACCTAGTTACTGAACTACCACATGGCATCAAAGTGGCAATGTATGCAGATGACTTGGTAATGTGGTGCACAGAGGAGTATGCAACAGTGGCCTCCAAATTGCTACAAAGAGCTATGAATGCACTGAATTCATGGACAAATAGATGGTGTATCAGCATCAATACAGACAAATGCAGTACTACACTTTTCACACTCTCCCCAAAACAAAAAGCAGGAGCCATCTACATAAACAATGAGCCTGTGAAAGAAGACATACAAGCTACATATCTCGGAGTTACATTTGATAACAAACTATCTTGGAAACAGCAGATAAATAAGGCAACCCAAAAAGCAAGGAGAAAATTGGCTATTCTAAGAAAGTTGTGTGGAACCACATGGGGTGCGAGTGGGAAAATACTCAGTAAAGTTTACCAACAGAGTATACGCCCACATTTAGAATATGGATCATCCGCATGGTGCTCAGCATCAAACACCACATTGCAAGAACTGGATAAAGTACAAAACCAGGCACTTAGGGTCATCACAGGAGCAATGAAATCAACACCAATATTGGAGATGGAGAAATTGTGGAGGATACCAGCACTGAGAGAACGGAGGGACACAAAGGTGCTGATACAGGCAGAAAAATGTGTATGCATGCCGAGACATCCAATGAAGGACAGATTCCAAAATCTTGCATTGGGACGACTTAAGAGAAGCAGCTTTATCCACCAAGCCAAGCGTATTAGTAGACAAACACCAGACATGCCAAGAGTTGTTAAACCCCTTCTGCCCATACCAGAACAGACTCCCTGGACAGATGAATCAGGATTATCAGTTCAAATACGGACAGAAGTGAAAGGAATAGTTGACAAAGAGGAACAAAATAGTCTACAGCGAAAAACAATAGCTCTCAGTTTCCTGGATGAAGAATACCCACAAGACCTATGGATTCGTGTGTACACAGATGGATCAGCACAGAATGCAGTAAAGAATGGGGGAGCAGGTGCATATATAGAGTACCCAAATAACACTAGGGATATGGATAAAATAGCAACAGGGAAATATTGTCACAATTATGATGCAGAAATACAAGCAATAAAGTTGGCAATAGAAAAACTGCTGAACAGTAATCTTAGCCCACAGCCTGTAGTGTTTTTGACAGATGCAAGATCAGTACTCCAGGCACTACAATCCAGAAAATTACCCCATCTGCAGACCTTATTGACTGAACTCTGCAAGCACCACAGGGTTGCCCTGCAGTGGATCCCGTCTCACTGTGGAATACCAGGAAATGAGAAAGCAGATCAGTTGGCAAAGGAAGGTTCAACAGGCACACAACTAGATACACCAGTTACATACCATCATAAGAAACAGATAATCAAATCAATCAGAGGACCACAAGCCCCAAATCAGGATGCCTTTCATAATATGAATAGATATGAACAAGTTATCATTATACGCCTAAGAACAGGACACAATCGACTCCATAGTCACATGTATACAAAATTCAAGATCGGCACATCAACTACTTGTACATGTGGACAGGCACCCCAGACTGCTGAACACATACTTCAAGACTGCACTGAATATAGTAGACTGAGGAAAATCCATTGGCCCATAGATACAACACTACAGACAAAACTATATGGGCCACTGCAAGAATTACAAAAGACAGTAAAATTTATACAGGAAACGACATTGCAGATATAGACAATACTTCAGGCGAACGAAAGATAGATAGATATCATTTCTAAGAGGTAAGCAAAAATTCAATGTATTATGTTTGCTATGTGTGCTGTCAACACTATACTACTCGGATTGGCCCTGTGCAATACGTGCCTGTAGGGGAAATTAGTTTCCATTGGACTATTTTTTGGGGGGATGTTATCAATGACACATCCATTATTGTTCGTATCGAGCAGTCACGTGACCATATATCGTGAGCGCTATCAAACAAACAAGACAAGAGCTGTTTCATTAGAACATAGAAATGATCTCTCACGCTCTGTCTTTAATATTCTGTCCCTATGTTATGAGACACAAGACCTGAAAGTGGCAAACTTTGAGCTTGGGTTTATGGAAATCTCAGGAACGTTTCTTCTACCTCTGGTCGGCTTGAGAACGTTCTTGTCTCAATAACACTACAGAATTAGCACTTTTTATTAATTTTCCTAAACGTTAGGCCAGAAGTGGGTCAATACAGAACACAAATACAAGATTTGGAGGGGAAACATTGAAATGTTTTGTGATCTCTTACTTTATCATGTAAACAGTTCGGAAAAGACTTCCATAAGAAGCTTGAGTAAATGATAACCTGATGACTTTTGTGAGTGAAATGGTTTGTCCACGCATTTCGATCATTGGGACTATCTAACGACATTCTGCATGAAACTGTGAAGCAAGACAAGTCAACAGAGAACAAGTTGGGATGTGAGCACCAATTAAATATCAGGCCTCGACGTCACAGAGATCCAGATAGTGATTGTAGATAAGCATTAATGAAGATGACCGATGAACTCTGACCAGTGACAACACATCTCGGCTTTCCTAGAGGACAGTTTGTATAGTTTGTATCGTTAGAAGTCAAAAATGATTTTTTCTTTATTATCAACACAAATTGCTTAGTAGTCAGTCGCTGTTCTCCACGGGTCAAGCTAAAGAGGGGATATGAGCAGGGAACAGAAAAATAATGCAGTTCTGCGGCAAAGCTTGAAGCAGGAACAAGTAGTGGGGTATAACGAATATTGCTACAAGGTATGGTGAGAGCATTACAAAAAGAAACAATACAAAACACAGACGTTTCGGCCTACATGCAGGCTTCTTCAGAAAACGAAAACAATACAAACTTAAAAAAAAACATGAATAAACTCTACTACATCTAGGATGAGTGGGACAGGTAAATTGAGGAGAAATAGACAGAGATAAAAGAGATGAAATGAAGTGGACATATGGACAAGCTCGAAGTGCAATGACGGTAACCCATGAATAATTCAATATGATGTCACACTCATCTTCTTCAATATCCCGTCTCCATGTTATAAGACCTGCCAAACTGAAAAAAAATCTGTCAGCCTTGATTGACTGACAGCTCATAAAAAATAATTATAAAGTTATTGAATGCACACTGAGTCTTAACAGTCTGAACTGTGGTGAACATGAAATGTTCTGATATGGATTGTAAAATGTATGGATCGTAGATTCATTAATTGGCAATTTTTAAAAGAAAAATAAATTAACACTTGGTTATTTACCATCGGAGTAAAGAAATGAAACGCATGAGTGGAAATAAAATAGTTTAATAATGTTTGACTAAAGTGATTACATAGTTCTAAAGGAAAGGTATGTGTGTTGATGGGGGTGGGTCGGGGTTTTTATTGACTGGGTAGTTTACACGTAAGTCCTCGATCTGTGGATCCCACTGATTATCGCCCTGGAAGTTTCCCTCTATAATAATATTCATTTATTATTATTTGTCTCCAGTCTTAACCACTGGAAACTACTATTCGTGCTGTTTCGTCCTAAATGTTTGTCTGCAACGCAAGTATTCAGCCCTACCCTATCCGGGAGATACTTGTCTTAACAGGAAAAATATTTCCGAGCTGTGATCGCAGCCTTATGCTATAGTCATGGGAGGCCTTCGCGAAAGGACCTTGCCTACGAAGCTAATTTTTTAGTTAGCTGAGTGGCAGTGTTCCCTAGCTTTTGGCTTTTCGTGGCAAGGCGCTGTGCCAGTGAGTACGGGTTCGATCCTGCCTTAGTCCATATTTTTTTCTGTTGTTGATTATTTGTCATTTTTTCCGAGTGCTGTTAACATATCTCTTTCCTGAATTGATTCACTGATTATCGCCCGGAAGTTTCCCTCTATAATAATATTCATTTATTATTATTTGTCTCCTGGCTATAACCTCCCCCGGTCATTGGAAAGTGAGATCTGGAGTATAGTCCCGTGGAAAACGGCCAAGAACAAATGGGCCTCCAGCACATGCGCGTGTTAACGAACCCTTGGTAGTTTTAAGTCAAAAAATGGCCGCTGTCCAGGCATAAATTGTTAATCAAATCTAGCTATCCATAACAAAGATAGATGTGTTGGGCCGAAAGGCGCATATATCTCGGCTATGTCGTAAACTAGCGATACAACGCATACACGCTCAACTAAAGGGTGAACGCTGAAGAGAGAGAGAGAGAGAGAGAGAGAGAGAGAGAGAGAGATATTATACCACAAAGTGTGAGTGGATTGAAGGAATAATAGAAACACTAGGAAACATTACAGCAGCAGAGGCGAAGAGAAGAGCAAAAGTCCGAAAATTAAATCTCCCATCGACGCTGAAAGGCAAATGAGAAAGGAAAGAAAAGAAGAAATAGACGACGCACGAATGGGTTTCTGAAGGATCAGAGAGTGTACTGATGAGTTATCTTCTTTGGAACAACTTTTTCTCTATATATTCCTTAAGATTTCTATAGACCTTCGGTACTCTATGTTTAGGGTAATATTGGAAGTATTACGCCCGTCCCGCTTTTATTTCCCCAGAAAAAAAAAATCCGGTACCCATTTACGATTTTGTGAACATGGAAGCAGTCCCTCAGGAGCAAACTAAACTTCTTGTCCTTAGTGGTCTCTCTAATAAACAAACAATTCTTTCCATTAAATTCTACTCCAACCAACCAAACATTTCTGCTCCGTTAAACTTAGTTATAACTAAATCAATTTTTGTGTCCAATTAAACTCTTGTCTAACTCAACATTTCTGCTCCGTTAAACTTAGTTATAACTAAATCAATTTTTGTGCCCAATTAAACTCTTGTCTAACTCAACATTTCTGCTCCGTTAAACTTAGTTATAATTAAATCAATTTTTGTGTCCAATTAAACTCTTGTTGAACTCAACATTTCTGCCCAATCAAACATTTCTGTCCCATGAAGCTACTCAAGTCAAACAAACCCGTCCCTCTTCTCTCATCATTTAGTGTTCATTACAATCTGCAATTATTATTATCATCATCGTGTGCCATACAGGGGAGTCGCGATAGCTCAGCGGTTAGTGAACTGGTCTACTAAGGACAAGGGGTATGGTTCGATCCCAACCGAGGGCTTCCGGGTTCACCCAGCCTTAAATGGGGACCGGATTTTTTTCTGGGAAAGTGAAGAGGCACGGGCGTAATACTGACCACATTACCCCCAAAATCATGTGCTGAAGGTCTATAAAATGTATGGTTACTAACACCATATTCCCTATACGCCACTTGGCATGACAGGGGTACTTTACTTTTTTTTTAATGTGCCATCCCGGTTGGCGTGAGCAATCATATCCTTCCACAAACTTCTATCTACAGTGGATCGTATCAGTTCTGTTGTTGACTGTTTTCCATGCCATGACAATAATCTATCTAGTATTTTCTCTCTTTGTTGTCTGCGATCTCTCTTTCCTTTTATTTTGCCAGTTGTAACCAAGTATTCCAATTTTCCACTTTTCATGATGTTTAAAAAAATGTTGATTGCTTTTTTCTGATGTTTTATATCCATCTATTATCCTTTCGAGCCGAAGACAGCACATAGGGCAGAACCACAATATCAAAAACAGAAATCTGGCGTGCCAAAATGGCACATAATGCAGAGATCACTACTTCTAAAATCTATGAATGTTTTATAAGAGTTCACTTTTTGTGTTGGCCTCTTTGAGAATTTCATCATTGGTCTTTTTAGCTATCCAGGGAACTATTAACATTCTTCTGAGAAATCCCATCTCTGTGGCTTCCAATCGTCTTTTCATTTGTTTGACTACTGTCCATGACTCGCTTCCATAGGTCAGAATTGGTTCTATATAGCACCGATGAACTCTCTCATTTATATTGATGGGGTTTAGGCAAAGAAATGCAAATGAATGCATAAAAATGCGAAGCTGCAGTAAAGCAGAATGAGAGGGAAAATTGAAAAAAATAGAAAAAATGGTATGGTAAAAGCTTTACGTGATTAGTAGACGACCCAGATTTGAACGACGTTTCAGGTCAATAGGCCTTCAGCAGGAACAAATAAACAACAACACACACAGTTATGTAATCATTAATAGGAAAGCATCACGAAAGAAAATCTTAGCTAAAAGAGACAACCATACATGGAGAAGGCAATAATCTTATGGCCACTGTGATAAAATAACGGAAAATAAGATGGTTGGTCAGTGTATCTCGATCATCTGTGGTTTGTCAGCGTATCTCGATCATCTGTGGTTTGTCAGCGTATCTCGATCATCTGTGGTTTGTCAGCGTATCTCGATCATCTGTGGTTTGTCAGCGTATCTCGATCATCTGTGGTTTGTCAGTGTATCTCGATCATCTGTGGTTTGTCAGTGTATCTCGATCATCTGTGGTTTGTCAGTGTATCTCGATCATCTGTGGTTGGTCAGTGTATCTCGATCATCTGTGGTTGGTCGGTGTATCTCGATCATCTGTGGTTTGTCGGTGTATCTCGATCATCTGTGGTTTGTCGGTGTATCTCGATCATCTGTGGTTTGTCGGTGTATCTCGATCATCTGTGGTTTGTCGGTGTATCTCGATCATCTGTGGTTTGTCGGTGTATCTCGATCATCTGTGGTTTGTCGGTGTATCTCGATCATCTGTGGTTTGTCGGTGTATCTCGATCATCTGTGGTTTGTCGGTGTATCTCGATCATCTGTGGTTTGTCGGTGTATCTCGATCATCTGTGGTTTGTCAGTGTATCTCGATCATCTGTGGTTTGTCGGTGTATCTCGATCATCTGTGGTTTGTCGGTGTATCTCGATCATCTTGTCTGGCAAAGAAATTCCAGAAAGGAGGAAGGGAAAGTGTAAAGAGAAAAAGAGATGGGAAGTTAACATTACAAAATGGGATGGACTCCACCTTGCTGGCGCTAATGGCTACATGTCGAGATCAATGAAAGGACAAGTATATTGAAGTCTGCCAGTAGCGTGAGTTCACTAAGTATTCTAAGGTCATCACAAGCATATATATATATATATATATATATATATATATATATATATATATATACAGAAACATGGGTTGTTTGGTTCGAAAGCTGATATCGTTCTATTTCCTGTTTTGTTAGTTTCAATGAGAGCAATCAGTAGGTAGTTCTTGATTCACTAGTTCCATTGTCTTCTAAGTAGCCTCGTTTTACTTTCCTTTTATCATTTTGATACATCCCAAATATGTATTATATTGTAGAATTAAGAATACTATCGAGTTTTATTTTATTTTCAACTTTAATGATACTTTTATATGCTCTTTTGTACATTGAAGATGTTTGAGGTATTTGTTTTGAAATGATGACTTTCTGAAGTCTTGTCAATTTGTTTTTTACTTTAAATCAACAAGTTGTAAATCGGAAACGTGTTGGCTATAAGGAGCCTTAGCATAACAAGAGTCTTTTCTCATTAGGGTTTTATCTGTGCTAGTCTTTATAAAGCTTTTGTCTAGTTCCTCTAAAATTCTAATAGACAGTCTCCATAATTGGTGATGAATAACACTAGCTAATTGAACTTGTTGGTGATGATTTGCAGCTTCGGTATATTGTTGTTTATGTTCAATAAGTATATTAAAAACCAATGTACGTCACATAATTACATACATTACGTAAAGTTAATATTTTAAAACGAAGGAAAATAAGTCATCAAACGTTCAAGTGGACAAAGAGTGACAAAGATCGTTAATAGATTAATCAAAACTTTTGTAGACGTTTATGTACTATTTATTGATTCACTGCTTCATGAAATGTAAACCAATTTCTCATTAAAATTCATTGGCTGTTTTGACAGAAGGTACATGGCTTAGACTACAGTCGCCACATCTGAAATTGAGGAAAACACAAGAAACATTATTCAAAGTTAAGGAGTTTATTTTTGTTAATATATTTACATCAGACTGTTCAGGAGTTGATTTATTTTTAAACACTCACAGACAGACACACTATAGCACACATACAGAGAGAGAGAGAGAGAGGGAGAGAGAGAAAGAGAGAACTGTTGGAGCGAGTAATATATATATATATATATATATATATATATATATATATATATATATATATATACAGCGAGACAGAGAGAGAGAGAGAGAGAGAGAGAGACAGAGAGAGAGAGAGAGAGAGAGAGAGAGAATCCCACATATATTTGTCACTATATACTTTTGTTTGTACTACTTTGTGCTACATATTCTATTATTTTGTCAGAAAGCTCAGTAATTTCCAGAAGTTTCTGTAGAACTATATATCGCTTTTGTCATAAATTATTTACAGAACATTTTAAAAAAATAATTCATGGATTTCTTTAAATCGATCCAATGATAAATAATCGAGTCTGAATTTGAGGCCGACTTTTCAAACTTGATAGTTCAATATCCAATATTACATTGACTATACAATCGATATCAAAACAATTCATGACTGCCAAAGTTAAACATGTCAATACTTTTACTCGATCATCAGCTCGGAACTTGTGCATTCGATAATGTTACAATTATTTATTTCATGAGCTTTCAGTTAACCCAGACTCAATGTCTGTTTCTTCAAGTGTGTCTTATTACACAGAGAATGTAGATTAATTCAGGAAGATGAGTAAGAGATCATATCTGCCCCCATCTAATGAATCTAATCATAATCATCGAGTGCCGTCTCCGCAACGAAGGTTGACTACCATGGATCGCCATTCTGCGCTGTCTCTTGCTTTGATGGTGCAGGTTGTCATGGGCTGATTTGTCCATCAGTTGATGTTACTCGTCCATGTTTGTCTTGGTCTGCCTTTGCCTCTTTAACCTTGTATTTTCCCCTCCATGATTACTTTGAGTAGGCTGTTGTGTCTTTTAACATGGCGCAACAATTTCATTTGTCTTGTTTGAATTGTGCTTAGTAGTTCTCTTTTCATATTTAGTTGTTTTAAGACTTCATCGTTTGTTTTCTTTTCCTTCCATCCAATTCTACCTATACAAAGGCTTCAATTCTCTGTTCTATATTCTTGAATCCATCTCCCATCTAATGAACCTAAATCATCAACAAAAGTCTCAGTTGTATAAGGTGAGATGTGTCCTCACATCGCTAAATGAATCAAATAAATATCAATTATTAAAAGTAAAACTAAAGGCAAAATCATAATGCCTTATTTTTAATAAAATGGCCTTCAAACATTTGAGGAATAATTTAATAAAATAAAATATCTAAAAAAGCAATGCATATTCTATCTGTTTGGAGAACAATTTGATGGAACACTTGGTGCAAGAAAAAAGAACACAATTAAATTGTTTACTGTTCGTCTAGTCAGAAAAATGTAATTTCATTGTTATTGATTTTAATATGGTCAATGTAAAAATACACTACTTAATCGGTTAACCAGATTTCCAATAATTTTTGTAAACGGTTTGTACTTACCAACTTTAACATCCAAATTTTGCAAGAAGCAAGCAGAGTGCATCATCAAGAAATTCGAGTACTTTGGAAACTGCCTTATCTGCTGATTTCAAAAGATGGCTAACTAGAGCGTCTGCAGCTACAGTTAGCAACGTGGCCGCATCAAGCGTGGATTTTAGAATGAGACCTACAACACTGACCGCTCCATTTATTGCTTGTACTAACGTTGCTGCTACAATGGCGAGGACACCAAGAGCTACATTAGCCACAATGTTAACAAGGCCAGAAACTACGCCACCCACAACTTGGACTGTAGCAGGCACAATTCCCACAACATTATTCAAAAGGCCTCCCACCAGGTTTAATGCTGCAGGAACTGCATTAACTACTGCTCCCAATACACAGCCAAGGTCAATTAAAGCCTCTCTTCGCTCCAAGTCAGCAGCTTCAGTTGATGCAAAAACCGCAACCAACACAAATATGGCAATGTATAGACAGCGCATCTGTTACACGAAACAAAAATATGACAGTCAAATAAGCAGATATGATAAGAATGAGTTAGAGAAGGTATACTTGCGCAAACTATAATAATAGTGTTGTATTAACAATGTCTTTAGAAGATCTTAGAAGCGTAAATTACATCGACATTAAAGAATTATCCAGAAACAAAACGCTTAGTTGCTTGCACATCATCATCATCATTGGGTGCCCTCTCCGCATCGAAGGTTGGCTACCATGGAGCGCAATTCCACTCTGTCTCTTGCTTTGATGGTGCAGATTGCCATAGGCTGACTTGTCCATCTTTTGATGTTACTCGTCCAGCTTTGTCTTGGTCTGCCTCTGCCTCTTTTACCTTGTATTTTCCCCTCTAATATTACTTTTATTAGAATGTTGTGTCTTTTAACATGACCAAAAAATGTCATTTGTCTTGCTCTAATTGTGTTGAGTAGTTCTTTTTTCACAAGCATTAATATCACGATACAAGAACAGAAGAATAGAAATCGTTACACAAAAAATGGTGAAAGAAATAAATATCGCTAAACATCATCAAGTACCATGCACGAAGACACAGAGCCGTGCCGATTATCTTACATTTCTTGCTGGAGTAAAGATGCTCCAATACAACATAAAGGAAAATAAATAACATAACGCAGACAACAGATCACTTTTTGATCAGCTTAAGTAAAATATGCAAATGTGTGGGCAAAACACATCATGTTGTCTCTGTTAATGTGACAAAAATACAAAATATAGAATGGCTTAAAATGTTACAACAATTATGAACATAAAACAAAACATACGAATATGACCACAGAGTGTAAATGTTTAGTATTTTATGTCGAGGTTGTTTCCCTTGTAAAGAAAGTATGGAAAATGAAGAAACTTGAGACAATAGAAATGCTGAAGAAGAAATTAATCTTTATACTATCTATGACATGAAATAGTGATGACCAAAATGAATACAATACCTTGGTACTTCAGCAAATTCTCAGTCTAGAGATGATGGCGATCCGGTGGTCTGATTCTTCAGTGATGGGAATGGCTGGATACGTGACTATATATAGATTGGAAAGTGCTAATTCCAAAGTGTTTTTGTGTAAATTACGCTCTGAAGCCGATCAGAGCTATCAGTAAACCCAGGCTCAAAGTTTGCCACTTTTTGTGTGTCATTTCTCTAATTAGAGAAACGGGATATTAAAGAACTTGAGCAAGAAACCACATCCCTTTTCTAATGAAACAGGTCTTGTTTTGTCGTGGGTGAAGGGGAGGCGATATTTGGACACGTGACAGTTCGATATGAACAGCCATTAATGTGTCATTGATAACGTCACCAAAAATAAGAGACCAATGAATGACAGTTTCCCTACAGGCACATATTACGTGTGGACCAGTCCGTAAGGAGAAAGAGAGATTTCTGAGGTAAAGAGAGAAGATACAGGAAAGCTTGTTGTCATGTCACTGAAAACAGTCAACAACAGAACTAATAAGATGTAACAGGGGATATAGTATTATGGAAGGACATGATCGCCTACGCCAGCCGGTATGGCGCATGATGATGATGAGCCCATTGATTATTGCCACGCCCTTTTCTTTGTCCAGTATTTACTTGCAGCGAGGAGAAATGATCACAAATATAGAAAAATAAAACGTTATGGTAGAAGATTTACTTAAGTAATAAGTGGAAGACACAAATTGGAACTAGGTTTCCCTTTAATTGACCTTCGGCAGGATGAAAAACAAAACATACACACACACACATATGTAATTAAAATGTATAAAAAATAATAATATAATAATATAATAATCAACAATAATAGTTTGGAACTAGAAGAAGAAATAAAAATCAAATGTCTTCCCTGTATACTGCAATGTGGAAAACACTGGAGTAGATTAGAATCTAATGACTGACATGCGGCCCATGATGCGTAGACATATTTAAATATCTCAATACCTCTTTCTATAATCTCAGCATGAAGGGACAATGATGATACGTAAAGAGGACACATGAAATACTCAACGATTTGATAGGAAGTATAAAATGAATAACATGATCATAAAGTGTGGAGATGAGTTGGAAAGAGAATTAAGATGGCACTGAAACATGATTTTACAAATAAGAAATAGAAATGTGTTTTTTTCTGTGGACACTTTGTTATAATTGTTCTCTAGCAACGTGTACTATTTTTAATGGAAATATCCGTCCCATGCTTTGGATACTGTTAGGTTTTGAGATAGTGAGGCCAAGGATTGCCTCTTGCTTGGAAGTATTTGATGGAAATTTTCATGAGAGTACAACTCATATCATTTCTAAGAGGTAAGCAAAAATTCAATGTATTATGTTTGCTATGTGTGCTGTCAACACTATACTACTCGGATTGGCCCTGTGCAATACGTGCCTGTAGGGGAAATTAGTTTCCATTGGACTATTTTTTTGGGGGATGTTATCAATGACACATCAATTATTGTTCGTATCGAGCAGTCACGTGTCCATATATCGTGAGCGCTATCAAACAAACAAGACAAGAGCTGTTTCATTAGAACACAGAAATGATCTCTCTCGCTCTGTCTTTAATATTCTGTCCCTATGTTATGAGACACCAGACCTGAAAGTGGCAAACTTTGAGCTTGGGTTTATGGAAATCTCAGGAACGTTTCTTCTACCTCTGGTCGGCTTGAGAACGTTCTTGTCTCAATAACACTTCGGAATTAGCACTTTTTATTAATTTTCCTAAACGTTAGGCCAGAAGTGGGTCAATACAGAACACAAATACAAGATTTGGAGGGGAAACATTGAAATGTTTTGTGATCTCTTACTTTATCATGTAAACAGTTCGGAAAAGACTTCCATAAGAAGCTTGAGTAAATGATAACCTGATGACTTTTGTGAGTGAAATGGTTTGTCCACGCATTTCGATCATTGGGACTATCTAACGACATTCTGCATGAAACTGTGAAGCAAGACAAGTCAACAGAGAACAAGTTGGGATGTGAGCACAAATGAAATATCAGGCCTCGACGTCACAGAGATCCAGATAGTGATTGTAGATAAGCATTAATGAAGATGACCGATGAACTCTGACCAGTGACAACACATCTCGGCTTTCCTAGAGGACAGTTTGTATAGTTTGTATCGTTAGAAGTCAAAAATGATTTTTTCTTTATTATCAACACAAATTGCTTAGTAGTCAGTCGCTGTTCTCCACGGGTCAAGCTAAAGAGGGGATATGAGCAGGGAACAGAAAAATAATGCAGTTCTGCGGCAAAGCTTGAAGCAGGAACAAGTAGTGGGGTATAACGAATATTGCTACAAGGTATGGTGAGAGCATTACAAAAAGAAACAATACAAAACACAGACGTTTCGGCCTACATGCAGGCTTCTTCAGAAAACGAAAACAATACAAACTTAAAAAAAAACATGAATAAACTCTACTACATCTAGGATGAGTGGGACAGGTAAATTGAGGAGAAATAGACAGAGATAAAAGAGATGAAATGAAGTGGACATATGGACAAGCTCGAAGTGCAATGACGGTAACCCATGAATAATTCAATATGATGTCACACTCATCTTCTTCAATATCCCGTCTCCATGTTATAAGACCTGCCAAACTGAAAAAAAATCTGTCAGCCTTGATTGACTGACAGCTCATAAAAAATAATTATAAAGTTATTGAATGCACACTGAGTCTTAACAGTCTGAACTGTGGTGAACATGAAATGTTCTGATATGGATTGTAAAATGTATGGATCGTAGATTCATTAATTGGCAATTTTTAAAAGAAAAATAAATTAACACTTGGTTATTTACCATCGGAGTAAAGAAATGAAACGCATGAGTGGAAATAAAATAGTTTAATAATGTTTGACTAAAGTGATTACATAGTTCTAAAGGAAAGGTACGTGTGTTGATGGGGGTGGGTCGGGGTTTTTATTGACTGGGTAGTTTACACGTAAGTCCTCGATCTGTGGATCCCACTGATTATCGCCCTGGAAGTTTCCCTCTATAATAATATTCATTTATTATTATTTGTCTCCAGTCTTAACCACTGGAAACTACTATTCGTGCTGTTTCGTCCTAAATGTTTGTCTGCAACGCAAGTATTTAGCCCTACCCTATCCGGGAGATACTTGTCTTAACAGGAAAAAATATTTCCGAGCTGTGATCGCAGCCTTATGCTATAGTCATGGGAGGCCTTCGCGAAAGGACCTTGCCTACGAAGCTAATTTTTTAGTTAGCTGAGTGGCAGTGTTCCCTAGCTTTTGGCTTTTCGTGGCAATTCGCTGTGCCAGTGAGTACGGGTTCGATCCTGCCTTAGTCCATATTTTTTTCTGTTGTTGATTATTTGTCATTTTTTCCGAGTGCTGTTAACATACCTCTTTCCTGAATTGATTCACTGATTATCGCCTCGGAAGTTTCCCTCTATAATAATATTCATTTATTATTATTTGTCTCCTGGCTATAACCTCCCCCGGTCATTGGAAAGTGAGATCTGGAGTATAGTCCCGTGGAAAACGGCCAAGAACAAATGGGCCTCCAGCACATGCGCGTGTTAACGAACCCTTGGTAGTTTTAAGTCAAAAAATGGCCGCTGTCCAGGAATAAATTGTTAATCAAATCTAGCTATCCATAACAAAGATAGATGTGTTGGGCCGAAAGGCGCATATATCTCGGCTATGTCGTAAACTAGCGATACAACGCAAACACGCTCAACTAAAGGGTGAACGCTGAAGAGAGAGAGAGAGAGAGAGAGAGAGAGAGAGAGATATTATACCACAAAGTGTGAGTGGATTGAAGGAATAATAGAAACACTAGGAAACATTACAGCAGCAGAGGCGAAGAGAAGAGCAAAAGTCCGAAAATTAAATCTCCCATCGACGCTGAAAGGCAAATGAGAAAGGAAAGAAAAGAAGAAATAGACGACGCACGAATGGGTTTCTGAAGGATCAGAGAGTGTACTGATGAGTTATCTTCTTTGGAACAACTTTTTCTCTATATATTCCTTAAGATTTCTATAGACCTTCGGTACTCTATGTTTAGGGTAATATTGGAAGTATTACGCCCGTCCCGCTTTTATTTCCCCAGAAAAAAAAAATCCGGTACCCATTTACGATTTTGTGAACATGGAAGCAGTCCCTCAGGAGCAAACTAAACTTCTTGTCCTTAGTGGTCTCTCTAATAAACAAACAATTCTTTCCATTAAATTCTACTCCAACCAACCAAACATTTCTGCTCCGTTAAACTTAGTTATAACTAAATCAATTTTTGTGTCCAATTAAACTCTTGTCTAACTCAACATTTCTGCTCCGTTAAACTTAGTTATAACTAAATCAATTTTTGTGCCCAATTAAACTCTTGTCTAACTCAACATTTCTGCTCCGTTAAACTTAGTTATAATTAAATCAATTTTTGTGTCCAATTAAACTCTTGTTGAACTCAACATTTCTGCCCAATCAAACATTTCTGTCCCATGAAGCTACTCAAGTCAAACAAACCCGTCCCTCTTCTCTCATCATTTAGTGTTCATTACAATCTGCAATTATTATTATCATTATCATCATCGTGTGCCATTCAGGGGAGCCGCGATAGCTCAGCGGTTAGTGAACTGGTCTACTAAGGACAAGGGGTATGGTTCGATCCCAACCGAGGGCTTCCGGGTTCACCCAGCCTTAAATGGGGACCGGATTTTTTTCTGGGAAAGTGAAGAGGCACGGGCGTAATACTGACCACATTACCCCCAAAATCATGTGCTGAAGGTCTATAAAATGTATGGTTACTAACACCATATTCCCTATACGCCACTTGGCATGACAGGGGTACTTTACTTTTTTTTTAATGTGCCATCCCGGTTGGCGTGAGCAATCATATCCTTCCACAAACTTTTATCTACAGTGGATCGTATCAGTTCTGTTGTTGACTGTTTTCCATGCCATGACAATAATCTATCTAGTATTTTCTCTCTTTGTTGTCTGCGATCTCTCTTTCCTTTTATTTTGCCAGTTGTAACCAAGTATTCCAATTTTCCACTTTTCATGATGTTTAAAAAAATGTTGATTGCTTTTTTCTGATGTTTTATATCCATCTATTATCCTTTCGAGCCGAAGACAGCACATAGGGCAGAACCACAATATCAAAAACAGAAATCTGGCGTGCCAAAATGGCACATAATGCAGAGATCACTACTTCTAAAATCTATGAATGTTTTATAAGAGTTCACTTTTTGTGTTGGCCTCTTTGAGAATTTCATCATTGGTCTTTTTAGCTATCCAGGGAACTATTAACATTCTTCTGAGAAATCCCATCTCTGTGGCTTCCAATCGTCTTTTCATTTGTTTGACTACTGTCCATGACTCGCTTCCATAGGTCAGAATTGGTTCTATATAGCACCGATGAACTCTCTCATTTATATTGATGGGGTTTAGGCAAAGAAATGCAAATGAATGCATAAAAATGCGAAGCTGCAGTAAAGCAGAATGAGAGGGAAAATTGAAAAAAATAGAAAAAATGGTATGGTAAAAGCTTTACGTGATTAGTAGACGACCCATATTTGAACGACGTTTCAGGTCAATAGGCCTTCAGCAGGAACAAATAAACAACAACACACACAGTTATGTAATCATTAATAGGAAAGCATCACGAAAGAAAATCTTAGCTAAAAGAGACAACCATACATGGAGAAGGCAATAATCTTATGGCCACTGTGATAAAATAACGGAAAATAAGATGGTTGGTCAGTGTATCTCGATCATCTGTGGTTTGTCAGCGTATCTCGATCATCTGTGGTTTGTCAGCGTATCTCGATCATCTGTGGTTTGTCAGCGTATCTCGATCATCTGTGGTTTGTCAGTGTATCTCGATCATCTGTGGTTTGTCAGTGTATCTCGATCATCTGTGGTTTGTCAGTGTATCTCGATCATCTGTGGTTTGTCAGTGTATCTCGATCATCTGTGGTTGGTCAGTGTATCTCGATCATCTGTGGTTTGTCGGTGTATCTCGATCATCTGTGGTTTGTCGGTGTATCTCGATCATCTGTGGTTTGTCGGTGTATCTCGATCATCTGTGGTTTGTCGGTGTATCTCGATCATCTGTGGTTTGTCGGTGTATCTCGATCATCTGTGGTTTGTCGGTGTATCTCGATCATCTGTGGTTTGTCGGTGTATCTCGATCATCTGTGGTTTGTCGGTGTATCTCGATCATCTGTGGTTTGTCGGTGTATCTCGATCATCTGTGGTTTGTCGGTGTATCTCGATCATCTGTGGTTTGTCAGTGTATCTCGATCATCTGTGGTTTGTCGGTGTATCTCGATCATCTGTGGTTTGTCGGTGTATCTCGATCATCTTGTCTGGCAAAGAAATTCCAGAAAGGAGGAAGGGAAAGTGTAAAGAGAAAAAGAGATGGGAAGTTAACATTACAAAATGGGATGGACTCCACCTTGCTGGCGCTAATGGCTACATGTCGAGATCAATGAAAGGACAAGTATATTGAAGTCTGCCAGTAGCGTGAGTTCACTAAGTATTCTAAGGTCATCACAAGCATATATATATATATATATATATATATATATATATATATATATATATACAGAAACATGGGTTGTTTGGTTCGAAAGCTGATATCGTTCTATTTCCTGTTTTGTTAGTTTCAATGAGAGCAATCAGTAGGTAGTTCTTGATTCACTAGTTCCATTGTCTTCTAAGTAGCCTCGTTTTACTTTCCATTTATCATTTTGATACATCCCAAATATGTATTATATTGTAGAATTAAGAATACTATCGAGTTTTATTTTATTTTCAACTTTAATGATACTTTTATATGCTCTTTTGTACATTGAAGATGTTTGAGGTATTTGTTTTGAAATGATGACTTTCTGAAGTCTTGTCAATTTGTTTTTTACTTTAAATCAACAAGTTGTAAATCGGAAACGTGTTGGCTATAAGGAGCCTTAGCATAACAAGAGTCTTTTCTCATTAGGGTTTTATCTGTGCTAGTCTTTATAAAGCTTTTGTCTAGTTCCTCTAAAATTCTAATAGACAGTCTCCATAATTGGTGATGAATAACACTAGCTAATTGAACTTGTTGGTGATGATTTGCAGCTTCGGTATATTGTTGTTTATGTTCAATAAGTATATTAAAAACCAATGTACGTCACATAATTACATACATTACGTAAAGTTAATATTTTAAAACGAAGGAAAATAAGTCATCAAACGTTCAAGTGGACAAAGAGTGACAAAGATCGTTAATAGATTAATCAAAACTTTTGTAGACGTTTATGTACTATTTATTGATTCACTGCTTCATGAAATGTAAACAAATTTCTCATTAAAATTCATTGGCTGTTTTGACAGAAGGTACATGGCTTAGACTACAGTCGTCACATCTGAAATTGAGGAAAACACAAGAAACATTATTCAAAGTTAAGGAGTTTATTTTTGTTAATATATTTACATCAGACTGTTCAGGAGTTGATTTATTTTTAAACACTCACAGACAGACACACTATTGCACACATACAGAGAGAGAGAGAGAGAGGGAGAGAGAGAAAGAGAGAACTGTTGGAGCGAGTAATATATATATATATATATATATATATATATATATATATACAGCGAGACAGAGAGAGAGAGAGAGAGAGAGAGACAGAGAGAGAGAGAGAGAGAGAGAGAGAATCCCACATATATTTGTCACTATATACTTTTGTTTGTACTACTTTGTGCTACATATTCTATTATTTTGTCAGAAAGCTCAGTAATTTCCAGAAGTTTCTGTAGAACTATATATCGCTTTTGTCATAAATTATTTACAGAACATTTTAAAAAAATAATTCATGGATTTCTTTAAATCGATCCAATGATAAATAATCGAGTCTGAATTTGAGGCCGACTTTTCAAACTTGATAGTTCAATATCCAATATTACATTGACTATACAATCGATATCAAAACAATTCATGACTGCCAAAGTTAAACATGTCAATACTTTTACTCGATCATCAGCTCGGAACTTGTGCATTCGATAATGTTACAATTATTTATTTCATGAGCTTTCAGTTAACCCAGACTCAATGTCTGTTTCTTCAAGTGTGTCTTATTACACAGAGAATGTAGATTAATTCAGGAAGATGAGTAAGAGATCATATCTGCCCCCATCTAATGAATCTAATCATAATCATCGAGTGCCGTCTCCGCAACGAAGGTTGACTACCATGGATCGCCATTCTGCGCTGTCTCTTGCTTTGATGGTGCAGGTTGTCATGGGCTGATTTGTCCATCAGTTGATGTTACTCGTCCATGTTTGTCTTGGTCTGCCTTTGCCTCTTTAACCTTGTATTTTCCCCTCCATGATTACTTTGAGTAGGCTGTTGTGTCTTTTAACATGGCGCAACAATTTCATTTGTCTTGTTTGAATTGTGCTTAGTAGTTCTCTTTTCATATTTAGTTGTTTTAAGACTTCATCGTTTGTTTTCTTTTCCTTCCATCCAATTCTACCTATACAAAGGCTTCAATTCTCTGTTCTATATTCTTGAATCCATCTCCCATCTAATGAACCTAAATCATCAACAAAAGTCTCAGTTGTATAAGGTGAGATGTGTCCTCACATCGCTAAATGAATCAAATAAATATCAATTATTAAAAGTAAAACTAAAGGCAAAATCATAATGCCTTATTTTTAATAAAATGGCCTTCAAACATTTGAGGAATAATTTAATAAAATAAAATATCTAAAAAAGCAATGCATATTCTATCTGTTTGGAGAACAATTTGATGGAACACTTGGTGCAAGAAAAAAGAACACAATTAAATTGTTTACTGTTCGTCTAGTCAGAAAAATGTAATTTCATTGTTATTGATTTTAATATGGTCAATGTAAAAATACACTACTTAATCGGTTAACCAGATTTCCAATAATTTTTGTAAACGGTTTGTACTTACCAACTTTAACATCCAAATTTTGCAAGAAGCAAGCAGAGTGCATCATCAAGAAATTCGAGTACTTTGGAAACTGCCTTATCTGCTGATTTCAAAAGATGGCTAACTAGAGCGTCTGCAGCTACAGTTAGCAACGTGGCCGCATCAAGCGTGGATTTTAGAATGAGACCTACAACACTGACCGCTCCATTTATTGCTTGTACTAACGTTGCTGCTACAATGGCGAGGACACCAAGAGCTACATTAGCCACAATGTTAACAAGGCCAGAAACTACGCCACCCACAACTTGGACTGTAGCAGGCACAATTCCCACAACATTATTCAAAAGGCCTCCCACCAGGTTTAATGCTGCAGGAACTGCATTAACTACTGCTCCCAATACACAGCCAAGGTCAATTAAAGCCTCTCTTCGCTCCAAGTCAGCAGCTTCAGTTGATGCAAAAACCGCAACCAACACAAATATGGCAATGTATAGACAGCGCATCTGTTACACGAAACAAAAATATGACAGTCAAATAAGCAGATATGATAAGAATGAGTTAGAGAAGGTATACTTGCGCAAACTATAATAATAGTGTTGTATTAACAATGTCTTTAGAAGATCTTAGAAGCGTAAATTACATCGACATTAAAGAATTATCCAGAAACAAAACGCTTAGTTGCTTGCACATCATCATCATCATTGGGTGCCCTCTCCGCATCGAAGGTTGGCTACCATGGAGCGCAATTCCACTCTGTCTCTTGCTTTGATGGTGCAGATTGCCATAGGCTGACTTGTCCATCTTTTGATGTTACTCGTCCAGGTTTGTCTTGGTCTGCCTCTGCCTCTTTTACCTTGTATTTTCCCCTCTAATATTACTTTTATTAGAATGTTGTGTCTTTTAACATGACCAAAAAATGTCATTTGTCTTGCTCTAATTGTGTTGAGTAGTTCTTTTTTCACAAGCATTAATATCACGATACAAGAACAGAAGAATAGAAATCGTTACCCAAAAAATGGTGAAAGAAATAAATATCGCTAAACATCATCAAGTACCATGCACGAAGACACAGAGCCGTGCCGATTATCTTACATTTCTTGCTGGAGTAAAGATGCTCCAATACAACATAAAGGAAAATAAATAACATAACGCAGACAACAGATCACTTTTTGATCAGCTTAAGTAAAATATGCAAATGTGTGGGCAAAACACATCATGTTGTCTCTGTTAATGTGACAAAAATACAAAATATAGAATGGCTTAAAATGTTACAACAATTATGAACATAAAACAAAACATACGAATATGACCACAGAGTGTAAATGTTTAGTATTTTATGTCGAGGTTGTTTCCCTTGTAAAGAAAGTATGGAAAATGAAGAAACTTGAGACAATAGAAATGCTGAAGAAGAAATTAATCTTTATACTATCTATGACATGAAATAGTGATGACCAAAATGAATACAATACCTTGGTACTTCAGCAAATTCTCAGTCTAGAGATGATGGCGATCCGGTGGTCTGATTCTTCAGTGATGGGAATGGCTGGATACGTGACTATATATAGATTGGAAAGTGCTAATTCCAAAGTGTTTTTGTGTAAATTACGCTCTGAAGCCGATCAGAGCTATCAGTAAACCCAGGCTCAAAGTTTGCCACTTTTTGTGTGTCATTTCTCTAATTAGAGAAACGGGATATTAAAGAACTTGAGCAAGAAACCACATCCCTTTTCTAATGAAACAGGTCTTGTTTTGTCGTGGGTGAAGGGGAGGCGATATTTGGACACGTGACAGTTCGATATGAACAGCCATTAATGTGTCATTGATAACGTCACCAAAAATAAGAGACCAATGAATGACAGTTTCCCTACAGGCACATATTACGTGTGGACCAGTCCGTAAGGAGAAAGAGAGATTTCTGAGGTAAAGAGAGAAGATACAGGAAAGCTTGTTGTCATGTCACTGAAAACAGTCAACAACAGAACTAATAAGATGTAACAGGGGATATAGTATTATGGAAGGACATGATCGCCTACGCCAGCCGGTATGGCGCATGATGATGATGAGCCCATTGATTATTGCCACGCCCTTTTCTTTGTCCAGTATTTACTTGCAGCGAGGAGAAATGATCACAAATATAGAAAAATAAAACGTTATGGTAGAAGATTTACTTAAGTAATAAGTGGAAGACACAAATTGGAACTAGGTTTCCCTTTAATTGACCTTCGGCAGGATGAAAAACAAAACATACACACACACACATATGTAATTAAAATGTATAAAAAATAATAATATAATAATATAATAATCAACAATAATAGTTTGGAACTAGAAGAAGAAATAAAAATCAAATGTCTTCCCTGTATACTGCAATGTGGAAAACACTGGAGTAGATTAGAATCTAATGACTGACATGCGGCCCATGATGCGTAGACATATTTAAATATCTCAATACCTCTTTCTATAATCTCAGCATGAAGGGACAATGATGATACGTAAAGAGGACACATGAAATACTCAACGATTTGATAGGAAGTATAAAATGAATAACATGATCATAAAGTGTGGAGATGAGTTGGAAAGAGAATTAAGATGGCACTGAAACATGATTTTACAAATAAGAAATAGAAATGTGTTTTTTTCTGTGGACACTTTGTTATAATTGTTCTCTAGCAACGTGTACTATTTTTAATGGAAATATCCGTCCCATGCTTTGGATACTGTTAGGTTTTGAGATAGTGAGGCCAAGGATTGCCTCTTGCTTGGAAGTATTTGATGGAAATTTTCATGAGAGTACAACTCATATCATTTCTAAGAGGTAAGCAAAAATTCAATGTATTATGTTTGCTATGTGTGCTGTCAACACTATACTACTCGGATTGGCCCTGTGCAATACGTGCCTGTAGGGGAAATTAGTTTCCATTGGACTATTTTTTTGGGGGATGTTATCAATGACACATCAATTATTGTTCGTATCGAGCAGTCACGTGTCCATATATCGTGAGCGCTATCAAACAAACAAGACAAGAGCTGTTTCATTAGAACACAGAAATGATCTCTCTCGCTCTGTCTTTAATATTCTCTCCCTATGTTATGAGACACCAGACCTGAAAGTGGCAAACTTTGAGCTTGGGTTTATGGAAATCTCAGGAACGTTTCTTCTACCTCTGGTCGGCTTGAGAACGTTCTTGTCTCAATAACACTTCGGAATTAGCACTTTTTATTAATTTTCCTAAACGTTAGGCCAGAAGTGGGTCAATACAGAACACAAATACAAGATTTGGAGGGGAAACATTGAAATGTTTTGTGATCTCTTACTTTATCATGTAAACAGTTCGGAAAAGACTTCCATAAGAAGCTTGAGTAAATGATAACCTGATGACTTTTGTGAGTGAAATGGTTTGTCCACGCATTTCGATCATTGGGACTATCTAACGACATTCTGCATGAAACTGTGAAGCAAGACAAGTCAACAGAGAACAAGTTGGGATGTGAGCACCAATTAAATATCAGGCCTCGACGTCACAGAGATCCAGATAGTGATTGTAGATAAGCATTAATGAAGATGACCGATGAACTCTGACCAGTGACAACACATCTCGGCTTTCCTAGAGGACAGTTTGTATAGTTTGTATCGTTAGAAGTCAAAAATGATTTTTTCTTTATTATCAACACAAATTGCTTAGTAGTCAGTCGCTGTTCTCCACGGGTCAAGCTAAAGAGGGGATATGAGCAGGGAACAGAAAAATAATGCAGTTCTGCGGCAAAGCTTGAAGCAGGAACAAGTAGTGGGGTATAACGAATATTGCTACAAGGTATGGTGAGAGCATTACAAAAAGAAACAATACAAAACACAGACGTTTCGGCCTACATGCAGGCTTCTTCAGAAAACGAAAACAATACAAACTTAAAAAAAAACATGAATAAACTCTACTACATCTAGGATGAGTGGGACAGGTAAATTGAGGAGAAATAGACAGAGATAAAAGAGATGAAATGAAGTGGACATATGGACAAGCTCGAAGTGCAATGACGGTAACCCATGAATAATTCAATATGATGTCACACTCATCTTCTTCAATATCCCGTCTCCATGTTATAAGACCTGCCAAACTGAAAAAAAATCTGTCAGCCTTGATTGACTGACAGCTCATAAAAAATAATTATAAAGTTATTGAATGCACACTGAGTCTTAACAGTCTGAACTGTGGTGAACATGAAATGTTCTGATATGGATTGTAAAATGTATGGATCGTAGATTCATTAATTGGCAATTTTTAAAAGAAAAATAAATTAACACTTGGTTATTTACCATCGGAGTAAAGAAATGAAACGCATGAGTGGAAATAAAATAGTTTAATAATGTTTGACTAAAGTGATTACATAGTTCTAAAGGAAAGGTATGTGTGTTGATGGGGGTGGGTCGGGGTTTTTATTGACTGGGTAGTTTACACGTAAGTCCTCGATCTGTGGATCCCACTGATTATCGCCCTGGAAGTTTCCCTCTATAATAATATTCATTTATTATTATTTGTCTCCAGTCTTAACCACTGGAAACTACTATTCGTGCTGTTTCGTCCTAAATGTTTGTCTGCAACGCAAGTATTCAGCCCTACCCTATCCGGGAGATACTTGTCTTAACAGGAAAAAATATTTCCGAGCTGTGATCGCAGCCTTATGCTATAGTCATGGGAGGCCTTCGCGAAAGGACCTTGCCTACGAAGCTAATTTTTAGTTAGCTGAGTGGCAGTGTTCCCTAGCTTTTGGCTTTTCGTGGCAAGGCGCTGTGCCAGTGAGTACGGGTTCGATCCTGCCTTAGTCCATATTTTTTTCTGTTGTTGATTATTTGTCATTTTTTCCGAGTGCTGTTAACATACCTCTTTCCTGAATTGATTCACTGATTATCGCCTCGGAAGTTTCCCTCTATAATAATATTCATTTATTATTATTTGTCTCCTGGCTATAACCTCCCCCGGTCATTGGAAAGTGAGATCTGGAGTATAGTCCCGTGGAAAACGGCCAAGAACAAATGGGCCTCCAGCACATGCGCGTGTTAACGAACCCTTGGTAGTTTTAAGTCAAAAAATGGCCGCTGTCCAGGCATAAATTGTTAATCAAATCTAGCTATCCATAACAAAGATAGATGTGTTGGGCCGAAAGGCGCATATATCTCGGCTATGTCGTAAACTAGCGATACAACGCATACACGCTCAACTAAAGGGTGAACGCTGAAGAGAGAGAGAGAGAGAGAGAGAGAGAGAGAGAGAGAGAGAGAGAGAGAGAGAGAGAGATATTATACCACAAAGTGTGAGTGGATTGAAGGAATAATAGAAACACTAGGAAACATTACAGCAGCAGAGGCGAAGAGAAAAGCAAAAGTCCGAAAATTAAATCTCCCATCGACGCTGAAAGGAAAATGAGAAAGGAAAGAAAAGAAGAAATAGACGACGCACGAATGGATGTCAGAATGATCAGAGAGTGTACTGATGAGTTATCTTCTTTGAAACAACTTTTTCTCTATATTTTCCTTAAGATTTCTATAGACCTTCGGTACTCTATGTTTAGGGTAATATTGGAAGTATTACGCCCGTCCCGCTTTTATTTCCCCAGAAAAAAAAAATCCGGTACCCATTTACGATTTTGTGAACATGGAAGCAGTCCCTCAGGAGCAAACTAAACTTCTTGTCCTTAGTGGTCTCTCTAATAAACAAACAATTCTTTCCATTAAATTCTACTCCAACCAACCAAACATTTCTGCTCCGTTAAACTTAGTTATAACTAAATCAATTTTTGTGTCCAATTAAACTCTTGTCTAACTCAACATTTCTGCTCCGTTAAACTTAGTTATAACTAAATCAATTTTTGTGTCCAATTAAACTCTTGTCTAACTCAACATTTCTGCTCCGTTAAACTTAGTTATAACTAAATCAATTTTTGTGCCCAATTAAACTCTTGTCTAACTCAACATTTCTGCTCCGTTAAACTTAGTTATAACTAAATCAATTTTTGTGTCCAATTAAACTCTTGTCTAACTCAACATTTCTGCTCCGTTAAACTTAGTTATAACTAAATCAATTTTTGTGCCTAATTAAACTCTTGTCTAACTCAACATTTCTGCTCAATCAAACATTTCTGTCTCATGAAGCTACTCAAGTCAAACAAACCCGTCCCTCTTCTCTCATCATTTAGTGTTCATTACAATCTGCAATTATTATTATCATCATCGTGTGCCATACAGGGGAGCCGCGATAGCTCGGTGGTTAGTGAACTGGTCTACTAAGGACAAGGTGTAGGGTTCGATCCCAACCGAGGGCTTCCGGGTTCACCCAGCCTTAAATGGGGACCGGATTTTTTTCTGCGAAAGTGAAGAGGCACGGGCGTAATACCGACCACATTACCCCCAAAATCAAGTGCTGAAGGTCTATAACATGTATGGTTACTAACACCATATTCCCTATACGCCACTTTGCGTGACAGGGGTACTTTACTTTTTTTTAATGTGCCATCCCGGTTGGCGTGAGCAATCATATCCTTCCACAAACTTCTATCTACAGTGCATCGTATCAGTTCTGTTGTTGACTGTTTTCCATGCCATGACAACAAGCTATCTAGTATTTTCTCTCTTTGTTGTCTGCGATCTCTCTTTCCTTTTATTTTGCCAGTTGTAACCAAGTATTCCAATTTTCCTCTTTTCATGATGTTTAAAAAAATGTTGATTGTTTTTTTCTGATGTTTTATATCCATCTATTATCCTTTCGAGCCGAAGTCGACACATAGGGCAGAACCACAATCTCAAAAACAGAAACCTTGCCTGCCAAAATGGCACATATTGCAGAGATCACTACTTCTAAAATCTATGGATGTTTTGTAAGAGTTCCCTTTTTGTGTTGGCCTCTTTGAGAATTTCATCATTGATCTTTTTAGCTGTCCGGGGAACTTTTAACATTCTTCTGAGAAATCCCATCTCTGTGGCTTCCAATCGTCTTTTCATTTGTTTGACTACTGTCCATGACTCGCTTCCATAGGTCAGAATTGGTTCTATATAGCACCGATGAACTCTCTCATTTATATTGATTGAGTTTAGGCAAAGAAATGCAAATGAATGCTTAGAAATGCGAAGCTGCAGTAAAGCAGAATGAGAGGAAAAATTGAAAAAAAATAGAAAAAATGGTATGGTGATTAGTAGACGACACAGATTTGAACGACGTTTCGGGTCAATAGGCCTTCAGCAGGAACAAATAAACAACAACACACACAGTTATGTAATCATTAATAGGAAAGCATCACGAAAGGAAATCTTAGCTAAAAGAGACAACCATACATGGAGAAGGTAATAATCGATGGCCACTGTGATAAAATAACGGAAAATAAGATGGTTTGTCGGTGTATCTCGATCATCTGTGGTTTGTCGGTGTATCTCGATCATCTGTGGTTTGTCGGTGTATCTCGATCATCTGTGGTTTGTCGGTGTATCTCGATCATCTGTGGTTTGTCGGTGTATCTCGATCATCTGGTCTGGCAAAATATTTTCCGAAAGGAGGAAGGGAAAGTGTAAAGAGAAAAAGAGATGGGAAGTTAACATTACAAAATGGGATGGACTCCACCTAGCTGGCGCTAATGGCTACATGTCGAGATCAATGAAAGGACAAGTATATTGAAGTCTGCCAGTAGCGTGAGTTCACCAATTATTCAAAGGTCATCACAAGCATATATATATATATATATATATATATATATATATATATATACAGAAACATGGGTTGTTTGGTTCAAAAGTTGAAATCGTTCTATTTCCTGTTTTGTTAGTTTCAATGAGAGCAATCAGTAGGTAGTTCCATTGTCTTCTAAGTAGCCTCGTTTTACTTTCCTTTTATCATTTTGATATATCCCAAATATGTATTATATTGTAGAATTAAGAATACTCATCATCAACATCATGTACCCTGCCGGTTGGCGTAGGCGATCATGTCCCTCCACAATCTTCTATCTACAGTGCATCGTATCAGTTCTGTTGTTGACTGTTTTCCATGCCATGACACCAAGTTATCCAGTATTTTCTCTCTTTGTCGTCCGCGATCTCTCTTTCCTTTTATTTTGCCAGTTGTAACCAAGTATTCCAACTTTCCTCTTCTCATGATGTGTTCAAAAAATGTTGATTGCTTCTTTCTGATGTTTTTAAGAGCTCCCTTTTTGTGTTGGCCTCTTTGAGAACTTCCTCATTGGTCTTTTTATCTGTCCAGGGAACTTTCAACATTCTTCTGAGAAATCCCATCTCTGTGGCCTCTAATCGTCTTTTCATTTGTTTGTCTACTGTCCATGATTCGTTTCCATAGGTCAGAATTGGTTCTATATAGCACCGATGAACTCTCTTTCTCATTTTTATTGACATAGATTTGTTGCATAAGATATTTTTCATTTTCTTAAATGCTATTTTGGCCTGAGCTATTCTGCTTTTTATTTCTGTGGTGCATCTCCCATCTGATGTTATTATTGTGCCCAAGTATTTGAAACGTTGCACTTGTTTTAGATTTGTCTCGTTTATTTGTATGCTGCATGATGGTGATGATTGTTTCTTCGATATAACCATTACTTCTGTTTTCTTACTATTCAGACTGAGACCTTTCTTGTTGCTTTCTTCTACTATTATGTCTATCATTTTAAGAATACTATCGAGTTTTATTTTATTTTCAACTTTAATGATACTTTTATATGCTCTTTTGTACATTGAAGATGTTGGAGGTATTTGTTTTGAAATGATGACTTTCTGAAGTCTTGTCAATTTGTTTTTTACTTTAAATCAACAAGTTGTAAATCGGAAACGTGTTGGCTATAAGCAGCCTTAGCATAACAAGATAGTCTTTTCTCATTAGGGTTTTATCTGTGCTAGTCTTTATAAAGCTTTTGTCTAGTTCCTCTAAAATTCTAATAGACAGTCTCCATAATTGGTGATGAATAACACTAGCTAATTGAACTTGTTGGTGATGATTTGCAGCTTCCGTATATTGTTGTTTATGTTCAATAATTATATTAAAAACCAATGTACGTCACATAATTACATACATTACGTAAAGTTAATATTTTAAAACGAAGGAAAATAAGTCATCAAACGTTCAAGTGGACAAAGAGTGACAAAGATCGTTAATAGATTAATCAAAACTTTTGTAGACGTTTATGTACTATTTATTGATTCGCTGCCTCATGAAATGTAAACCAATTTCTCATTAAAAATCATTGGCTGTTTTGATAGAAGCCACACGTCTTGTCGAGTACAGTTGCCACATCTGAAATTGAGGAAAATACAAGAAACATTATTCAAAGTTAAGGAGTTTATTTTTGTTAATATATTTACATCAGACTGTTCAGGAGTTGTTTTATTTTTAAACACTCACAGACAGACACACTATTGCACACATACGGAGAGAGAGAGAGAGAGAGAGAAAGAGAGAACTGTGGGAGCGAATAAAATATAATACATAATACATTACATTTTGGCTCACATCTTAAAAATGATATGAGTTATCCTCTCATGAAAATTTCCATCAACTACTTCCAAGCAAGAGGCAATCCTTGGCCTCACTATCTCAAAACCTAATAGTATCCAAAGCATGGGACGGATATTTCCTTTAAAATAGTACACGCTGCTAGAGAACAATTATAACAAAGTGTCCCCAGGAAAAAACACCTTTCTATTTCTTATTTGTAAAATCATGTTTCAGTGCCATCTTAATTCTCTTTCCAACTCATCTCCACACTTTATGATCATGTTCTTCGTTTTATACTTCCCATCAAATGGTTGACTATTTCATGGTTCCTCTTTACGTATCATCATTGCCCTTCAACCTGAGAGTATAGAAAGAGGTATTGAGATATTTAAATATGTCTACACATCATGGACCGCATGTCAGTCATTAGATTCTAATCTACTTCAGTATTTTCCACATTGCAGTATACAGGGAAGACATTTGATTTTTATTTCTTCTGCTAGTTATAAATTATTATTGTTGATTATTATATTATTATATTATTATATTATTATATTATTATTTTTTTTTAAATTTTAATTACATATGTGTGTGTGTGTGTGTGTGTTTTGTTTTTCATCCTGCCGAAGGTCAATTGAACCGAAACGTAGTTCCAATTTGTGTCTTCCACTTATTACTTAAGTAAATCTTCTACCATAACGTTTTTTTTTCTATATTTGTGATCATTTCTCCTCGCTGCAAGTAAATACTGGACAAAGAAAAGAGCGTGGCAATAATCAATGTGCTCATCATCATCATGCGCCATACCGGCTGGCGTAGGCGATCATGTCCTTCCATAATTCTATATCCCCTGTTACATCTTATTAGTTCTGTTGTTGACTGTTTTCAGTGCCATGACAACAAGCTTACCTGTATCTTCTCTCTTTACCTCAGCAATATCTCTTTCCCTGTATTTTGCCAGCTGTAGCCAAGTATTCCAACTTTCCCTGTATGTTGCCAGCTGTAGCCAAGTATTCCAACTTTCCCTGTATGTTGCCAGCTGTAGCCAAGTATTCCAACTTTCCCTGTATTTTGCCAGCTGTAGCCAAGTATTCCAACTTTCCCTGTATGTTGCCAGCTGTAGCCAAGTATTCCAACTTTCCCTGTATTTTGCCAGCTGTAGCCAAGTATTCCAACTTTCCCTGTATGTTGCCAGCTGTAGCCAAGTATTCCAACTTTCCCTGTATGTTGCCAGCTGTAGCCAAGTATTCCAACTTTCCCTGTATGTTGCCAGCTGTAACCAAGTATTCCAACTTTCCCTGTATGTTGCCAGTTGTAACCAAGTATTCCAACTTTCCCTGTATGTTGCCAGCTGTAACCAAGTATTCCAACTTTCCCTGTATTTTGCCAGCTGTAACCAAGTATTCCAACTTTCCCTGTATGTTGCCAGCTGTAACCAAGTATTCCAACTTTCCCTGTATGTTGCCAGCTGTAACCAAGTATTCCAACTTTCCCTGTATTTTGCCAGCTGTAACCAAGTATTCCAACTTTACTCTTCTCATGATGTGCCCGAACAATGTTGATTGTTTCTTTCTGATGTTTTTTATGAGTTCCCTTTTTGTGTTGGCCTCTTTGAGAATTTCCTCATTGGTCTTTTTAGCTTTCCAGGGAACTTTCAACATTTTTCTGGGAATGCCTATCTCGGTGGCCTCTAATAGTCTTTTCATTTGATTGTCTACTGTCCATGATTCGCTTCTATAGGTCAGAATTGGTTCTATATAGCACCGATGAACTCTTTGTCTCACTTCTATTGACATAGATTTCTTGTATAATATATTTTTTTCATTTTTTTGAAATGTTATTTTGGTCTGAGCTATTATACTTTTTATTTCTGTGGTGCATCTTTCATCTGATGTTATTATTGTGCCCACGTATTTGAAACGGGTAGGAAATATATAGTAACATCAAAACAAATAACACCAGGACTAAAACTAAGAATAGTAAAATGCTAAATCTTCTCATCATTCCTATATGGTACAGAAATACAGACATTGGAGAATAAAACAGATCAGAAAATTGAAGCCTTTGAAATGTGGATTCATAGAAGAATAGAACAGTGTACTAAAAGTAATAATGGAAGGGAAAATACAGGGTAATAGAGACAGAGGCAGACCAAAGCTAACATGAAAGAGTAACATCAAAAGATGGACAAATGAGTCAATGATAACCTGCACCATCAAAGCAAAAGACAGAGAAGAATGGCGTTCCATGGAGGTCAACCTTCGTTGCGGAGATGGAATTCGATGATGATGGTTAAATATATATGTATATGTAGAGTATATACAGTCACCGTCAACTATAGTTCAGTACAAAACAACATACACACACATATTTATTAGATAATGAGATTAAACAGCAATGGCTTGTGTATCTCCAAACTAAAAGAAAAAAGGTTGGATTCTGTAACTCATTCTATATGGCACATTATGAGTTCTCTCAACGAGTACTCGGACTGGTCCACGCGCAATATGTGCCTGTTGGGAAACTGTCATTCATTGGTCTCTTATTTTTGGTGACGTTATCAATGACACATCAATGGCTGTTCATATCGAACTGTCACGTGTCCAAATATCGCCTCCCCTTCACCCACGACAAAACAAGACCTGTTTCATTAGAAAAGGGATGTGGTTTCTTGCTCAAGTTCTTTAATATCCCGTTTCTCTAATTAGAGAAATGACACACTAAAAGTGGCAAACTTTGAGACTGGGTTTACTGATAGCTCTGATCGGCTTCAGAACGTAATTTACACAAAAACACTTTGGAATTAGCACTTTCCAATCTATATATAGTCACGTATCCAGCCATTCCCATCACTGAAGAATCAGACCACCGGATCGCCATCATCTCTAGACTGAGAATTTGCTGTAGTACCAAGGTATTGTATTCATTTTGGTCATCACTATTTCATGTCATAGATAGTATAAAGATTAATTTCTTCTTCAGCATTTTTATTGTCTCAATTTTTCTTCATTTTCCATACTTTCTTTACAAGGGAAACAACCTCGTCATAAAATACTAAACATTTACACTCTGTGGCCATATTCGTATGTTTTGTTTCATGTTCAAATTTGTCGTAACATTTTAAGCCATTTTATATTTTGTATTTTTGTCACATTAACAGAAACAAAATGATGCGTTTTGCCCACACATTTGCATATTTTACTTAAGCTGATATCCGGCATCGTGAGTGTAACGATTGAGCAAACGACACCTGGATGTTGTCATTTTAAAAATGATACATCTTACCTTGATACACCTTCCAGGTGAGGACAGCGAGACGCTATAACTATTGAGAGAAGTCTACAATGTGTAGATAGAAGGAGGACGTGAACTTCCGGTATATGGTGGATAGGCGGCAGGAACCATTGAAAGCTATGCATGAAAAGTGTTCTTTGTTGGAGTTTCCTTATATTCCAAGTCCGACTTGTTGCAGGAGCTACCGAATTAAGTGCTCTGTGCACACCATGAACTGTGTGTCTCATCCGGTTTGATCATGTTTTGATATTCCAATTGTTTACGATGAATGATGATATCGTATGACAGGGAACAGATGGCTGTGTTCACTTTCTGCGCGGTTTCGCCTTATGTCTTTTGGCGTGTGCTGAGACTGCTACGATAGCGACTACAGTTACCTTTCTTATTTGGGGATGAGATATTAATTAGGATGATTACGCTGGCATGGACTGTTGAGCAATTATGGATTTTAATTCGTTTGCAGTGGTACTTAGGCCTTCCATAACCAAATTAACAAATCATTAACTTAAACTTATCAAAAAGTGATCTGTTGTCTACGTTATGTTATTTATTTTCCTTTATGTTGTATTGGAGCATCTTTACTCCAGCAAGAAATGTAAGATAATCGGCTCGGCTCTGTGTCTTCATGCATGGTACTTGATGTTTAGCGATATTTATTTCTTTCATCATTTTTTGGGTAACGATTTCTATTCTTCTGTTCTTGTATCGTGATATTAATGCTTGTTGTGAAAAAAGAACTACTCAACACAATTAGAGCAAGACAAATGACATTTTTTGGTCATGTTAAAAGACACAACATTCTAATAAAAGTAATATTAGAGGGGAAAATACAAGGTACAAGAGGCAGAGGCAGACCAAAGCTAACATGGACGAGTAACATCAAAAGTTGGACAAGTCAGCCTTTGATAATCTGCACCATCAAAGTAAGAGACAGAGTGGAATGGCGCTCCATGGTAGCCAACCTTCGATGCGGAGAAGGCACCCAATGATGATGATGATGTGCAAGCTACTAAGCGTTTTGTTTCTGGATAATTCTTTAATGTCGATGTAATTTACGCTTCTAAGATCTTCTTTATTTCATCTATGATCGCTAGATTCGTTATTCATCAAATAATGTTTATTTATAAATTTATTATTTTCTTTAGATTTCTACTAATCGCGTCTGTATTGGACTCAATTTTCTGCAAGAGATCTCTCCACTACAATACACAGCCGATTTTATCCGTAGTTTTTATTTCTGTAATTAGACATTGTTAATACAACACTATTATTATAGATTGCGCAAGTATACCTTCTCTAACTCACTCTTATCATATCTGCTTATTTGACTGTCATATTTTTGTTTCGTGTAACAGATGCGCTGTCTATACATTGCCGTATTTGTGTTGGTTGCGGTTTTTGCATCAACTGAAGCTGCTGACTTGGAGCGAAGAGAGGCTTTAATTGACCTTGGCTGTGTATTGGGATCAGTAGTTAATGCAGTTCCTGCAGCATTAAACCTGGTGGGAGGCCTTTTGAATAATGTTGTGGGAATTGTGCCTGCTACAGTCCAAGCTCTGGGTGGCGTAGTTTCTGGCCTTGTTAACATTGTGGCTAATGTAGCTCTTGGTGTCCTCGCCATTGTAGCAGCAACGTTAGTACAAGCAATAAATGGAGCGGTCAGTGTTGTAGGTCTCATTCTAAAATCCACGCTTGATGCGGCCACGTTGCTAACTGTAGCTGCAGACGCTCTAGTTAGCCATCTTTTGAAATCAGCAGATAAGGCAGTTTCCAAAGTACTCGAATTTCTTGATGATGCACTCTGCTTGCTTCTTGCAAAATTTGGATGTTAAAGTTGGTAAGTACAAACCGTTTACAAAAATTATTGGAAATCTGGTTAACCGATTAAGTAGTGTATTTTTACATTGATCATATTAAAAGCAATAACAATGAAATTTACATTTTTCTGACTAGACGAACAGTAAACAATTTAATTGTGTTCTTTTTTCTTGCACCAAGTGCTTCATCAAATTGTTCTCCAAACAGATAGAACAGGCATTGCTTTTTTAGATATTTTTTTTATTTAAATTATTCCTCAAATGTTTGAGAGCCATTTTATTAAAAATAAAGTATTATGATTTTGCCTTTAGTTTAAGTTGTAATAATTGATATCTGTATTTGATTCATTTAGCGATGTGAGGACACATCTCACCTTAGACAATTGAGAGTTCTGTTGATGATTTAAGTTCATTAGATGGGGGTATAGTGGATAGAAGATTGTGGACATGATCGCATACGCAAACCGGTATGGCACATGATGATGGTGAAAAGAGGACAGATATGATCTCTTACTTATCTTCCCTAATCAATCTACTTTCTGTGTAATAAGACACACTTGAAGAAACAGACATTGAACCTGAGTTAACTGAAAGCTCACGAAATACATAATTGTAACATTATCGAATACACATTTTTCGAGCTGATGATAGAGAACAAGCTTTGACATTTTGAACTGTGGCAATCATGGAATGTTTTGTATCGATTGTATAGTCAATGTAATATTGGATAATGAACTATCACTTTTGAAGAGTCAGCCTCAAAGTCTGAATCGAATATTTATCATTGGAGCTACCTCTCTTTCACTCTCGCCAATAGCTCTCTTTCTCTGTCCCTCTCTATATCTCTCTACCTCTCTTACACTCTCTCACAGTATTTATCATTAGATCAATTGAATGAAATGTAGTAATAATTTATGACTAAAACAAATATATAATTTTACAGAAAAGAGAAAATATTTAAATAATTAGAAACAAAATAAATTATAGATTTTAAGGACATGACAGGTCGTGTTGAAAAGACGTGGTTTTAAAGACATAAATAAAGGGGATGGCTCGATGTAACACAAACAACATAAGAGAGCGAACATTGGCACAATCTGGGCAGTTTACTTCCATAATTAGGAAGGACAACATTCTGTGAGACCTTTTTTTTTTAATACAAAAGTCAAGAATATGTGCGGTAAATATGTTACGATTAAGGGAACAAAATGATGGAGTGAAATATGTTTCTCTCTATTTCTTTATCTATCTCTCTTTTCCTCTCTCTATCGCTTTCCTTCTCTTTTTTCTCTATCTCTTTCTCTCACACTTTATCTCTCTCTCGTCTCTTCTCTCGCTATCTCTCTCTCGCTGTATGTTTGTAATTATGTTTGTGTGTTAAGAAATAAAGCAACTGTTGAAAAATATGAAAAATAGAATATAGATGGTTCCCTAGACCGGCCGTGCGACATTCTTACGGTTTGCTGTTTGATGTGCGACGGGGATAATTTGACGACTAACTGTATGTTTATATGTTCGGAATTTTAGTCAACAACGATGGCCTAACATCATCATGTGCTACGACGATCATCATTTTCAAGAGGACGTGACTAACCGATATATGGGGATAGGCGGTGGGAACAATTGAAGGCTATGCATGAAAAGTGTTCCTTGTTGCTGTTTCCTCATATTACAAGTCGCATGTCTGTGTTAGTCACCTCTAGTGACTCGGGCAGATGGTGCTCGTAAACCTGGGAGGGCCGACCATCTAAGGGCAGAATCCCCCTACAGAAAAGATCATCTGCTGCCTTGCAGGAAGATTGGGGACAATCAAAGGGTAAGGAAAGCAAACCTGAACAAAATGCTGACTGAAATCGGATGCAGTGGGCCACTGGCGCAGAACACAGTGCAACGTTTTAACAGGTATTCAAGCGGTGTGGATCTAACAGGCTTAAACAGACAGCTGTCTTCGTGTGAGAGTCGAGAATCCTACTCTGATTGAGTCCTGATCGCAGAGAGAGAAAAATATTATATATATATACATATAGTTATTTATTCGCAAAAAATAAACTCCTTATCTTTGAATAATGTTTCTTGTGTTTTCCTCAATTTCAGGTGTGGCGACTGTACTCGACAAGACGTGTGGCTTCTATCAAAACAGCCAATGATTTTTAATGAGAAATTGGTTTATATTTCATGAGGCAGTGAATCAATAAATAGTACATAAACGTCTACAAAAGTTTTGATTAATCTATTAACGATCGTTGTCACTGTTTGTCCGCTTGAACGTTTGATGATTTATTTTCTTGTGTTTTAAAATATAGACTTCACGTAATGTATGTAATTATGTGTCGTACATTGGTTTTTAATATAATTATTGAACGACATTATACTCAAGCTGCTAATTATAAACAACAAGTTCGATTATCTAGGATCATTTATCGCTAATAATGGAGACTGTCTATTAGAATTTAAGAGGAACTTAACAACTGCTTAATAAAAACTAACAGAAATGAAACCCTAATGAGAAAAGGCTCTCTTGTTATGCTAAGGCTCCTTATGGCCAACACGCTTCTCATTTACAACTTGTTGATTACAATAAAAAAAAAGAAAGAAAAAACTTGTTGATTGAAAGTAAAAAACACATTTACTCTGTACGTATGGAAAGGGTAGAGTCATCGCAGAAATCAAAAGTACGTCAGGTCACCTTTGTCTACGTCCAAGGACATGCAGGATTACGGGGAAACGAAAGAGATGAAAGGCTGGCTAGGTGTGCTATTGTTGAGGACGCCATCCAATGGATCGGGCGGACATCATCAATGCCCTCCGGGAAGTGGAAAGGACACAGGACTTCGACAATCATGTGTCCACGTCACTCCATCGGATGAAAGAGATCGGAGTTATGGTGGGCACAGCCAGAAACGAGAAACTTAGAGGGCGTGTAAGAAGATTAATCAACCAACACAGAACTGGAGTCGTCAGCCGTTGGACACTTCGAAACTTGCTGAGGAGGGGATCTGAGTACCTACGGACATGTTCGGAGTACAATGATGATGACTGGCTAATAACTTAATAACGTTTTCCATTTGTTGTTTTCCATGTATTGATTTAAAATAAAAAAGAACGGAAAAGACTTCATAAATTCATCACTTCAAAACAAGTACTTTAAACATCTTAATCAGACAAAACAACATATAAAAGTGTTTCATTAAAGCTGCAAATAAAATAAAACTCTCTAATATACTTAATTCTGCAATAGAATACATATTTGGAGATGTATCATAATTATAAGGAAAATAAGACGTTGCTTAGAAGACAATAGAACTAGTGAATTAAGAACTACATACTGATTGCTCTCATTAAAACTAACGAAAAAGAAAGCGAACAAGAAGTGTTCCCAATTGGTAGTAAAACATTCAATAATCTGTTCTAAACAAAACAACCCATGTTTGTGTGTGTATATATATGTACTTCCCATAACACTAGAACCGTTGGTGCACTCACGACCAGCAGTCTTCAATATCCTTGTTCATTCATTTATCTCGACATGTAGTCACTGGAGCACGAAAAGTGGAGTCCATCCCATTTTGTAATGTTAACTTCCCATCTCTTTCACTCTCTACATTTTCTCTCCCTCCTTTCAGGAAATTCTTTGTCAGACCAGATGATCGAGATACGCTGACCAACCATCTTATTTTGTGTTATTTTATCACAGTGGCCATAAGATTATTGCCTTCTCCATTTCTTGTCCTTTCCTTTAGCGTAAGCTTTTCTGTCGTGGTGCTGTCCTAGTAATGATTTCTAAAAGCTTCCATTAAATACCCATCCCTATCACTTGTGTTGTATTCTATAAGATAAGAGTCCATATTTTGTAAGTTTATAGAAAACTTGATTTTTAAAATCACAATTATAAATAGTTCATGTACACATTACGTTCAAAAACTGAAATCAAAGAAAAAAATGTTCTTGAGCTTTCAGTAATTTGAGTAAGCTCATCGTTTGTCTATTTAAGTTTGTAATGCCTCATAGGGACACAATGTTAAAGAATGTGAGCAAGAAATCATATGTATGTTGTAATGAAATAGTTCTTGTCATTGTTTAGTTGATAGCGATGACGATTTGTAAACACGTGACAGTTGGATCAGATCAGCAATGGCTGTTTACTTTGAGAACGTCACAAAACAGGGGAAATAACCTTTGGATGATAGTTTCCCCTTCAGGGACATATTGTGCAGTAGTTGACAGCATTAAAATATTGCCTTCTGGATTGAATCGAAAAAAGACCAGCCTTTCTTTATTTGTTTGGAGGTGCACAAAACAATATTACATGTTTTATCTACTATTATAATAATTGGAGTTGTAATGAGCATTAAATGATAAGAGAAGAGGAGCGGCTATGTTTGTCTGGAGTAGCTTCATGGGACAGAAATGTTTGCTTGGGCAGACATGTTGAGTTAGAGAAGAGTTTAATTGGGCACAAATATTGATTTAGTTATAACTAAGTTTAACGGAGCAGAAATGTTGAGTTAGAGAAGAGTTTAATTGAGCACAAATATTGATTTAGTTATAACTAAGTTTAACGGAGCAGAAATGTTGAGTTAGAGAAGAGTTTAATTGAGCACAAATATTGATTTAGTTATAACTAAGTTTAACGGGACAGAAATGTTTGGTTGGTTGGAGTAGAATTTAATGGAAAGAATTGTTCGTTTGTTAGAGAGTTCACTAAGTTCAAGAAGTTTAGTTCGATCCTGAGGAACTGATTCCATGTTCACCTAACCGTAAATGGGTACCCGATTTTTTTCCCGGGAAATAAATTGGTGATTCTGACTGATGCACTGTCAGTACTATCAGCTCTAAATGGCCCCAAGAACAACGAACTCGATGACTTGAGAACAACCCTGGATCAACTATGCAATAACTTCCAAAGAGTAGTCATTTAATGGATACCATCACACTGTAATATACACGGGAACGAACGCACAGACAAATTAGCTAAAGAGGGAGGGAGATTACCACAAGAGAACCATCCCCTCAGTTATGATGAAGCCAAATCCATCCTCAATGGTCAGTTCCATGAAAAATGGAAACGAGAACACCCAAAGCATAACCAGAGTGACGGATACCACCAACTATCAAGGAGGGATCAAGTCATCATACTTCGCCTACGCACTGGTCACAATAGAATGAGAAACCACATGTTCACCAAATTCAAAATAGGTACAACCAGCCTATGCCACTGTACACTGGACAATATGACTACAAAACAAGTTCTACAGGATTGTCCCCAGTACACAGACCTGAGAAGAGCAATGTGGTCCACGCCCACCTCCCTGGAAGAGAAACTATATGGGGCAATCGATTCGCTTAAACAGACAGCTGCCTTCATGAGAGAGTCTGGAATCCTACTCTGATTGAGTCTTGATCGCAGAGAGAGTGAGAGAGAGAGAGAGAGCGAAAAGTGGGACGAGCGCAATACTTCCAATATTACCCTAAATATAGAGTACCGAAGGTCTATAGAAATCTTAAGGAATATATAGAGAAAAAGTTGTTTCAAAGAAGATAGCTCATCAGTACACTCTCTGATCCTTCTGAAACCCATACGTGTGTCATTTATTTCTTCTCTTCTTTCCTTTCTCATTTGCCTTTCAGCGTCGATGGGAGATACAATTTTCTGACTTTTTCTCTTCTCTTCATCTCTGCTGCTGTAATTGTTCCTAGTGTTTCTATTATTCCGTCAATCCATCCTTTTTGTGGTAGAAATATATATATATATCTTTTTCTCTCTTTTCAGCGTTAATCCGATAATTGTACGTGTATGCGTTGTGTCGTTAGTTTACAACATAGCCGAGATATATGTGCCTTTCGGCCCAACACATCCGACTTTGGTATGGATGGCTAGATTTAATTAACAATTTTTACTCGGACAGCTGTCACTTTTTTACATAATGTTTTCGACTTAAAACTACCAAAGGTTCGTTAACATACGCATGTGCAGGATGACCATTTGTTTTTGGTCGTTTTCAGGCGGCTATACTGCAGATCTCACTACCCAGAGACCGGATGACGGTATAGCCACAACAATGTCACGGGTTAGATTTTTTATAAATATCGTATTGAGGGTACCGACGCCGGGTTCACAGATCGAGTTCTTACCTGTAGATTACCTAGCCACTAACACCCCCCCCCCCGTCCCCCTCCTTCCCCTTCCAAAACTCACACACACACACAAACACACCTTTAGAATGATGGATTCACTTTAGACAACCACTATTATTAGATTATTTCATTTCCACTCGTTTCATTTCTTTACTCCGGTGATAAATAACCAAGTGTTAATTTATTTTTCTTTTAAAAATGGCTAATTAATGAATCTACGACTCCATACATTTTACAATGCACATCAAAACAGTCCATGTTCATCACAGTTCAATTTGCTAAAACGTAATCATTACCTCTGAAAATGTGCTTCAATAACTTTATAATTACATTTTATGAGCTGTCAGTCAATCAAGGTTCAAGGGATATTTTTTTTTCAGTTTGTCATGTTTTATAACATAGGGACAGGATATTAAAGAGGAAGAGTGTGGTATTATATTGAGTTTTTGACTTATTCATGGGTTATCATCATTTCACTGCGAGCATCTCCACATGTCCACGTCATTTCATCTCTTATACCTCTGTTTATTTTTCCTTGATATACCGGACTCAATTAGGTTAAATACAAAAATAAAAATGTTCAACTCCAATGTTAAGTCAGTCCTATTATATGGCCGTGAAACATGGAAAAACAACAAAATCGACAATCATGAAGATACAGACTTTCATTTATGGATGCTTATGCAGAATAAATGGATGGAAATGGCAGGACAAAATCACTAACATAGAATTATGGAAATGTACCAGTCAAATACCAGTGGATAAAGAGATATAGCGAAGACGATGGCGCTGGATAGGACACACACTACAGAAGCCAACTGAGAGTATTACACAACAGGCCCTTTTTTGAAATCCTCAGGGGAAAAGACAAAGAGGAAGACCAAGAAATTCTCCGAGAAGACAGAGAAACGCAGATCAAGATGATGGGGAACACATGGATTGATATTAAAAGAATATCACGAAACAGAACGAATTGGAAAGTGTTTGTTGAAGACCTATGCTCCACAGGTGGCTGAAAGGTAGAAGAAGAAGAATATCTGACCCACTCATCCTAGATGTAGTAGAGTTTATTCTTGCTATTTTTTTGTTCGATTCTATTGTTCTCGTTACCTGAAGAAGCACGCATGTTGGCTGAAACGTCAGTATTTTGTTGTGTCCCTTTTTCGTAAAGCTGTCTCCATACCCTATAGAAGTCTACGTTTCACGCATCTACTTTCTCCTGCTTCCAGCTTTAATGCAGCAATGCAATCATTTTTCTGTTCCCTGCCCATATCCCCTCTTTAGCGTGTCCCGTAGCGTCAAGCGACTCACGGACTCAGTAATCTGAGTTGATAATAAAGAAGAAATCATATCTGACTTCTAACGATACAAACTATACAAACTGTCCTCTAGGAAAGCCGAGATGTGTTGTCACTGGCCAGAGTTCATTGGTCATCTTCATTAATGCTTATCTACATTCATTATTTGGGTCTCTGTGAAGTCGAGGCCTGATATTTAAATGGTCCTCTCTTCCCAACTTGTTCTCTGTTGACTTGTCTTGCTTCACAGTTTCATGCAGAATGACGTTAGATAGCCCCAATGATCGAAATGTGTGGATAAACCATTTCACTCACAAAAGTGTCAGGTTATCATTTATTCTAGCTACTTATGGTAGTCTTTTCCGAACTTGTTTACGCGATAAAGTAAGAGATCTCAAAACATTTCAATGTTTCCTCTCCATAGCTTGTATTTGTGTTCTATATTGACCCACGTTTGGCCGAGGGTTTAGGAAAATTAATAAAAAGTGCTAATTCCGTAGTGTTATTGAGACAAGAACGTTATCAAGCCGACCAGAGGTAGAAGAAACGTTCCTGAGATTTCCATAAACCCAAGCTCAAAGTTTGCCACTTTCAGGTCTTGTGTCTCATAACATAGGGACAGAATATTAAAGACAGAGCGTGAGAGATCATTTCTGTGTTCTAATGAAACAGCTCTTGTCTTGTTTGTTTGATAGCGCTCACGATATATGGACACGTGACTGCTCGATACGAACAATAATTGATGTGTCATTGATAACAATCCCACAAAAAATAGTCCAAAGGAAGCTAATTTCCCCTACAGGCACGTATTGCACAGGGCCAATCCGAGTAGCATAGTGTTGACAGCACACATAGCAAACATAATACATTACATTATGGCTCATATTTTACAAATGATATCAATTGTCCTCTCATGAAAATTTCCATCAAATGCTTCCAAGCAAGAGGCAATCCTTGGCCTCACTATCTCAAAACCTAACAGTATCCAAAGCATGGGACGGATATTTCCATTAAAAATAGTACACGTTGCTAGAGAACAATTATAACAAAGTGTCCCCAGGAAAAAACACCTTTCTATTTCTTATTTGTAAAATCATGTTTCAGTGCCATCTTAATTCTCTTTCCAACTCATCTCCACACTTTATGATCATGTTCTTCATTGTATACTTCCCATCAAATCGTTGACTATTTCATGTCCTCTTTACGTATAATCATTGTCCCTTCAACCTGAGAGTATAGAAAGAGGTATTGAGATATTTAAATATGTCTACACATCATGGGCCGCATGTCAGTCATTAGATTCTAATCTACTCCAGTATTTTCCACATTGCAGTATACAGGGAAGATATTTGATTTTTATTTCTTCTTCTAGTTCCAATCTATTATTGTTGATTATTATATTATTATATTATTATATTATTATATTATTATATTATTATATTATTATATTATTATTTTTTTTTACATTTTAAATACATTTGTGTGTGTGTGTTGTTTCATTCTGCCGAAGGCCAATCGAACGGAGACGTAGTTCCAATTTGTGTCATCCACTTATTACTTAAGTAAAGCTTCGACCATAACGTTTTGTTTTTTTATGGAAAGTGACATGCGAAGAAACACTGGGGAAAAGAGAACACCAGAATAAGGCCTGGATGACAGCAGAGACCCTGGATAAAATTAAAGAAAGAAAGAACAAGAAAGCAGACATAAATAAAAGCAAAACAAGAAGTAATAAAGCCAAGACACAGGAAGCTTACACAGAGGTGAACACAGAAGTGAGAAGATGCATTAAAAGGGATAAGAGGAAATATATAGATGAACTAGCTAAAGAGGCAGAAGAAGCAGCAAATAAAGGGAATATGAAAGAACTGTACAACAGCACAAAGAAATTAGGTGGAAAATGCAAACAGATCAACGCCTTTATCAAAGATAAGAAAGGAAATCTGATTAGTAATATAAGGGAACTAATGGAGAGATGGAAAGAGCACTTTGAAGAACTTTTGAACAGACCCAGCTCAAATAATCCTCCAGATATACTACCAGCAGAAGAAGAGTTACACGTTAACTGTGGAAAACCAAGCAAAGAAGAAATAATGAAAGCCATCAAACTATTAAAAAATGGTAAAGCCACAGAACCAGATGAAATTCCTTCGGAAGCCATCAAAGCAGATATTAACACCTCTACCAAGATGTTACATGATCTATTGGACAAAATTTGGGAGAGAGAAGAAATACCTAAAGACTGGAGAGAAGGTTATATGATCAAAATACCAAAGAAATAAGTTTACAGGAGTGCACAGATTATAGGGGAATTATACTACTATCAGTGCCAGGAAAATATTAGGCAGAATCATTCTGAAGAGACTAAAGGAGGCTATAGAGAAACACTTGAGAGATGAACAAGCAGATTTTAGGAAGAACAGATCATGTGCTGATCAAATAACTACTCTACGTATAATTGTTGAACAAAGTTTAGAACTAAAATCCCCACTTTATATTGGATTCATAGATTACGAAAAGGCATTTGATAGTTTAGACAGAAGAATGCTTTGGAAGTTGCTGAGTCATTACGGAATCCCCATAAAGTTTATTAACCTGATAAAAACAATGTATGAAGGAACAAAATGTAGTGTGGTGCATGAAGGACAGATTACAGAAGCATTTGAAATAAGAACAGGAGTAAGGCAGGGATGCCTTCTGTTTCCATTTCTCTTTCTACTAGCCATAGATTGGATTATGAAAATAACTCAAAACAACAGAAATGGAATCAAGTGGTCACTGACCAAACAACTTGATGATTTAGACTTTGCTGATGACATAGCTCTCCTATCACACAGCCATCAACAGATGCAGGATAAAATGAGTATATTAGATGAGAGATCACAACAGCTAGGACTAAAGATTAATAGAGATAAGACCAACATTATGAGAATTAATGCAGTTGGCAATAACCAAATAAAACTATGAGAAATACCTCTACTAGACGAACAATCTTACATATATCTGGGCAGTAATATAGATAAAGAGGGAGGAATAGAAAATGATACCAAAATAAGGATATCAAAAGCAAGAGGAGCTTTCATTGCACTGGGAAAAATATGGAAATCCAAATAAATTAGGTTAAATACAAAAATAACAATTTTCAACTCAAATGTTAAGTCGGTCCTATTATATGTCTGTGAAACATGGAGAATAACAAAATTGACAATCACGAAGGTACAGACTTTCATTAATGGATGCTTACGCAGAATAAAGGGATGGAAATGGCAGGACAAAGTCACTAACGTAGAATTATGGAAATGTACCGGTCAAATACCAGTGGATAAAGAGATACAGCGAAGACGATGGCGATGGATAGGACACACACTGCGGAAGCCAACTGAGAGTATTACACAACAGGCCCTTTTTTGGAATCCCCAGGGGAAAAGACAAAGAGGAAGACCAAGGAATTCTTGCAGAAGACAGATCGAATCAGAGATGAAGATGATGGGGAAGACATGGAATGATCTTAAAATAATTGCGAAAAACAGAACGACTTGGAAAGTGTTTGTTGAAGACCAATGCTCCACTGGGAGCTAAAAGGTAGAAGAAGAAGTTACTTATTACTTAAGTAAATCTTCTACCATAACGTTTTGTTTTCTATATTTGTGATCATTTCTCCTCGCTGCAAGTAAATACTGGACAAAGAAAAGAGCGTGGCAATAATCAATGGGCTCATCATCATCATCATGCGCCATACCGGCTGGCGTAGGCGATCATGTCCTTCCATAATTCTATATTCCCTGTTACATCTTATCAGTTCTGTTGTTGACTGTTTTCAGTGCCATGACATCAAGCTATCCTGTATCTTCTCTCTTACTTTACTTCAGAAATCTCTCTTTCCCTTTATTTTGCCAGCTGTAACCAAGTATTCCAACTTTACTCTTCTCATGATGTGCCTGAAAAATGTTGATTGTTTCTTTCTGCTGTTTTTTTAGGAGTTCTCTTTTTGTGTTGGCCGCTTTGAGATTTTCCTCATTGGTCTTTTTAGCTGTCCAGGGAACTTTCAACATTTTTCTGAGAAATCCTATTTCAGTGGCCTCTAATCGTCTTTTCATTTGATTGTCATCCATGATTCGCTTCTATAGGTCAGAATTGGTTCTATATAGAACCGATGGACTCTTTTTTCTCACTTCTATTGACATAGTTTTGTTGTATAAGATATTTTTCCATTTTCTGAATGGTTATTTTGGCCTGAGCTATTATACTTTTTGTTTCTGTGGTGCATCTACAATCTGATGCGACCAAGTATTTGAAACGTATAAGAAAAATATACTAACATCAAAACAAATAACACCAGGACTAAAACTAAGAATAGTAAAATATTAACTCTTCTCAGCATTCCTGTATGGTACAGAAATACAGACACTGGACAAGAAAACAGATCAGAAAATTGAAGCCTTTGAAATGTGGATATATATAATATCCAGAAATTAGTGATGAACATAGTGGTTTTGTTATAGGTAAAGGAACGAGCAATGCCATATACATCATAAGACCTTTAGTAGAAAGAGCCATAGAGGTGAAAACAGATCTATTCCTATGTTTCATAGATTATACTAAAGCATTTGACAAAGTAAAGCACCAAGAAATAATCACAATTTTTAGACAGCAAAGATCTAAGAACAATAAAGAACATGTACTGGCAACAAACAGCGGCCATAAAAACGTGAAATCAATTGGGAATGTTTCAACAAATAAAACAGGGTGTTAGACACGGTTGTGTGCTGTCACCAGATTTATTTAATATGTATAGTGAGATTATTTTAAGATCCATAAGGGACATGCCTGGAATAACAATTGGAGGTCATAATGTAAATAATCTAAGGTATGCTGACGATTAGAGGACACAGAGATGGGATTTCTCAGAAGAATGTTGAAAGTTCCCTGGACAGCTAAAAAGACCAGCGAGGAAGTTCTCAAAGAGGCCAACACAAAAAGGGAGCTCTTAAAAAACATCAGAAAGAAGGTAATAAACATTTTTCGAGCACATCATGAGAAGAGGAAAGTTGGAATACTTGGTTACAACCGGCAAAATAAAAGTAAAGAGATATCGCGGACGACAAAGAGAGAAAATACTGGATAGCTTGGTGTCATGGCATGGAAAACAGTCAACTTGTTCAATGTTAATATGAGGAATTAAATGTTGTGAATGAAGCTGATCATAAAATATGATTAAATCAGTAGGCATTGTAGGAGGGAATTCTGTATTTGACGTCACGGTTAAATAAAACTTTGGTAGAGGTTTTAAAGATCAGGCATTCAGATGTGGATTGTTTATTACTAGCAAATTTTTCCCTCCGTTGATTCTGGCACATGCAGTCAGCTGTGTGTTGCTGACCATACTTAGGTCAGTTGCTGGATTAGTGTCTTGGGCCTTGTTCACGAATGTAATGTAGAAGTATTAAAGAAAATGAGATGGGGGTGGTCACCAAGTTTCTCATCCGGTAACTGAGTTGAGAGCAGACAGTTCCTGCGTCAGGATCAGCAAACGACAGAGCTGATCAAGAATTCCCCCCCCCCCCCTTGTGTAGTGTTTGTAGAAATAAACTAACCAGTTTGACCAAGCAAAAAGGGATCAAAGAGGGTAGGCAACCCAGTTCTCAGAAATGCTGTGTTGAGGTCAGATGTGTTAGGCTGAAAGGCACAGCTATCAAAGCTTGGCTGTAAAGCTCAAAATAATACATCTATGCCCACTTAAACTTAGATTATGAGACCTATCTGTGAGTGAAGTCAAAAAGACTAAAACTATGATCATAAACAAAGATAATACTCGAAACTTACAAGTGGATATCAAAGTGTAAGGAATAGACCTGTAGACAGTTCAGACCTACAACTACCTTGGACATACTATAACCAGCGATGGAAAATGTAAAACTCAAATAAACTAAAAAATAGGAATAGCAAAAAGTAATTGTGATGCCTTGAAAAGTATATTAACATCAAAACAAATAACATCAGGGCTAAAACTAAGAATAGCAAAATGTTATATCTTCTCAATATTCCTGTATAGTGCAGAAACACGGACATTAGATAAGAAAACAGAACAGAAAATTGAAGCCTTTGAAATGTTGATTTATAGAAGAATAGGTAGAACTGGATGGAAAGAGAAGAGAACAAATGATATGAAGTTTTAAAACAACTAAAAATAAAAAGAGAGCTAGTAAACACAATTCAAAGAAGACAAATGAGATTTTGGGGGCAAGTTAAAAGACACAACAGCCTGCTAAAAGTAATATTGGAAGGGAAAATACAAAGTAATAGAGGCAGACCAAGACTAACATGGACAAGTAACATCAAAAGATGGACAAGACAGCCTGTGACAACTACCTGCATCATCGAAGCAAGAGACAGATCAGAATGATGCTCCATGGTAGCCAACCTTCGATGCCGAGACGGCATTCGATAATGATGATGATCTGCAAGTGATGTTTTCATGATACCGTTGTAAAAATTACTACCATTTGATTATTACATTTGGATTTTTAAAAATAGTATTTTCTTTGAACTTTTGCTACACAGCTTTGTGTTTACCCAAGCAGAGACATGGGAATTGGAGGCTGTAATCATTTCCTGGGTTACATTAGATTTATGGAATGAAATTCAACTCCATCGTGCTGTGGCTACTGGAGGTGTTATGTTGTCTATTCATTCAGCTGCCATAAGTCCATGATATCATACACATGTGAACACCTGCTCTTTAAAACATCTACCATAGTTTTATGCAGTTGTGACGTCAAATACGTAATTCCCTCCCACTAAGTCTAACCAGAATGTTTCTAGCCCGCCTCTTCTAGAAAAATTACACCTGGACTATATATTTTATATTATGATCTGCTTAATTCACGACATTTAATCTCTCATATTAATCTTTTTAATCTAGATTTTTGTATACAACAGTCAAGTTTAATCATTTCTGTGAGTAAAAGTAAATGTCATAATTTTTTTGACCACTCCAATTTTGTTAAACATGTATCCAGAGAAGATCTATGTTTTTGTGTTCGTTAATATTATTTGTTATCACATTTATATTAATAATATTTTACGATCTGCTTAACTCACGACATTTAATCTCTCATATTAACATTTAGAATCTATATTTGTTTATACAACAATACAACCTAATAATTTCTGTGAGTAGAAGTGAAAGTCATAATTTTTGTGACCGCTTCAATTTTGTTAAATTTGCATTTGAAGTTGAAACATATTTTTTGTGCTCGTTGGGTCGGTGAAAGTGAAAGTGATCAACACTGGGCTACTAGGTGGCAGTTGTTATTTTAGCAAATTTGTGAGATGAACTGAAAGAACAGACAGGACACTGTTGACAGCATTATATAAACAATTATTATTTTTACAGCAGCAAGGTGGCGGGGAAAGGTTCTGAATGTAGGTTAGAAACAGCGGAATTGTTGTCAGAGGAGAAAGGTTCTGAATGTAGGTTAGAAACAGCGGAATTGTTGACAGAGGAGAAAGGTTCTGACTGTAAGTTAGAAACAGCAGAATTGTTGTCAGAGGAAGGGCCTCATTTGTGTCATCACAGCTTAGGTCATTTCAGCTACAAGGTGGCGGGGAAAGGTTCTGAATGTAGGTTAGAAACAGCAGAATTGTTGTCAGAGGGGAAAGGTTCTGAATGTAGGTTAGAAACAGCAGAATTGTTGACAGAGGGGAAAGGCTCTGAATGTAGGTTAGAAACAGCAGAATTGTTGTCAGAGGAAGGGTCTCATTTGTGTCAACGCGACTTAGGTCATTTCAGCTACAGAGCATGTCCCGAACAGACGTACATAGTACTTTTTATGGTGAGCATACTTATATCTGATCCAAAATCAAGGGAAACAAATCCAATACTCAAGAGTCACTGGAAGTAGTAATTCGGAGGGGGGATGTTTGCAGGCAGCAAGCTGTCAAATTTCAAGACTTTTTATTTTGAGGTGGTAATTTTTACAGCGGTATCATAATATAGGGTTAATGTCTATCTAAGGGGTAAAGGACTGACAGCTCATTTGAGTAATGGGGTAAAAACAAGAACGAATGAGAAAATAAGATTGGCGTATGAATAGATGGAAAAAAGTAAGGCAAGTGTTTGAAAGTAAGATTTCAAAAGATAGCCAGAGTAGATTTGAGAAAAATAAAACTATCTTTATGACACATATTACCATTGCTGGTGTATGGGGGGGCTCATGACAGGACTGGAGCGATAAAGGCCGCTTGGTCAAAGCAATCGCCACAACATGTGAGAATCAAAATGTTTATTTCACTCCTGATAGAAAAATCCTTTCTATCTACTGCGGGTTTCAAACACAACACGAAGGCACAGCCAGTGAAATAGTGGATTTTGATGCACAGCCACGTGCTTCTCAGGACTGAATAGGTAAATCTGGAATAGAAAGACAAGGTAGATCAAAGAGAATATTTGTGAGAAATCTAAAAATGTTCAAATTGTTGATGATTACGAATAGACTCAAGATGTAACAAAGCTTGTCAGATCATCAGTCACATATCACCACTATATACAAGGAAATAACTCTAGAGGCAAAACACGGGCACTCAACAGTACAATCTTCATCCCAACGTTGTGCTACCAATGCTAGTCTGTGACCCTAGATGCAAGATCAATTTAAAAAATAACAACTAAAGATATGAAATGTGTTAGATGGATGACAAGAAACAGCTTGAGAGATTAGATCAGAAACAAAAAACTTGAAAAAAGCTAGAAATAATTCCCGCCATAGAATACATATAGAAACAACAGATAAAATAGCTTGGCCACGTGACAAGACAGAAAGACCAAAACACAACATATCGAGCCTTCAATAAACATGAGAACACCAGACCCAAGGGCTGACCATGGGAAAAAATGGATAGATGGAATATTAAAAACACAATGAAAAATAACAGCAGGAGAGACCAGCAGAGGAGTTAAAGACCACAAACTATATCTCCCCTTGAGACTAAAAGGCAAATGAGGAAGGAAAGAAGAAGATAAAGGTAATGTACAAGACTTGAATTGGCATCTTAGCATGCGAGCATTCACCCATATGTGCTTGGCCACCTATCCAGAAGTGTTCTGAGACATCTGGATAGTGTCGCTTCTGGCATCGAAACTCATGATGCGAGACCGCATTTCTCACCGTCCCAGAGTACTACCCTGGTACCCATTTCTGCCAGTGACAGGGTCAGCCGCGAGGATATTTTTTTCCAACCGCAAGTACAATTCACACTGCTTCCAGCGAGAATCGAACATGGGTTGTCCAAACATCGGTAGTCGGGTGGTTTTTCCAAATAGACTACCGAGGCTCCCTAGAAGAATATGATTTTGAGAAATATGATTCTCAAGGTTCCATGACATTGACACATATCATGACTTGTTTTGACAGACAATATGGCTACTTCTCTCCCACGGAGCTAATGTGAACATAACGGACCAGAATCATGTGTCACCTCTGTCACTGGCTGTAGCATACATGACCAGATGTAGTTAAACTTCTTATTGAAGAAGGTCAGTCTATTTCTAACAAATTATTAGAAGAGACAGATCAGATTAAAACAAATGTGTTTTTTACATGCCAGCTTTATATCTCTGAAGTCCACAGGGACTGAATATTTGTATGAATATAACTTTTTACTATTTCTTTCACTCCGGTAACCATATGCTTAGGTGCCTCTCTCCATATAGGCAGGCATTCTCCAACTTTAGAGATACTTTCATTTTTAATCTTCAAAAAATGTGTTGTTTTTTTGATCGATTTTTGTGGTATCAGTTTAGCCCATGCAGTGGTTATTTTCAACCTACTCCTTTCTGTTTCCAACTGCCACAGTTTCTTTAACATGCTCAGAGTGCACACGGAGACCTCCACTCTTTAGCCATTATCCAACAGGTCTAGACTTTGAATCTCGCCACCAAGAGAGCAGGGGAGATAATGCAATGAAGAAACCACAGCTTCAAAGTGAAAAGTTCCCACCATCTGTGGTGTGATTTGTACCCAGTACCTTGTTGTCCATATACCGATGCTTGACCTCTACAGCCCTCAGAACATCTGTTAAGTTATAATGTTGTGTAGCATCAGATGTGATTGGTCATGACTGAGGCCGTTAAAGTCAGCTCATGTCAGTGAAGGATTAATTTGTTCCATTTTTGATTATTCTGCTGGTTTGAGCTGCATTTTTGTACTTAGATTTGTGAAAACTGATCATCTTCTTTTCATCCTTATTTGCCTTTCATCATCGAAGGGAGATATATTTTCTTGTCTTTTGTTCTTCTGTTTATCTCTTCTACTGTTATGTTTCTTTGTGTTTCTAATGTTCCGTCAATCCATCTTTTTCGTAGTCAGCCATTGAGTCTGGTGTTCTCAAATTGTTTATTGAAGGCTTGTTGTGTTGTGTTTTGATCTTTCTGCCTTATATTGTGACCAAACCATTTTATCTGTTGTTTCTCTATATATTCTATGGCAGGGATTATGCCTAGCTTTTTTTTCAGTTCTACATTTTTAATCTTATCTCTCAGGCTGTTTCCTGTCATTTGTTCTTGAGTCCATGTCTGGCATTGGTAGCACAACAATGTTATGTAGATTGTCCCATTTTATACCTCTAGAGTTATTTCCTTGTTGGACAATAGTCATGATAGTTGTCTGATGATTTGACAAGCTTTGTTGCATCTTGAGTCTAACTCTGCTGTTTTGTGAATTGTCGTTGTGAATAACCGATGTTATAAATGTAAAAATTCTGTCAAATATTATGGTTTTAATTCAAACATGTCTTATACGGGGAGGCTGAGTGGTCTAGAAGTAAAACCTCAGCCTCTAGACAAGAGAGAAGATGAATGTCTAAGACAAGAATGTCCCGGGTTCGATTCACACTGGCCGTGAAAAGTTTTTTAATTAATAAAATGTAATCCATGGCTTTACCCTCCCCTGGTCTCTGGGTAGTGTGATCCGAAGTTATGAAATAAAATTAATGTCAATTAGTCTTTAGAGGAATGAAGTCTCTTCTCATCACATGACCAACATATGACCATCGTAACTTTTCTTGATTACTGAAGATATTAGTGGTTGATTGGCGATTTCTATAATTTCCTTGTTTGTTTTGAATTCGTTCCACGTTATATCAAGTATTTCCTTAGACATTTATTTTCAAATGCGTTCAATTTTGTTTCTATGTCTCTTGTTGTTTTCCAGCTTTCACACGCATACGTAAGGCTTGATAGTATATTTGATTTGAATAGTCTAGGTTTTATGTTTGAGCTGATTAGTTTTCATTTCCACAACTTTTCAAGGCTTATGAAAGACATTGCTGCTTTAGCTATTCTAATTCTAATTTCTTTGCTTGTATCCCCTTCCCGATCAATGTGACTTCCAAGATAGATAAAGTGGTCGATCTCTTCCACTGGTTTGTTTTCCATGTATATTTTGTCATCTGTTGGAATTAAGCTTTTCATGGCTTTAGTCTTTTCATGATTGATCTCAAGCCCAATTTTGCTGGCTAATGATGATAGTTCATTTGTGTTTTCCTGCATCGTTTTTATCTGACTACTGATGAGAACTTGTCATCAGCAAAGTCGAGGTCCTCCAAATGGTCTCCTTGTATCCATTTGATGTCTTTTTTACCAGTGCAGCATTTCTTCATTATGGAGTCCATAACAACTCCAAATAACATGGGCGATAAATTACATCCTTGTTTAATCCCAGTTTCTATTGGGAAACATTCGATCAGTCCTTCCTCTGTTCGAACTGCATATGTGTAACCATCATACATGTCTTTAATAATATTTATGATTTTTTATGGTAAGCCATATTGCTTCAGAATTTTCCACAAAGAATCCGTATGATTTGTGTACTTATATATGATATGTGTATATCCTTATATATATTTTTTTGTGTTGTTGATAGTTGTTCCAGCTGAAGGCTTACTTGGCCGAAACATCAACTTTTGTTTTGAACTCACCTACATAAAGCTGTTACCATACCACATTTTTTTGTTTAATTGTCACTTTAATTATCTGCCTTCTGCAATATGTCATTCTCATTAATGGGTTTGTTTATTTCTAGGAATCATTGCAGGCCATTCAAAATTTGATTGAAGAGATGAAGAAGCTACTGGGATCTCTCACAGTGTTGTTTCTCTCTAAAGTGTTTGGAGGCTGCTGTCTTAGGAATTGGCCAATTCCTTTCTATATAAACACATACACACATGAGCCGACACACATGTACTTACACAACTACACACACTCATTCTCACATATAAACCAAGGGAAGTAATCATACAATAAAAGAAAACAAAATGTCTCAGTTTTAAATTGTTGAATTTATTCTTGTTTATGTTCAGTCTTCTATATTTTCTTCTTCTTCTTCTTCTCTTTCCTCTGTTGTTGATCTTTATACATTTGCTTCTCTGCTATTTTTACTTCTTCCTCTTCTGCTTTTTCTTATTATTCTTCTTCTTACTCCTCTTCTCTTTTTCTTCATCAACTTTTTCCTCCATTTCATCTTCTCCTTTATCCTCATCTTCTTCTTCTTCTGTTTCTACTTCTTGTTCTTCTTGTTTATTTCTTCCTCTTCTTCATCTCCTTCTTCTGTTTCAGTTTGTACATCTTCTTCCCTGTTCCTACTTCTATTACTACTATTTTTTTTCTTCTTCCCCTGTTCCTACTTCTATTACTACTATTTATTTTTCTTCTTCCCCTGTTCCTACTTCTATTACTACTATTTAATTTTCTTCTTCCCTGTTCCTAATTCTATTACTACTATTTATATTTCTTCTTTCTCTGTTCCTACTTCTATTACTACTATTTATATTTCTTCTTCCTTTGTTCCTACTTCTATTACTACTATTTATTTTTCTTCTTCCTTAGTTCCTACTTCTATTACTACTATTTATTTTTCTTCTTCCCCTGTTCCTACTTCTATTACTACTATTTATTTTTCTTCTTCCCCTGTTCCTAATTCTATTACTACTATTTATTTTTCTTCTTCCCCTGTTCCTACTTCTATTACTACTATTTATTTTTCTTCTTCCCCTGTTCCTACTTCTATTACTACTATTTATTTTTCTTCTTCCTCTGTTCCTACTTCTATTACTACTATTTATTTTTCTTCTTTCTCTGTTCTACTTCTATTACTACTATTTATTTTTCTTCTTCCCCTGTTCCTACTTCTATTACTACTATTTAATTTTCTTCTTCCCCTGTTCCTAATTCTATTACTACTTTTTAATTTTCTTCTTTCTCTGTTCCTACTTCTATTACTACTATTTATTTCTCTTCTTCCTTTGTTCCTAATTCTATTACTACTATTTATTTTTCTTCTTCCCCTGTTCCTAATTCTATTACTACTATTTATTTTTCTTCTTCCCCTGTTCCTACTTCTATTACTACTATTTATTTTTCTTCTTCCCCTGTTCCTACTTCTATTACTACTATTTATTTTTCTTCTTCCTCTGTTCCTACTTCTATTACTACTATTTATTTTTCTTCTTTCTCTGTTCCTACTTCTATTACTACTATTTATTTTTCTTCTTCCCCTGTTCCTAATTCTATTACTACTATTTATTTTTCTTCTTCCCCAGTTCCTACTTCTATTACTAATATTTATTTTTCTTCTTCCTCTGTTCCTACTTCTATTACTACTATTTATTTTTCTTCTTTCTCTGTTCCTACTTCTATTACTACTATTTATTTTTCTTCTTCCCCTGTTCCTACTTCTATTACTACTATATAATTTTCTTCTTCCCCTGTTCCTAATTCTATTACTACTATTTAATTTTCTTCTTTCTCTGTTCCTACTTCTATTACTACTATTTATTTTTCTTCTTCCCCTGTTCCTACTTCTATTACTACTATTTATTTTTCTTCTTCCCCTGTTCCTACTTCTATTACTACTATTTATATTTCTTCTTTCTCTGTTCCTACTTCTATTACTACAATTTATTTTTTTCTTCCTCAGTACTTACTTCTATTACTACTATTTATTTTTCTTCTTCCTCAGTACTTACTTCTATTACTACTATTTATTCTCTTCTTCCTCAGTACTTACTTCTATTACTACTATTTATTTTTCTTCTTCCTCAGTACTTACTTCTATTACTACAATTTATTTTTCTTTTTCCTCAGTTCCTACTTCTATTACTACTATTTATTTTTCTTCTTCCTCAGTACTTACTTCTATTAGTACTAATTAATTTTCTTCTTCCTCAGTACTTACTTCTATTACTACTATTTATTTTTCTTCTTCCTCAGTACTTACTTATATTACTACTATTTATTTTTCTTCTTCCTCTGTTCCTACTTCTATTACTACTATTTATTTTTCTTCTTCCTCTGTTCCTACTTCTAATACTACTATTTATTTTTCTTCTTTCTCTGTTCCTACTTCTATTATTACTATTTATTTTTCTTCTTCACCTGTTCCTACTTCTATTACTACTATTTATTTTTCTTCTTCCCCTGTTCCTACTTCTATTACTACTATTAATTTTCTTCTTCCCCTGTTCCTACTTCTATTACTACTATTTATTTTTCTTCTTCCCCTGTTCCTACTTCTATTACTACTTTTTATTTTTCTTCGTCCTCTGTTCCTACTTCTATTACTACTATTTATGTTTCTTCTTCCCCTGTTCCTACTTCTATTACTACTATTTATTTTTCTTCTTCCCCTGTTCCTACTTCTATTACTACTATTTATATTTCTTCTTTCTCTGTTCCTACTTCTATTACTACAATTTATTTTTCTTCTTCCTCAGTACTTACTTCTATTACTACTATTTATTTTTCTTCTTCCTCAGTACTTACTTCTATTACTACTATTTATTTTTCTTCTTTCTCTGTTCCTACTTCTATTATTACTATTTATTTCTCTTCTTCCTCTTTTCTTCTTCTTCATTGCATAACCTTGGGGATCGTTGGGTCATCACTGACAGACCTCATCAACATTGTCCATTTCTCACTATCTCCAATCATTCTTTGAGACTGAAATTTGAGACCTGCCCATTGTTTCTTGTTACTTTCCCATCTCTACCTCCAATCTTTCTTTGAGACGGAAAGTTGAGACCTGCCTATTGATTCATGTTACTTCCCCATCTCTAACTCCAATCATTCTTTGAGACTGAAAGTTGAGACCTGCCTATTTTTTCATGTTACTTTCCCATCTCTATCACCAATCTTTCTTTGAGACTGAAAGTTGAGACCTGTCTATTGTTTCATGTTACTTTCCCATCTCTATCTCCAATCTTTCTTTGAGACTGAAAGTTGAGACCTGCCTATTGATTCATGTTACTTTCCCATCTCTATCTCCAATCTTTCTTTGAGACTGAAAGTTGAGACCTGTCTATTGTTTCATGTTACTTTCCCATCTCTATCACCAATCTTTCTTTGAGACTGAAAGATGAGACCTGCACATTGTTTCATGTTACTTTCCCATCTCTATCTCCAATCTTTCTTTGAGACTGAAAGTTGAGACCTGCCCATTGTTTCATGTTACTTTCCCATCTCTATTTCCAATCTTTCTTTGAGACTGAAAGTTGAGACCTGCCCATTGTTTCATGTTAGTTCCCATCTCTATTTCCAATCTTTCTTTGAGACTGAAAGTTGAGACCTGCCCATTGTTTCACGTTACTTTCCCATCTCTATCTCCTATCTTTCTTTGAGACTGAAAGTTGAGACCTGCCTATTGATTCATGTTACTTCCCCATCTCTAACTCCAATCATTCTTTGAGACTGAAAGTTGAGACCTGCCTATTGTTTCATGTTACTTTCCCATCTCTATCTCCAATCTTTCTTTGAGACTGAAAGTTGAGACCTGGACATTGTTTCATGTTACTTTCCCATTTCTATCTCCTATCTTTCTTTGCGACTGAAAGTTGAGACCTGCCTATTGTTTCATGTTAATTTCCCATCTCAATCTCCAATCTTTCTTTGAGACTGAAAGTTGAGACCTGGACATTGTTTCATGTTACTTTCCCATTTCTATCTCCTATCTTTCTTTGCGACTGAAAGTTGAGACCTGTCTATTGTTTCATGTTACCTTCCCATCTCTATCTCCAATCTTTCTTTGAGACTGAAAGATGAGACCTGCCTATTGTTTCATGTTACTTTCCCATTTCTATCTCCAATCTTTCTTTGAGACTGAAAGTTGAGACCTGCACATTGTTTCATGTTACTTTCCCATCTCTATCTCCAATCTTTATTTGAGACTGAAGTTGAGACCTGCCCATTGTTCATGTTACTTTCCATCTCTACCTCCAATCTTTCTTTGAGACTGAAAGTTGAGACCTGCCTTTTCTTTCATGTTACTTTCCCATCTCTACCTCCAATCTTTCTTTAAGACTGAAAGTTGAAACCTGTCTATTGTTTCATGTTACTTTCCCATCTCTATTTCCAATCATTCTTTGAGACTGAAAGTTGAGACCTGCCCATTGTTTCATGTTACTTTCCCATCTCTACCTCCAATCTTTCTTTGAGACTGAAAGTTGAGACCTGCCCATTGTTTCACGTTACTTTCCCATCTCTATCTCCAATCTTTCTTTGAGACTGAAAGTTGAGACCTGCCTATTGATTCATGTTACTTCCCCATCTCTAACTCCAATCATTCTTTGAGACTGAAAGTTGAGACCTGCCTATTGTTTCATGTTACTTTCCCATCTCTATCTCCAATCTTTCTTTGAGACTGAAAGTTGAGACCTGGACATTGTTTCATGTTACTTTCCCATTTCTATCTCCTATCTTTCTTTGCGACTGAAAGTTGAGACCTGCCTATTGTTTCATGTTACTTTCCCATCTCAATCTCCAATCTTTCTTTGAGACTGAAAGTTGAGACCTGGACATTGTTTCATGTTACTTTCCCATTTCTATCTCCTATCTTTCTTTGCGACTGAAAGTTGAGACCTGTCTATTGTTTCATGTTACCTTCCCATCTCTATCTCCAATCTTTCTTTGAGACTGAAAGATGAGACCTGCCTATTGTTTCATGTTACTTTCCCATTTCTATCTCCAATCTTTCTTTGAGACTGAAAGTTGAGACCTGCACATTGTTTCATGTTACTTTCCCATCTCTATCTCCAATCTTTATTTGAGACTGAAGTTGAGACCTGCCCATTGTTTCATGTTACTTTCCCATCTCTACCTCCAATCTTTCTTTGAGACTGAAAGTTGAGACCTGCCTTTTCTTTCATGTTACTTTCCCATCTCTACCTCCAATCTTTCTTTAAGACTGAAAGTTGAAACCTGTCTATTGTTTCATGTTACTTTCCCATCTCTATTTCCAATCATTCTTTGAGACTGAAAGTTGAGACCTGCCCATTGTTTCATGTTACTTTCCCATCTCTACCTCCAATCTTTCTTTGAGACTGAAAGTTGAGACCTGCCTATTGTTTCATGTTACTTTCCCATCTATATCTGCCATGGTTCTCCTATAACAATCATATTGTTAACATAGAAACCCTGGTGGTACGAATGGAAGCTGATGAAGTGACTCAACCAGGGACAGGTTGATGACATGGCTCAAAGTTTAGTTTGATTGCAGCCTGGTTTTCAGGGACCATGACGACCATGTGATAACAAAATCCCACAAAAGATTAGATGTCTTGAAGGTCATGGCAGCTGATAACATCGAGCAGAGGCTACCTACCCTTCTATTCCAGTGACTAGTCCTCGCACTAATTGTGTACACCTTATCAATTCTTACTGTCAGTGCAACATAAATTGACAGGCTGGAAAAAATACAGAATGAAGCTATGTGCTTTATCTTGGGGATGTACGAGGGACACTCCCTGTGTAGCAATGAGATATCTTCTTGACTTTCCAACCATGGATGACAGTGTCAAGATCTGGAGGGAAGGAGCATACCTGATGATAACTGCAGATAAGAAACATCCATTGCACAACGAGCTCAACACAGGGAAAGGTGTCAGGCTAAAAAGAGACAAATCATGGGTGGGCCGAGCAGAAGATATCATTAAATAGGTCAGTGGGTTTACCAATAGCAACGCTGGTGAGGAGTGGATACAGGTGCCTACATCATCCGGGAATGATTCTCATATATTATTGCACTCAGTTGGAAATGTAGGGAACAGAACTCAGTCGTGGTCAATACGGAAGTCATCTGGGATAACACTGATAAAAAAGGATGCAGTCATCTATACAGACAGATCTGTAATACGATACCAAATGAGTGTATGGGCACTTGCAGCACGCTCGGCAGCAGAATAGTTAAGGAAGACTGTGGTGCATATGTTATGACCACGAGGAGCATGACGATGAAGGTGATGGCAATGACCAGGAAATTCATCTGTTTAGATTCACAAAACTACACCCACGTCTGCATACTAAGTGATCCATTGAACATGATAAGAAAAGTGGAGGCGGGCTCTGTATGTAGGCAATGGGTAGAGTCATTGCAGAGGTAAAAATACATAAGGTCATCATTTTCTACGTCCCTGAACATTCGGGAACACGGGGAAATGTAAGAGCGGACAGATTTGCTAGCTGTGCTGTCATTGAAGACGGTCAACCAATAGGTTGGGCGGACATCATCAGTGCTCGCCGAGATGTGGCAAGGGCACATGACTTGGACAAATATGAGTCCACATCACTCCTTTGGATGAAAAAAGATGAGAGTTAAGATGGGCACAGCCAGAAACGAGAAACTTAAATCTTAGAAAAAAATGGTGTCCTCCACATATATGGGCAGATTTTGTTCTTCTCTGACTTGTATGAATGTGCACCTTATAACTGCACCTTGCCTGATTTGTTTTTCTAAGAGTGTTCTATGGCGAGTATACAGAGTAAAGAGGTCAGCGGGCTGCTTTTCCTTTTTTCCTTTTTCAGCTCTCCAGGTGAGAAAGTTAATATCTTATGCAGACATCGTTTACAAACCGAGCCAGACCTTGAACTAAAGTACGGTTAATGTGACCAACGAGCTTCTGAACAACATCAAAATAAGGACAAATGTCATTCTCTCACCAACTATCATCAAGACAACATACACATAATATTATACATCCACTACTACTGCTGAAGCCATTTGAGAATATTACTCGACATGCATTTTTTTGGATCTCTCAAGAAAGAAGACAAATTATAATCTTTGAAGAAACGTGTACAAATGTTGCATAATATTTAAAGGCTCCCCTCGTTCTAAAACAACCAATCTAAATGCATAAACATGTTCTACCGAAGAATTGTTGATAAGAAAATATTAATATAAGCTTGAGCACATTTAAGTTATCTGCATTTTTTAAATACAGACATCAATGCAAAGTATCAACTAACAATATGTAATATTTCACAATGTAATTTATGTAATATTTCACAATGTAATTTCTATCAAGGGTCTAATTTTGCATATTATTTTTAAAATATAAAATTTTAATAATGCTAAGCATTATTTTAAAGAATTATACATTGCACAATTATAGCAAATAGAATCAAATAAAGAATTGCATTTTCCTTAAATTTAGGATAAAATATTAATTATTTAAAAAATCTCTTTCAAGCACTGTAAGTTATCTACCTTGAATGTAAGGGAGGTAATTCTGTAACGTAATTTCGATACACCGTTTAAATTTTGCATATTAATTTGCATATATAAATTTTTATAACGAGTTTGCAGACATTTTAAATTACCTATAGGACAATATTCTAACAATTATAAAGAAATAAAGGAAATTTATTTTTCTTAAATGTGTGGTAGTAATAAATTATTTTTTAAAAATCCCTTTCAAACAGTTCAAGTTATCTACCTCGAACTGCAGGGAGGGAAATTCTGCAATGTATTTACCATCAACCGTCTAAATTGTGCATATTAATTTGCAAATATAAAGTTTCATAAAAAGTGTGCCCTTTTTTAAGTTTTATAAATGGGAAAATTTTCAGAAATTAGAAACAAATAAAGAAATTGCATTTTCTTAAATTTGTGGTAAAATATTAACCGATTAAAAAAATAACATATTTCAAGCACTTTAAGTTATCTACCTTAAGTTACAGGGAGGGAAATTCTGCAATGTATATACCATCAACCGTCTATGTTTTGCATATTAATTTGCAAATATAAATTTTCATAATCAGTTTGCATTTTTTATGTTTTTTATATGGCAAATTTCCAGAAATTAGAAACAAATAAAGGAAATGCATTTCTCTTTAACTTGTGGTAAATATTAAATTATTTTAAAGATCTCTTTCAAGCGCTTTAAGTTATCTACCATTATTTACAGGGAGGCAAATTCTGCCTGAATATGGAAACAAGACTATAAAAAGTCGCTGTGCAGTGAAAGTATTTGTGAAATTACGGAGTACATCAGGTCACAATTATCTACGTCCTGAACATGCGGGAGTAAGGGGATAATGAAAACGTGGTCAGGTTGGCTAGAAGCGCTGTCATTGAAAACGGCCAATCAATGGGTGGGGCGGACAGCATCAATGCCATCCGAGATGTGGGAAGGGCACTTCACTTCGACAACCATGAGTCCATATCACTCCTTGGGATGAAATAGATGGGAGTTAGATGGGAAGAGCCAGAAACGAGAAACTTAGTGGGCGTATCAAAAGACATATTAACCAACACAGAACTGGAATCGTCATTCGTATGACACTGCTGGGCTTTGATGATGACTGAATCTGAGCATATATGGACATGTTTGGAGTGCAATGAAGATGACCCACAAATAACTCAATACGTTGCTACTTCCAGATATACTGGTCTTCTTGTATCTGTGTAGCATGTCTATTATCTGGAATACGATGTTCATCCATATAGTTGTATGTACTCTCTTTGAGAGCCACTGAAGTGTGTGCCATAGAGTTTGATGTTATATGTTAATGTTATGTGTTGATGTTATGTTTTGATGTTATATGTTAATGTTATGTTTTGATGTTATATGTTAATGTTATGTGTTGATGTTATGTTTTGATGTTAGACCGAAGGGGAAAGCCTGCCTTATTTGTCCATTTGCCGATCACAATTATGGTTTTTTTTATTTTGGACATTCAGTTTGGCTCCATAGCCCTGCATGAAATCTTTGAATGTCTCTAACATTTTCTGAGGGGATATTTCACTTGTCGGGAAGAAAATTGTGTCCTCCGAATAGATGGCAGCTTTTGTTCTCCTCTGACTTGAATGAAAGTGCCCCTTATGGCTGCCTCTTTACTAATTTTTTCTAAGAGTGGTTCTAATTCTAGTATACAGAGTAACGGGGTTAGCGAGCATCCTTGTCTCACTGAAATCATCATCATCATCAAGTACCGGGCCTACTGGCGTAGGTGATCATGTCCCTCCACAACCTTCGATCTTGGCAGCTATTTATCATTTCTGTTGTTGACCTTCTGCCAAGCCATTCTCTTAAGCTGTCTGTTATTTTTTCTCTTTGCTTCCCTCTATCTCTTTGTCCCTCAATTTTTCCAGTTGTTACAATAAATCAAGTTGTTCTCTTCTCATTACATGGCCACAAAATGATGATTGTTTCTTCCTAATATTGGAAATTAGCTCTCTTTTTGCTTTGACCTCTCTCAGAACCTTTTCATTACTCTTCTTAGCTACCCATGGTATTCTCAACATTCTTCTGTAAAACCACATTTCTACAGACTAGTGATTTTCTTGTCTGTTTTCCTATTGTCCATGTCTCGCATACTCACAGAAATGCATAGAACAAATTACGAAGATTAATATCATGTTTTTCTTATAGGTGACCACACACCGTGACCATTTCTCTTTTTATTTATTTAAATTTCCTTTTTCAGCTCTCCAGTTGAGAAAGTTAATATCGTTTGCAGACTTCGTTTATGAACCGAGCAAGACCTGAACTAAAGTACAGCTAATGTGACCAACAAGCTTCTGAGCAACATCAAAATAAGGACAAATGTCATTCTCTCTCACCAACTATCATCAAGACAACATACACATAATATTATACATCCACTACTACTACGGAAGCCATTTGAGATATTACCCGACATGCATATTTTGGGATCTCTCAATAAGAAGACAAATTATAATCTTTGAAGAAACATGTACAAATGTTGCATAATATTTTAAAGGCTCCCCTCGTTCTAAAACAACCAATCTAAATGCATTAACATGTTCTACTGATGAATTGTTGATAAGAAAATATTAATATAAGCTTGAGAACATTTAAGTTATCTGCTTTATTTAAGTACAGCTTTTTTTTTTTTTTTTTTTTTTTTTTTGTGCACAAAAATCGTGGCCAACTATCATTTAACCTTATGTAATATTTCACAACGTAATTTCTATCAACGGTCTAACTTTTGCATATTATTTTAAAACTATAAAATTTTAATAATGCTATGCAATTTTCTAAAAGGTTATATATCGTATAATTATAGGAAATATGAGAAAATAAAAGAATTGCATTTTTCTTAAATTTGTGGTCAAAGATTAATTATTTTAAAAATCTCTTTCAAGCACTTCAAGTTATCTACCTTAACTTGCAAGGAGGGTAATTCTGTAACGTAATTTCTATCAACCGTCTTCATTGTGCTTATTAATTTGTAAATATAAAGTTTCATAAATGGTTTGCATTATTTTAAAGTTTCCTATATGGGAAACGTCCAGAAATTATAATCAAATAAGGAAATGCATTTTCCTTATATTCTCTCTCTCTCTCTCTCTCTCTCTCTCTCTCTCTCCCTCTCCCAATGACATGAATTATGTGCAATTATCTATCTCCAACTCCTCTCCCTTTTTCTACTGCAATTTTGAAAATTTAAACTGAATATTATTTTCCTAGTTTTTTTATACCTCTCTCTCTCTCTCTCTCTCTCTCTCTCTCTCTAACATTATCTCTTTTTTGTTTTTTTTGTAGTAAAGGTGGTAGTAGTAGGGAGTGTAATAGTAGTAGTAATAGTAGTAGTAAGAACTTTAGTAAAGGATTTTATTCCAAAATTTGTATTTAATTTATAAAAGGAAACCATTTTAGAAACATTTTAGTCGGTGTTTTCCTGAGAAGGGCATGAAGGTAACATTTTAGTCGGTGTTTTCCCTGAGAAGGGCATGAAGGTAACATTTTAGTCGGTGTTTTCCCTGAGAAGGGCATGAAGGTAACATTTTAGTCGGTGTTTGTCCTGAGAAGGGCATGAAGGTAACATTTTAGTCGGTGTTTTCCCTGAGAAGGGCATGGAGGTAACATTTTAGTCGGTGTTTGCCCTGAGAAGGGCATGAAGGTAACATTTTAGTCGGTGTTTTCCCTGAGAAGGGCATGAAGGTAACATTTTAGTCGGTGTTTGCCCAGAGAAGGGCATGAAGGTAACATTTTAGTCGATGTTTGCCCAGAGAAGGGCATGAAGGTAACATTTTAGTCGGTGTTTGCCCCGAAGGTAACATTTTAGTCGGTATTTGCCCTGAGAAGGGCATGAAGGTAACATTTTAGTCGGTGTTTGTCCTGAGAAGGGCATGAAGGTAACATTTTAGTCGGTGTTTGCCCTGAGAAGGGCATGAAGGTAATATTTTAGTCTGAGTTTGTCCTGAGAAGGGCATGAAGGTACATTTTAGTCGGTGTTTTGTCCTGAGAAGGGCATAAAGGTAACATTTTAGTTCGAGTTTGTCCTGAGAAGGGCATGAAGGTAACATTTTAGTTGGTGTTTGTCCTGAGAAGGGCATGAAGGTAACATTTTAGTCCGAGTTTGTCCTGAAGGGCATGAAGGTAACATTTTAGTCGGTGTTTGCCCTGAGAAGGGCATAAAGGTAACATTTTAGTCTGTGTTTGCCCTGAAGGTAACATTTTAGTCGGAGTTTGCCCTGAGAAGGGCATGAGGTAACATTTTAGTCGGTGTTTGCCCTGAAGGTAACATTTTAGTCGGAGTTTGCCCTGAGAAGGGCATGAAGGTAACATTTTAGTCGGTTTTGCCTCGAGAAGGGCATGAAGGTATCATTGAAATTCCGGGTCGTACTGGTATTCAGGGTCGCTGAAGTGTGGTTGCTGGCCACCAACAATTACCTCTTCTAGACTCTACAGTGAATTGATGAGACGGCATCAGCTAATTTTTGTAAATTAACTTCTTTGGACCTGTGATCTATAAGAATGTTTAGAAACTTTAAACAGTTGATTATCAGCTAAGAAATATAATAATTCTTTGAAGAATATATATTTAAATGTTGCATAATATTTACAGGCCTGGTTCGTTCTAACATATCAAACTTAAATGCAAAAAAAAAAGTGTTCTACCATTGAATTGTTGATGAAAATGTTAATATAAACTTACATCCTTTAGAAATTACAAGTTATCTTGCTTCATAAAATTGTTTGTAAATTATCTAAAGTATTTTCAAAAGCATATCACTTTACAAAAAAATAGTTTCCACATAAACTCTGCACTTTCCTGATAAATCTATAAGAAAGACAATTATTATTCTATAAAACTAAAAGAAATGTATCTTTACTAATTTGTTGTTGCAATATAAATTTTTTTTTTTCAAAAAATTAAAAGTTATCTTCCTTAAGTAACATAAATTTGTGTTATTAATATACAAACTACTGCTGTTAGCTGGCTTGTATTAGGTAAAGAAGCTGTTCACGCCATGAAGCTGTGTTTATAGCATGTGATCAAATATCCAGCACAGGCCTCAAGATATTCTGAGACTTGTCTCCTACTTTTTTCGAAAACCTTCCTGATTTATATTTATCTTTCGTTCGCCTGAAGTATTGTCTATATCTGCAATGCCGTTTCCTGTATAAATGTTACCGTCTTTTCTCATTCTTACAGTGGTGCATCTAGTCTTGCCTGTAGTGTTGTATTAATGGTATAAGTGGACTTTCCTCAGAATACTATATTCAGTGCATTCTTGAAATATGCGTTTCGCTGTCTGGGGCGCCTGTCTACATGTACATGTAGTTGAGGTACCGATCTTATATTTTGTATACACGTGACTGTGGAGTCAATTGTGTCTTGTTCTAATGCGTATAATGATAACTTGTTCCCATCTATTCATATAATGAAATGCATCCTGATTTGGAGCATTTGATCTTCTGATTCATTTAATTATCTGTATCTTATGATGGTATGTAACCGGCGCATCTGGTTGTGTGCCTGTTGCACCTTCTTTTGAAGCTGTTCTGCTCTCTAGTTTCTTGTATTCCATAGTGACATGGGATCCACTGCAGGGCAATCCTGTGGTGTTTGTAGAGTTCAGTCAATAAAGTTTGCAGATGTAGCAACTTTCTGGACTACAGTGCCTGGAGCACTGATCTTGCATCTGTCAAAAACTCTACAGATTGTGGGCTAACATTACTGTTCAGCAGTTTTTTCTATTGCCAACTTTATAGCTTGCATTTCAGCATCGTAATTGTGATAATATTTCCCTGTTGCTATCTTTTCCATATCCCTAGTGTTAATTTTGGTACTCTATGTAGAACCCTGCCCCCCTTTCTTTTCTATATATTGATAGAGTCACCGCACAGAGACATTATAAACACCCTATATAACACTTTTTACTACAAGTTTGATAAACTATTCAGAACTTGATTCTCAAATAAAAAATAAAAAGAATGACAGTCTCTCCATTTTAATGCTTGAGATGTAATTGTCTATCGCTATTTTCTTAACAGGATTTTAAGCTGCTTTCATTTTCATATTAGCATTATTAACTGTTTCTTTCTTAATAGTGGACTTTTAAATGTATCTCTTTTCATACTAATATTTTAAACTGCTTTTATCTTCACGCTAGTATTTTTAATTGTCTCTCTGGTCATTCTAGAATTTTCAAAATGTTTACTTTGATGCTAGAAATATAAACTCTCTCAACTCTCTTAACTCCTACATTTTATCTCTATCTATTAATGCTAGAAATTTAAAATGCCTATCTCTCATTCTCTTTCTTCTATCTATATCTTAATGTTTAATATATAAATTGCATCTCTCTTTTTTCGCTCTCTCTCTCTCTCTCTCTCTCTCTCAATCCTAATGTTAGACTTTTAAACTGCCACTATATCTTTCCAGTGATATGAATTATGTGCAATTGTCAGTCTCCAACTCTTTTCCCATTTTTCTACTACAGTTTTGAAATTTCAACGGCATAGTATTTTCCTAGTTTTTTGTATACCCCTCTCTCTCTCTCTCTCTCTCTCTCTCTCTCTAACATTATCTCTTCTAGACTCTACAGTGAAGTGATGAGACGATATCAGCTAATTTGTGTAAATTAACTTCGTTTGCACCTGAGATCTATAAATTGTTTAGAAACTTTAAACAGTTGATTATCAGCTAAGAAATATAATAATTCTTTGAAGAATATATATCAAATGTTGCATAATATTTACAGGCATGGTTTGTAAATAGAGGATGTTCTACAAGAAAAGAAACACACATTGGCAGTGTAGGTCGACATGGAGAAGGCTTTTGACAGGGTTTGGCGAGAGGGTTTAAAGAACATGCTTTTTAGACTTGGCATCCCTCTCTCTCTCTCTCTCTCTCTCTCTCTCTCTCTCTCTCTGCGTTCAGGACTCAATCAGAGTAGGATCCCAGAATCTCACATGAAGTCTGCTGTAAGGTTAAGTGTGTTGATCGCACCCACAGGCAGAACATCACAATTAGAGTCTGCCAGATCCACTCAATTGGACCTGGACTTGACATCCAGGGTCGTTTATTCAATTGGATCTCTCAATACATTCAGGATAGAACGGCCAGAGTACAAGTTCAAGTTCAAGGTCAACTATATAAGAAGGTCTCTGTCGAACAAGGTGTCCCCACAAGGCGGAGTCTTGTCTCAAACACTCTTTTTATTTTAATTTTCATAAATAACATCGTAATGGACATTCCATCCAGAATACACTCAGCAATATACGCAGATGATCTGGCGTTATGGGCTCTCGAGGAAAGTATGTCGGTGGCTGGGCCAGGATGCAAGATGCCCAAGGTGAACTTGAAAAATGGACGAACACCTGGTTCTTACCAATCAACGAAAAAACTTTGAGTCTCTATTAAGAGGTTTTACTATTTCTTTTGTTTAGTGTCTTACATTGCCAGGTTTATCTCCAGTATTTGTTTGCACTAACGCAGCGAGACTGGGAGAAATAAGAGACGAGAACTTAGCACATCTCTCAGGTTGGTTGTCGAACAAGAAAAAATAGAAATAGGATCGAGAAAGAAAATATATTTTTCTTTGCGAAGATTTTCTTTCTCCATCCTATTTTAATATTTAGAGAAATAATGCATTTTTTTTTCCAATTTCCCAGTAGTTCCTGTTGCTTTCTAATTATTAGTGAAATGTACATTAATAAAGACATGTCTAGTTTTCCAACGTATGTTTCCGTCATTTAGATAGTATCTATCACAAACACAACAAAATACACAACCTCGATTTTTATCTTTAATGAATCGTTCTATCTGTCCAGAAATAAATTAAGTTAAAACGGTAGCCTCCGTCAGTCATAGGTGACTAAGAATTGTTTAGCGCCCCATAAAAGATATCAAAATATAAAACTAGATAAAATTATACACAGACTTATTGCTAGCTTTTCTCTGAGTATATCTAGGTGGGGTATTTTCTAAAGTCTGGAGCTTCGAAAAAAAAACCCTGCCTATGTAGGTAGGTAGGTAAGTAGGTAGGTATGTAGGTAGGTATGTAGGTAGGTAGTAGTAGGTAGGTAGGTCGATCGATCTTTTTTATTCTTCCACTCAGTTCTTCCTCATTCTTCAATAGGAATGCACTTCAAGGACTTTAATTTCAAACTGAATGACGCAGTGAGTAGTGCTTTCTTAGACATCCGCGTCATTACTACAAAATCAATGTTGTTTTCTCAAACTTTTGCGCTGAGGCCGTACCATTGGAGGCCGTCTAAGGTCTCCCCGCGATTACTCGCCAATTCTTGATGTCCGTGTCTGCATTCAGACACCCTGCCTACTTAAAGTCGACGACAGCGCGGGATTCGCCTGGAGGTATTCAAAATACACGTATGCGCTGTCAGTAAACGATGATGTTGAATGATTCATTATGAAATACGCGTTGGCCAAAGTGCGTATTATCAGTAAGATGACAACACATGATTCGCCTGGGGGTATTCAAAATACACGTATGCGCTGCCAGTAAACGATGATGCTGTGTCAGTCAACTGGGCAATTATATCATACAGTCTGGTAACTGGTTATCCTATTGGTTACCTACTGCTAACTGGTTATCCTACTGGTAACTGGTTATCCTACTGCCTCTCGCCCGGTGGTCGGGTTATGTTCCTCATGTTGTTATGAGGTTTGCCATGGCTTAACTTGACCACTGTAAATTTTCAACTTTTCCTTAATGATTATGGTTTCAACTGGTTTTTAATTCCCACTTCTTCCCAATCACAAGTTATCTTCGTTTTTTTTCGCCTTAATAATATTTCACTTTAATTTAAATAAACATTTTTGTAAATATTTGTTTTGATGTTAGTATATTTTTAATGACATTAAAATTACTTTTTTTGCCATTCCTATTCTTTTGTTTATTTCAGTTGTACATTTTCCATCACTGGTTAAAGTATGTCCAAGATAGTTGTAGTTCTGAAACTGTCTCCAGGTCTCTTCCTTCAATTTTGATATCCACTTGTGGGTTTTGAGTATTTTCTTTGTTTATGATCATAGTTTTAGTCTTTTTGATATTCATATATAGTCCATATTATCTTCGTTTTTTTCTATTGTTGTTTGTCTGTCAATTTTTCCGAGTGCTAACACATACTTCTTTGTTCTATTATTTCCTATTATCGCCTCGGAAGTTCCCCATATAATAATATTTATGTATTATTATTTGTACCCAGCATATAACCACTGGAAACTACTATTCGTGCTTTTTCGTCCAATAAATGTTTGTCTACAACACAAGTATTCAGCCCTACTGGGAGATACTTGCATTAATAGGAAAGTACAAATATACAATTTATTTCCGGTCTGTGATCGTTACCCTATGCTATAGTCATGAGAACGTCATCGTGTAAGACACTGCTACAATAGCCAATTTTTTAGTTGGCTGCGTGGCAGTGTGCCTAGCGTTCGGCTTCTCGTGGCAAGGCGCGGTGCCACTGAGTACGGGTTCGATCCCACTTCGGACCATATATTGTTCTTCATTTTTTTCTATTGTTGTTTGTCTGTCAATATTTCCGAGTGCTAACACATACTTCTTTGTTCTATTATTCCCTATTATCGCCTCGGAAGTTCCCCATATAATAATATTTATGTATTATTATTTGTACCCATTAATGTTTAGGCCTGGCATCTCTCTGATGTTTTTAAAGATTTGCTGTGTATAAATTGAACAAGCTTGGTGATAGGATGCATCCCTGTCTTACTCCTCTTTTTATAGCAATGGGTGTAGAGTTTTCTATATTTTATTTTATTTTATTGTTTTTTTGTTCCCAATATAAATTACATATTAGTCGCATGACCATGTTATCTAGATGTATCTCTTTCAGGCATTCTATACGTTTTTTGTGGTGTACTCTATCAAAAGCTTTGGTGTAGTCTATGAAACAGGCATGTATTGGTTTGTTTACTTCTGTGTACTTTACGATTAATGTTCTCATGCAGAATATGGCTTCATTTTTCCCACTACTTTTCCTAAATCCAAATTGCTGCTCATCTAATTCAGTATTGATTTTATTATGAATCTTTCCTTGTATAAGTTTTAGCAAGATTTTTGTAACATGGCTCATTAGACTTATTGTTCTAAAGTCACTGCTTTCAACTGCAGGATTCCTTTTAGGCAATGCAGTGAAAGTTCATGTTTTAGTTCATTTGGTATGTATCCTGTGTGGTATATGTCGTTGCATATGTCTGTAATCACTTCAATGCCAAAATCTTCTAGTGCCTGCATCGTCTCTATCTGTATGCTGTCAGGTCCTGCTGCTTTTCCCTTTTTCATTGTTTTTATAGCTTTTTCCACCTTGAATTTTAAGATTTTATAGCCTGATGTACATTGTGTTATTGATTTCTTGTCCCTTTGATCATGAAATAGTTATGTTATATATTCCTGCCATCTATCTATAATATCTTTATTATCTATTAGCATTTTTACTCTTTTGTCTGCAATGCATCCACTTTCTGCCCCTGCCTCTTTTACCTCGTATTTTCCCCACCAAGTTTACTTTTACTTGGCTGGTGTGTCTTTTAACATGGCAAAAAATTGCATTTGTCTTGTTTGAATTGTGTTTAGTAGTTCTATTTTCATTTTAGTTGTGTTAAGACTTCATCATTTGTTTTCTTTTCTTTTCATCAATTTCTATCTATTCTTCTATATATCCATATTTCAAAGACTTCAGTTCTCTGTTCTGTTTTCTTGTCTAATGTCCATGTTTCTGCACCATGTAGGAATGTTGAGAAGATGTAACATTTTGCTATTCTTAGTTTTAGCCCTGGTGCTATTTGTTTTGTTGTTATTGCGTTCGCCAGCTTTCAACTCTGACGAAGTCCTTAGAGGCTAGGAATTGGATTTTGCGTGTTAATCCATTTTTCCCTGGCAGCCGCGTGCACAGGGGTCCCACGTCGCCCAGGCAGATAACTCCGACTTCGGAGGTACTCATGTTTTTTTTCCGTCGATGAGTAACTGACGTTTCAAGCCGGGCCTCGCTGATAAGACCAGGGGTGGTTGTCGCAGAGAGAAATCATAAATAAAAATCCCAACCGGTGTAGCCGAGATTTGAACTCACAACCTCTCTGTCCCGAGCCCGGCGTCCTGCCTCGAGACCAACCAGTTCCCCATGGGCTTGGAATATGATGAAACTGCAACAAGGAACACTTTTCATACATAGCCTGCAATAGTTCCTGCCGCCTATCCACCATATACCAGAAGTTCACGTCCTCCCGAAAGTGATGATCGTCACATTTCTTTAAAAATGTATAGCCCTTGATGATGTTAGGCCATCGTTGTTGACTCCAATTTCTAACAAATAAACACACAGTTAGTCGTCAAATTATCCCCGTCGCAAACAACAGACAGTAAGTTTAGTGTAACGCCGGTCTAGTTATTCACGATGAACCATTACGATGACGTAACACACATAACAATGGCGCAAGCACAGCAATGACGCGCCCTTTAGATTCTTGATTACTCTAGTGAATGTAGCCTACGACGAACAGAACCCAGTACAAATTCCCTGAAGAGATAAAACTGCGGCTGACGAAGCATTTCACATTAATAAGTAACATGGAAATAACTTGCGTCAAGCAAATCCAACAACGGTAATGAACAGCACCAATGTGACGCAAAGCGCAGAACAAGCCTGGACGATGGAAGGTCGCATTCACCACACTTGATTTGTTGAAAATGGAATATCGCCGGCGTACGACATTGTTTTATTAGCGCAGATGTAATAAGTAGATTATTATCTTGATTTTAACGCATAGGAGTGCGATGGAGAACTGAAATTAATCAGACATCGAATGCACTTTTTGCAGCGATCGGGAGAACGTGGACTAGATCCGCCATCTTAGAAACGGAAGTCGGCCTTTGGACAAAATATGACAAAAGAAGCTATTATGGTGACCATCCTAAAGCGTTGGAAAAGACCCACTAGACCCAAGTAGCTATAGACCAATTAGAATTCTGAGCTGAGTAAACTCATGGAAAGGCTGGTTAACAGAAGACTTTTGTGGCATTTGGAGACAAAACAATAAATCGTACCATAACAAAGTGGCTTACGTCAGCACAGATCAACTGAAGACCTGGTCACCAACATTGCACAGGAAATAGAGGATGCTCTACAAGAAAAGAAACACACACTGGCAGTGTGGGTCGACAGGGAGAAGGCTTTTGATAGGGTAAGGCGAGATGGTTTAAAAACAAGCTTTTTAGACTTGGCATCCAGGGTCGTTTATTCAGTTGGGTCTCTTAATACCTTCAGGATAGAACGGCCAGAGTACAAGTTCAAGGTCAACTAAGTAAGAAGGTCTCTATCGAACAAGGTGTCCCACAAGGCGGAGTCTTGTTCCCAACACTCTTTTATTTTAATTTTCATAGATGACATCGTAAAGGACATTCCACCCAGATTACACTCAGCAATATACGCAGATGATCTGGCGTTATGGGCTCGCGAGGAAAGTATGTCTGTGGCTGGACCCAGGATGCAAGATGCCCTAGGTGAACTTGAAAAATGGACGAACACCTGGTTCTTACCAATCAACGAAAAAACTTTGAGTCTCTATTAGAAGGTTTTACTATTTCTTTTGTTTAGTGTCTTACATAGCCATGTTTATCTCCAGTATTTGTTTGCACTAACGCAGCGAGACTGGGAGAAATAAGAGACGAGAACTTAGCACATCTCTCAGGTTGGTTGTCGAACAAGAAAAAAATAGAAATAGGATCGAGAAAGAAAATATATTTTTCTTTGCGAAGATTCTCTTTCTCCATCCTATTTTAATATTTAGAGAAATAATGTTTTTTTTTTCCAATCTCCCAGTAGTTCCTATTGCTTTCTAATTATTAGTGAAATGTACATTAATAAAGTCATCTCTAGTTTTCCAAAGTATGTTTCCGTCATTTAATTAGTATCTATCACAAACACGACAAAATACACAACCTCGATTTTTATCTTTAATGAATCGTTCTATCTGTCCAAAAATAAATAAAGTTAAAATGGTAGCCTTTCTTTCGGTCATAGGTGACTAAGAATTGTTCAGCGCCCCATAAAAGTTATCAGAATATAAAACTAGATAAAATTATACACAGACTTATTGCTAGCTTTTCCCTGAGTATGTCTAGGTGGGGTATTTTCTCAAGTCTGGAGCTTCGAAAAAAAAACCTGCTATATAGGTAGGTAGGTAGGTAGGTAGGTAGGTAGGTAGGTAGGTAGGTAGGTAGGTAGGTAGGTAGGTAGGTAGGTAGGTAAGTAGGTAGGTCGATCGATCTTTTTTATTCTTCCACTCAGTTCTTCCCCATTCTTCAATAGGAATGCACTTCAAGGACTTTAATCTCAAACTTAATGACGCAGTGAGTGGTGCTTTCTTAGACATCCGCGTCATTACTACAAAATCAATGTTGTTTTCTCAAACTTTTGCTCTGAGGCCGTACCATTGGAGGCCGTCTAAGGTCTCCCCGCGATTACTCGCCAATTCTTGATGTCCGTGTCTGCATTCAGACACCCTGCCTACTTAAAGTCGACGACAGCGCGGGATTCGCCTGGAGGTATTCAAAATACACGTATGCGCTGTCAGTAAACGATGATGTTGAATGATTCATTATGAAATACGCGTTGGCCAAAGTGCGTATTATCAGTAAGATGACAACACATGATTCGCCTGGGGTATTCAAAATATACGTATGCGCTGCCAGTAAACGATGATGCTGTGTCAGTCAACTGGGCAATAACATCATACAGTCTGGTAACTGGTTATCCTACTGGTTACCTACTGCTAACTGGTTATCCTACTGGTAACTGGTTATCCTACTGCCTCTCGCCCGGTGGTCGGGGTTATGTTCCTCATGTTGTTATGAGGTTTGCCATGGCTTAACTTGACCACTGTAAATTTTCAACTTGTCCTTAATGATTATGGTTTCAACTGGTTTTTAATTCCCACTTCTTCCCAATCACAAGTTATCTTCGTTTTTTTTTTCGCCTTAATAATATTTCACTTTAATTTAAATAAACATTTTTGTAAATATTTGTTTTGATGTTAGTATATTTTTAATGACATTAAAATTACTTTTTTTGCCATTCCTATTCTTTTGTTTATTTCAGTTGTACATTTTCCATCACTGGTTAAAGTATGTCCAAGATAGTTGTAGTTCTGAAACTGTCTCCAGGTCTCTTCCTTCAATTTTGATATCCACTTGTGGGTTTTGAGTATTTTCTTTGTTTATGATCATAGTTTTAGTCTTTTTGATATTCATATATAGTCCATATTATCTTCGTTTTTTTCTATTGTTGTTTGTCTGTCAATTTTTCCGAGTGCTAACACATACTTCTTTGTTCTATTATTTCCTATTATCGCCTCGGAAGTTCCCCATATAATAATATTTATGTATTATTATTTGTACCCAGCATATAACCACTGGAAACTACTATTCGTGCTTTTTCGTCCAATAAATGTTTGTCTACAACACAAGTATTCAGCCCTACTGGGAGATACTTGCATTAATAGGAAAGTACAGATATACAATTTATTTCCGGTCTGTGATCGTTACCCTATGCTATAGTCATTGAGAACGTCATCGTGTAAGACACTGCTACAATAGCCAATTTTTTAGTTGGCTGCGTGGCAGTGTGCCTAGCGTTCGGCTTCTCGTGGCAAGGCGCGGTGCCACTGAGTACGGGTTCGATCCCACTTCGGACCATATATTGTTCTTCATTTTTTTCTATTGTTGTTTGTCTGTCAATATTTCCGAGTGCTAACACATACTTCTTTGTTCTATTATTCCCTATTATCGCCTCGGAAGTTCCCCATATAATAATATTTATGTATTATTATTTGTACCCATTAATGTTTAGGCCTGGCATCTCTCTGATGTTTTTAAAGATTTGCTGTGTATAAATTGAACAAGCTTGGTGATAGGATGCATCCCTGTCTTACTCCTCTTTTTATAGCAATGGGTGTAGAGTTTTCTATATTTTATTTTATTTTATTGTTTTTTTGTTCCCAATATAAATTACATATTAGTCGCATGACCATGTTATCTAGATGTATCTCTTTCAGGCATTCTATACGTTTTTTGTGGTGTACTCTATCAAAAGCTTTGGTGTAGTCTATGAAACAGGCATGTATTGGTTTGTTTACTTCTGTGTACTTTACGATTAATGTTCTCATGCAGAATATGGCTTCATTTTTCCCACTACTTTTCCTAAATCCAAATTGCTGCTCATCTAATTCAGTATTGATTTTATTATGAATCTTTCCTTGTATAAGTTTTAGCAAGATTTTTGTAACATGGCTCATTAGACTTATTGTTCTAAAGTCACTGCTTTCAACTGCAGGATTCCTTTTAGGCAATGCAGTGAAAGTTCATGTTTTAGTTCATTTGGTATGTATCCTGTGTGGTATATGTCGTTGCATATGTCTGTAATCACTTCAATGCCAAAATCTTCTAGTGCCTGCATCGTCTCTATCTGTATGCTGTCAGGTCCTGCTGCTTTTCCCTTTTTCATTGTTTTTATAGCTTTTTCCACCTTGAATTTTAAGATTTTATAGCCTGATGTACATTGTGTTATTGATTTCTTGTCCCTTTGATCATGAAATAGTTATGTTATATATTCCTGCCATCTATCTATAATATCTTTATTATCTATTAGCATTTTTACTCTTTTGTCTGCAATGCATCCACTTTCTGCCCCTGCCTCTTTTACCTCGTATTTTCCCCACCAAGTTTACTTTTACTTGGCTGGTGTGTCTTTTAACATGGCAAAAAATTGCATTTGTCTTGTTTGAATTGTGTTTAGTAGTTCTATTTTCATTTTAGTTGTGTTAAGACTTCATCATTTGTTTTCTTTTCTTTTCATCAATTTCTATCTATTCTTCTATATATCCATATTTCAAAGACTTCAGTTCTCTGTTCTGTTTTCTTGTCTAATGTCCATGTTTCTGCACCATGTAGGAATGTTGAGAAGATGTAACATTTTGCTATTCTTAGTTTTAGCCCTGGTGCTATTTGTTTTGTTGTTATTGCGTTCGCCAGCTTTCAACTCTGACGAAGTCCTTAGAGGCTAGGAATTGGATTTTGCGTGTTAATCCATTTTTCCCTGGCAGCCGCGTGCACAGGGGTCCCACGTCGCCCAGGCAGATAACTCCGACTTCGGAGGTACTCATGTTTTTTTTTCCGTCGATGAGTAACTGACGTTTCAAGCCGGGCCTCGCTGATAAGACCAGGGGTGGTTGTCGCAGAGAGAAATCATAAATAAAAATCCCAACCGGTGTAGCCGAGATTTGAACTCACAACCTCTCTGTCCCGAGCCCGGCGTCCTGCCTCGAGACCAACCAGTTCCCCATGGGCTTGGAATATGATGAAACTGCAACAAGGAACACTTTTCATACATAGCCTGCAATAGTTCCTGCCGCCTATCCACCATATACCAGAAGTTCACGTCCTCCCGAAAGTGATGATCGTCACATTTCTTTAAAAATGTATAGCCCTTGATGATGTTAGGCCATCGTTGTTGACTCCAATTTCTAACAAATAAACACACAGTTAGTCGTCAAATTATCCCCGTCGCAAACAACAGACAGTAAGTTTAGTGTAACGCCGGTCTAGTTATTCACGATGAACCATTACGATGACGTAACACACATAACAATGGCGCAAGCACAGCAATGACGCGCCCTTTAGATTCTTGATTACTCTAGTGAATGTAGCCTACGACGAACAGAACCCAGTACAAATTCCCTGAAGAGATAAAACTGCGGCTGACGAAGCATTTCACATTAATAAGTAACATGGAAATAACTTGCGTCAAGCAAATCCAACAACGGTAATGAACAGCACCAATGTGACGCAAAGCGCAGAACAAGCCTGGACGATGGAAGGTCGCATTCACCACACTTGATTTGTTGAAAATGGAATATCGCCGGCGTACGACATTGTTTTATTAGCGCAGATGTAATAAGTAGATTATTATCTTGATTTTAACGCATAGGAGTGCGATGGAGAACTGAAATTAATCAGACATCGAATGCACTTTTTGCAGCGATCGGGAGAACGTGGACTAGATCCGCCATCTTAGAAACGGAAGTCGGCCTTTGGACAAAATATGACAAAAGAAGCTATTATGGTGACCATCCTAAAGCGTTGGAAAAGACCCACTAGACCCAAGTAGCTATAGACCAATTAGAATTCTGAGCTGAGTAAACTCATGGAAAGGCTGGTTAACAGAAGACTTTTGTGGCATTTGGAGACAAAACAATAAATCGTACCATAACAAAGTGGCTTACGTCAGCACAGATCAACTGAAGACCTGGTCACCAACATTGCACAGGAAATAGAGGATGCTCTACAAGAAAAGAAACACACACTGGCAGTGTGGGTCGACAGGGAGAAGGCTTTTGATAGGGTAAGGCGAGATGGTTTAAAAAACAAGCTTTTTAGACTTGGCATCCAGGGTCGTTTATTCAGTTGGGTCTCTTAATACCTTCAGGATAGAACGGCCAGAGTACAAGTTCAAGGTCAACTAAGTAAGAAGGTCTCTATCGAACAAGGTGTCCCACAAGGCGGAGTCTTGTTCCCAACACTCTTTTTATTTTAATTTTCATAGATGACATCGTAAAGGACATTCCACCCAGATTACACTCAGCAATATACGCAGATGATCTGGCGTTATGGGCTCGCGAGGAAAGTATGTCTGTGGCTGGACCCAGGATGCAAGATGCCCTAGGTGAACTTGAAAAATGGACGAACACCTGGTTCTTACCAATCAACGAAAAAACTTTGAGTCTCTATTAGAAGGTTTTACTATTTCTTTTGTTTAGTGTCTTACATAGCCATGTTTATCTCCAGTATTTGTTTGCACTAACGCAGCGAGACTGGGAGAAATAAGAGACGAGAACTTAGCACATCTCTCAGGTTGGTTGTCGAACAAGAAAAAAATAGAAATAGGATCGAGAAAGAAAATATATTTTTCTTTGCGAAGATTCTCTTTCTCCATCCTATTTTAATATTTAGAGAAATAATGTTTTTTTTTTCCAATCTCCCAGTAGTTCCTATTGCTTTCTAATTATTAGTGAAATGTACATTAATAAAGTCATCTCTAGTTTTCCAAAGTATGTTTCCGTCATTTAATTAGTATCTATCACAAACACGACAAAATACACAACCTCGATTTTTATCTTTAATGAATCGTTCTATCTGTCCAAAAATAAATAAAGTTAAAATGGTAGCCTTTCTTTCGGTCATAGGTGACTAAGAATTGTTCAGCGCCCCATAAAAGTTATCAGAATATAAAACTAGATAAAATTATACACAGACTTATTGCTAGCTTTTCCCTGAGTATGTCTAGGTGGGGTATTTTCTCAAGTCTGGAGCTTCGAAAAAAAACCCTGCTATATAGGTAGGTAGGTAGGTAGGTAGGTAGGTAGGTAGGTAGGTAGGTAGGTAGGTAGGTAGGTAGGTAGGTAGGTAGGTAGGTAGGTAGGTAGGTAGGTAGGTAGGTAGTAGGTCGATCGATCTTTTTTATTCTTCCACTCAGTTCTTCCCCATTCTTCAATAGGAATGCACTTCAAGGACTTTAATCTCAAACTTAATGACGCAGTGAGTGGTGCTTTCTTAGACATCCGCGTCATTACTACAAAATCAATGTTGTTTTCTCAAACTTTTGCTCTGAGGCCGTACCATTGGAGGCCGTCTAAGGTCTCCCCGCGATTACTCGCCAATTCTTGATGTCCGTGTCTGCATTCAGACACCCTGCCTACTTAAAGTCGACGACAGCGCGGGATTCGCCTGGAGGTATTCAAAATACACGTATGCGCTGTCAGTAAACGATGATGTTGAATGATTCATTATGAAATACGCGTTGGCCAAAGTGCGTATTATCAGTAAGATGACAACACATGATTCGCCTGGGGGTATTCAAAATACACGTATGCGCTGCCAGTAAACGATGATGCTGTGTCAGTCAACTGGGCAATAACATCATACAGTCTGGTAACTGGTTATCCTACTGGTTACCTACTGCTAACTGGTTATCCTACTGGTAACTGGTTATCCTACTGCCTCTCGCCCGGTGGTCGGGGTTATGTTCCTCATGTTGTTATGAGGTTTGCCATGGCTTAACTTGACCACTGTAAATTTTCAACTTTTCCTTAATGATTATGGTTTCAACTGGTTTTTAATTCCCACTTCTTCCCAATCACAAGTTATCTTCGTTTTTTTTTTCGCCTTAATAATATTTCACTTTAATTTAAATAAACATTTTTGTAAATATTTGTTTTGATGTTAGTATATTTTTAATGACATTAAAATTACTTTTTTTGCCATTCCTATTCTTTTGTTTATTTCAGTTGTACATTTTCCATCACTGGTTAAAGTATGTCCAAGATAGTTGTAGTTCTGAAACTGTCTCCAGGTCTCTTCCTTCAATTTTGATATCCACTTGTGGGTTTTGAGTATTTTCTTTGTTTATGATCATAGTTTTAGTCTTTTTGATATTCATATATAGTCCATATTATCTTCGTTTTTTTCTATTGTTGTTTGTCTGTCAATTTTTCCGAGTGCTAACACATACTTCTTTGTTCTATTATTTCCTATTATCGCCTCGGAAGTTCCCCATATAATAATATTTATGTATTATTATTTGTACCCAGCATATAACCACTGGAAACTACTATTCGTGCTTTTTCGTCCAATAAATGTTTGTCTACAACACAAGTATTCAGCCCTACTGGGAGATACTTGCATTAATAGGAAAGTACAGATATACAATTTATTTCCGGTCTGTGATCGTTACCCTATGCTATAGTCATTGAGAACGTCATCGTGTAAGACACTGCTACAATAGCCAATTTTTTAGTTGGCTGCGTGGCAGTGTGCCTAGCGTTCGGCTTCTCGTGGCAAGGCGCGGTGCCACTGAGTACGGGTTCGATCCCACTTCGGACCATATATTGTTCTTCATTTTTTTCTATTGTTGTTTGTCTGTCAATATTTCCGAGTGCTAACACATACTTCTTTGTTCTATTATTCCCTATTATCGCCTCGGAAGTTCCCCATATAATAATATTTATGTATTATTATTTGTACCCATTAATGTTTAGGCCTGGCATCTCTCTGATGTTTTTAAAGATTTGCTGTGTATAAATTGAACAAGCTTGGTGATAGGATGCATCCCTGTCTTACTCCTCTTTTTATAGCAATGGGTGTAGAGTTTTCTATATTTTATTTTATTTATTGTTTTTTTGTTCCCAATATAAATTACATATTAGTCGCATGACCATGTTATCTAGATGTATCTCTTTCAGGCATTCTATACGTTTTTTGTGGTGTACTCTATCAAAAGCTTTGGTGTAGTCTATGAAACAGGCATGTATTGGTTTGTTTACTTCTGTGTACTTTACGATTAATGTTCTCATGCAGAATATGGCTTCATTTTTCCCACTACTTTTCCTAAATCCAAATTGCTGCTCATCTAATTCAGTATTGATTTTATTATGAATCTTTCCTTGTATAAGTTTTAGCAAGATTTTTGTAACATGGCTCATTAGACTTATTGTTCTAAAGTCACTGCTTTCAACTGCAGGATTCCTTTTAGGCAATGCAGTGAAAGTTCATGTTTTAGTTCATTTGGTATGTATCCTGTGTGGTATATGTCGTTGCATATGTCTGTAATCACTTCAATGCCAAAATCTTCTAGTGCCTGCATCGTCTCTATCTGTATGCTGTCAGGTCCTGCTGCTTTTCCCTTTTTCATTGTTTTTATAGCTTTTTCCACCTTGAATTTTAAGATTTTATAGCCTGATGTACATTGTGTTATTGATTTCTTGTCCCTTTGATCATGAAATAGTTATGTTATATATTCCTGCCATCTATCTATAATATCTTTATTATCTATTAGCATTTTTACTCTTTTGTCTGCAATGCATCCACTTTCTGCCCCTGCCTCTTTTACCTCGTATTTTCCCCACCAAGTTTACTTTTACTTGGCTGGTGTGTCTTTTAACATGGCAAAAAATTGCATTTGTCTTGTTTGAATTGTGTTTAGTAGTTCTATTTTCATTTTAGTTGTGTTAAGACTTCATCATTTGTTTTCTTTTCTTTTCATCAATTTCTATCTATTCTTCTATATATCCATATTTCAAAGACTTCAGTTCTCTGTTCTGTTTTCTTGTCTAATGTCCATGTTTCTGCACCATGTAGGAATGTTGAGAAGATGTAACATTTTGCTATTCTTAGTTTTAGCCCTGGTGCTATTTGTTTTGTTGTTATTGCGTTCGCCAGCTTTCAACTCTGACGAAGTCCTTAGAGGCTAGGAATTGGATTTTGCGTGTTAATCCATTTTTCCCTGGCAGCCGCGTGCACAGGGGTCCCACGTCGCCCAGGCAGATAACTCCGACTTCGGAGGTACTCATGTTTTTTTTCCGTCGATGAGTAACTGACGTTTCAAGCCGGGCCTCGCTGATAAGACCAGGGGTGGTTGTCGCAGAGAGAAATCATAAATAAAAATCCCAACCGGTGTAGCCGAGATTTGAACTCACAACCTCTCTGTCCCGAGCCCGGCGTCCTGCCTCGAGACCAACCAGTTCCCCATGGGCTTGGAATATGATGAAACTGCAACAAGGAACACTTTTCATACATAGCCTGCAATAGTTCCTGCCGCCTATCCACCATATACCAGAAGTTCACGTCCTCCCGAAAGTGATGATCGTCACATTTCTTTAAAAATGTATAGCCCTTGATGATGTTAGGCCATCGTTGTTGACTCCAATTTCTAACAAATAAACACACAGTTAGTCGTCAAATTATCCCCGTCGCAAACAACAGACAGTAAGTTTAGTGTAACGCCGGTCTAGTTATTCACGATGAACCATTACGATGACGTAACACACATAACAATGGCGCAAGCACAGCAATGACGCGCCCTTTAGATTCTTGATTACTCTAGTGAATGTAGCCTACGACGAACAGAACCCAGTACAAATTCCCTGAAGAGATAAAACTGCGGCTGACGAAGCATTTCACATTAATAAGTAACATGGAAATAACTTGCGTCAAGCAAATCCAACAACGGTAATGAACAGCACCAATGTGACGCAAAGCGCAGAACAAGCCTGGACGATGGAAGGTCGCATTCACCACACTTGATTTGTTGAAAATGGAATATCGCCGGCGTACGACATTGTTTTATTAGCGCAGATGTAATAAGTAGATTATTATCTTGATTTTAACGCATAGGAGTGCGATGGAGAACTGAAATTAATCAGACATCGAATGCACTTTTTGCAGCGATCGGGAGAACGTGGACTAGATCCGCCATCTTAGAAACGGAAGTCGGCCTTTGGACAAAATATGACAAAAGAAGCTATTATGGTGACCATCCTAAAGCGTTGGAAAAGACCCACTAGACCCAAGTAGCTATAGACCAATTAGAATTCTGAGCTGAGTAAACTCATGGAAAGGCTGGTTAACAGAAGACTTTTGTGGCATTTGGAGACAAAACAATAAATCGTACCATAACAAAGTGGCTTACGTCAGCACAGATCAACTGAAGACCTGGTCACCAACATTGCACAGGAAATAGAGGATGCTCTACAAGAAAAGAAACACACACTGGCAGTGTGGGTCGACAGGGAGAAGGCTTTTGATAGGGTAAGGCGAGATGGTTTAAAAAACAAGCTTTTTAGACTTGGCATCCAGGGTCGTTTATTCAGTTGGGTCTCTTAATACCTTCAGGATAGAACGGCCAGAGTACAAGTTCAAGGTCAACTAAGTAAGAAGGTCTCTATCGAACAAGGTGTCCCACAAGGCGGAGTCTTGTTCCCAACACTCTTTTTATTTTAATTTTCATAGATGACATCGTAAAGGACATTCCACCCAGATTACACTCAGCAATATACGCAGATGATCTGGCGTTATGGGCTCGCGAGGAAAGTATGTCTGTGGCTGGACCCAGGATGCAAGATGCCCTAGGTGAACTTGAAAAATGGACGAACACCTGGTTCTTACCAATCAACGAAAAAACTTTGAGTCTCTATTAGAAGGTTTTACTATTTCTTTTGTTTAGTGTCTTACATAGCCATGTTTATCTCCAGTATTTGTTTGCACTAACGCAGCGAGACTGGGAGAAATAAGAGACGAGAACTTAGCACATCTCTCAGGTTGGTTGTCGAACAAGAAAAAAATAGAAATAGGATCGAGAAAGAAAATATATTTTTCTTTGCGAAGATTCTCTTTCTCCATCCTATTTTAATATTTAGAGAAATAATGTTTTTTTTTTCCAATCTCCCAGTAGTTCCTATTGCTTTCTAATTATTAGTGAAATGTACATTAATAAAGTCATCTCTAGTTTTCCAAAGTATGTTTCCGTCATTTAATTAGTATCTATCACAAACACGACAAAATACACAACCTCGATTTTTATCTTTAATGAATCGTTCTATCTGTCCAAAAATAAATAAAGTTAAAATGGTAGCCTTTCTTTCGGTCATAGGTGACTAAGAATTGTTCAGCGCCCCATAAAAGTTATCAGAATATAAAACTAGATAAAATTATACACAGACTTATTGCTAGCTTTTCCCTGAGTATGTCTAGGTGGGGTATTTTCTCAAGTCTGGAGCTTCGAAAAAAAACCCTGCTATATAGGTAGGTAGGTAGGTAGGTAGGTAGGTAGGTAGGTAGGTAGGTAGGTAGGTAGGTAGGTAGGTAGGTAGGTAGGTAGGTAGGTAGGTATGTAGGTCGATCGATCTTTTTTATTCTTCCACTCAGTTCTTCCCCATTCTTCAATAGGAATGCACTTCAAGGACTTTAATCTCAAACTTAATGACGCAGTGAGTGGTGCTTTCTTAGACATCCGCGTCATTACTACAAAATCAATGTTGTTTTCTCAAACTTTTGCTCTGAGGCCGTACCATTGGAGGCCGTCTAAGGTCTCCCCGCGATTACTCGCCAATTCTTGATGTCCGTGTCTGCATTCAGACACCCTGCCTACTTAAAGTCGACGACAGCGCGGGATTCGCCTGGAGGTATTCAAAATACACGTATGCGCTGTCAGTAAACGATGATGTTGAATGATTCATTATGAAATACGCGTTGGCCAAAGTGCGTATTATCAGTAAGATGACAACACATGATTCGCCTGGGGGTATTCAAAATACACGTATGCGCTGCCAGTAAACGATGATGCTGTGTCAGTCAACTGGGCAATAACATCATACAGTCTGGTAACTGGTTATCCTACTGGTTACCTACTGCTAACTGGTTATCCTACTGGTAACTGGTTATCCTACTGCCTCTCGCCCGGTGGTCGGGGTTATGTTCCTCATGTTGTTATGAGGTTTGCCATGGCTTAACTTGACCACTGTAAATTTTCAACTTTTCCTTAATGATTATGGTTTCAACTGGTTTTTAATTCCCACTTCTTCCCAATCACAAGTTATCTTCGTTTTTTTTTCGCCTTAATAATATTTCACTTTAATTTAAATAAACATTTTTGTAAATATTTGTTTTGATGTTAGTATATTTTTAATGACATTAAAATTACTTTTTTTGCCATTCCTATTCTTTTGTTTATTTCAGTTGTACATTTTCCATCACTGGTTAAAGTATGTCCAAGATAGTTGTAGTTCTGAAACTGTCTCCAGGTCTCTTCCTTCAATTTTGATATCCACTTGTGGGTTTTGAGTATTTTCTTTGTTTATGATCATAGTTTTAGTCTTTTTGATATTCATATATAGTCCATATTATCTTCGTTTTTTTCTATTGTTGTTTGTCTGTCAATTTTTCCGAGTGCTAACACATACTTCTTTGTTCTATTATTTCCTATTATCGCCTCGGAAGTTCCCCATATAATAATATTTATGTATTATTATTTGTACCCAGCATATAACCACTGGAAACTACTATTCGTGCTTTTTCGTCCAATAAATGTTTGTCTACAACACAAGTATTCAGCCCTACTGGGAGATACTTGCATTAATAGGAAAGTACAGATATACAATTTATTTCCGGTCTGTGATCGTTACCCTATGCTATAGTCATTGAGAACGTCATCGTGTAAGACACTGCTACAATAGCCAATTTTTTAGTTGGCTGCGTGGCAGTGTGCCTAGCGTTCGGCTTCTCGTGGCAAGGCGCGGTGCCACTGAGTACGGGTTCGATCCCACTTCGGACCATATATTGTTCTTCATTTTTTTCTATTGTTGTTTGTCTGTCAATATTTCCGAGTGCTAACACATACTTCTTTGTTCTATTATTCCCTATTATCGCCTCGGAAGTTCCCCATATAATAATATTTATGTATTATTATTTGTACCCATTAATGTTTAGGCCTGGCATCTCTCTGATGTTTTTAAAGATTTGCTGTGTATAAATTGAACAAGCTTGGTGATAGGATGCATCCCTGTCTTACTCCTCTTTTTATAGCAATGGGTGTAGAGTTTTCTATATTTTATTTTATTTTATTGTTTTTTTGTTCCCAATATAAATTACATATTAGTCGCATGACCATGTTATCTAGATGTATCTCTTTCAGGCATTCTATACGTTTTTTGTGGTGTACTCTATCAAAAGCTTTGGTGTAGTCTATGAAACAGGCATGTATTGGTTTGTTTACTTCTGTGTACTTTACGATTAATGTTCTCATGCAGAATATGGCTTCATTTTTCCCACTACTTTTCCTAAATCCAAATTGCTGCTCATCTAATTCAGTATTGATTTTATTATGAATCTTTCCTTGTATAAGTTTTAGCAAGATTTTTGTAACATGGCTCATTAGACTTATTGTTCTAAAGTCACTGCTTTCAACTGCAGGATTCCTTTTAGGCAATGCAGTGAAAGTTCATGTTTTAGTTCATTTGGTATGTATCCTGTGTGGTATATGTCGTTGCATATGTCTGTAATCACTTCAATGCCAAAATCTTCTAGTGCCTGCATCGTCTCTATCTGTATGCTGTCAGGTCCTGCTGCTTTTCCCTTTTTCATTGTTTTTATAGCTTTTTCCACCTTGAATTTTAAGATTTTATAGCCTGATGTACATTGTGTTATTGATTTCTTGTCCCTTTGATCATGAAATAGTTATGTTATATATTCCTGCCATCTATCTATAATATCTTTATTATCTATTAGCATTTTTACTCTTTTGTCTGCAATGCATCCACTTTCTGCCCCTGCCTCTTTTACCTCGTATTTTCCCCACCAAGTTTACTTTTACTTGGCTGGTGTGTCTTTTAACATGGCAAAAAATTGCATTTGTCTTGTTTGAATTGTGTTTAGTAGTTCTATTTTCATTTTAGTTGTGTTAAGACTTCATCATTTGTTTTCTTTTCTTTTCATCAATTTCTATCTATTCTTCTATATATCCATATTTCAAAGACTTCAGTTCTCTGTTCTGTTTTCTTGTCTAATGTCCATGTTTCTGCACCATGTAGGAATGTTGAGAAGATGTAACATTTTGCTATTCTTAGTTTTAGCCCTGGTGCTATTTGTTTTGTTGTTATTGCGTTCGCCAGCTTTCAACTCTGACGAAGTCCTTAGAGGCTAGGAATTGGATTTTGCGTGTTAATCCATTTTTCCCTGGCAGCCGCGTGCACAGGGGTCCCACGTCGCCCAGGCAGATAACTCCGACTTCGGAGGTACTCATGTTTTTTTTCCGTCGATGAGTAACTGACGTTTCAAGCCGGGCCTCGCTGATAAGACCAGGGGTGGTTGTCGCAGAGAGAAATCATAAATAAAAATCCCAACCGGTGTAGCCGAGATTTGAACTCACAACCTCTCTGTCCCGAGCCCGGCGTCCTGCCTCGAGACCAACCAGTTCCCCATGGGCTTGGAATATGATGAAACTGCAACAAGGAACACTTTTCATACATAGCCTGCAATAGTTCCTGCCGCCTATCCACCATATACCAGAAGTTCACGTCCTCCCGAAAGTGATGATCGTCACATTTCTTTAAAAATGTATAGCCCTTGATGATGTTAGGCCATCGTTGTTGACTCCAATTTCTAACAAATAAACACACAGTTAGTCGTCAAATTATCCCCGTCGCAAACAACAGACAGTAAGTTTAGTGTAACGCCGGTCTAGTTATTCACGATGAACCATTACGATGACGTAACACACATAACAATGGCGCAAGCACAGCAATGACGCGCCCTTTAGATTCTTGATTACTCTAGTGAATGTAGCCTACGACGAACAGAACCCAGTACAAATTCCCTGAAGAGATAAAACTGCGGCTGACGAAGCATTTCACATTAATAAGTAACATGGAAATAACTTGCGTCAAGCAAATCCAACAACGGTAATGAACAGCACCAATGTGACGCAAAGCGCAGAACAAGCCTGGACGATGGAAGGTCGCATTCACCACACTTGATTTGTTGAAAATGGAATATCGCCGGCGTACGACATTGTTTTATTAGCGCAGATGTAATAAGTAGATTATTATCTTGATTTTAACGCATAGGAGTGCGATGGAGAACTGAAATTAATCAGACATCGAATGCACTTTTTGCAGCGATCGGGAGAACGTGGACTAGATCCGCCATCTTAGAAACGGAAGTCGGCCTTTGGACAAAATATGACAAAAGAAGCTATTATGGTGACCATCCTAAAGCGTTGGAAAAGACCCACTAGACCCAAGTAGCTATAGACCAATTAGAATTCTGAGCTGAGTAAACTCATGGAAAGGCTGGTTAACAGAAGACTTTTGTGGCATTTGGAGACAAAACAATAAATCGTACCATAACAAAGTGGCTTACGTCAGCACAGATCAACTGAAGACCTGGTCACCAACATTGCACAGGAAATAGAGGATGCTCTACAAGAAAAGAAACACACACTGGCAGTGTGGGTCGACAGGGAGAAGGCTTTTGATAGGGTAAGGCGAGATGGTTTAAAAAACAAGCTTTTTAGACTTGGCATCCAGGGTCGTTTATTCAGTTGGGTCTCTTAATACCTTCAGGATAGAACGGCCAGAGTACAAGTTCAAGGTCAACTAAGTAAGAAGGTCTCTATCGAACAAGGTGTCCCACAAGGCGGAGTCTTGTTCCCAACACTCTTTTTATTTTAATTTTCATAGATGACATCGTAAAGGACATTCCACCCAGATTACACTCAGCAATATACGCAGATGATCTGGCGTTATGGGCTCGCGAGGAAAGTATGTCTGTGGCTGGACCCAGGATGCAAGATGCCCTAGGTGAACTTGAAAAATGGACGAACACCTGGTTCTTACCAATCAACGAAAAAACTTTGAGTCTCTATTAGAAGGTTTTACTATTTCTTTTGTTTAGTGTCTTACATAGCCATGTTTATCTCCAGTATTTGTTTGCACTAACGCAGCGAGACTGGGAGAAATAAGAGACGAGAACTTAGCACATCTCTCAGGTTGGTTGTCGAACAAGAAAAAAATAGAAATAGGATCGAGAAAGAAAATATATTTTTCTTTGCGAAGATTCTCTTTCTCCATCCTATTTTAATATTTAGAGAAATAATGTTTTTTTTTTCCAATCTCCCAGTAGTTCCTATTGCTTTCTAATTATTAGTGAAATGTACATTAATAAAGTCATCTCTAGTTTTCCAAAGTATGTTTCCGTCATTTAATTAGTATCTATCACAAACACGACAAAATACACAACCTCGATTTTTATCTTTAATGAATCGTTCTATCTGTCCAAAAATAAATAAAGTTAAAATGGTAGCCTTTCTTTCGGTCATAGGTGACTAAGAATTGTTCAGCGCCCCATAAAAGTTATCAGAATATAAAACTAGATAAAATTATACACAGACTTATTGCTAGCTTTTCCCTGAGTATGTCTAGGTGGGGTATTTTCTCAAGTCTGGAGCTTCGAAAAAAAACCCTGCTATATAGGTAGGTAGGTAGGTAGGTAGGTAGGTAGGTAGGTAGGTAGGTAGGTAGGTAGGTAGGTAGGTAGGTAGGTAGGTAGGTAGGTATGTAGGTCGATCGATCTTTTTTATTCTTCCACTCAGTTCTTCCCCATTCTTCAATAGGAATGCACTTCAAGGACTTTAATCTCAAACTTAATGACGCAGTGAGTGGTGCTTTCTTAGACATCCGCGTCATTACTACAAAATCAATGTTGTTTTCTCAAACTTTTGCTCTGAGGCCGTACCATTGGAGGCCGTCTAAGGTCTCCCCGCGATTACTCGCCAATTCTTGATGTCCGTGTCTGCATTCAGACACCCTGCCTACTTAAAGTCGACGACAGCGCGGGATTCGCCTGGAGGTATTCAAAATACACGTATGCGCTGTCAGTAAACGATGATGTTGAATGATTCATTATGAAATACGCGTTGGCCAAAGTGCGTATTATCAGTAAGATGACAACACATGATTCGCCTGGGGGTATTCAAAATACACGTATGCGCTGCCAGTAAACGATGATGCTGTGTCAGTCAACTGGGCAATAACATCATACAGTCTGGTAACTGGTTATCCTACTGGTTACCTACTGCTAACTGGTTATCCTACTGGTAACTGGTTATCCTACTGCCTCTCGCCCGGTGGTCGGGGTTATGTTCCTCATGTTGTTATGAGGTTTGCCATGGCTTAACTTGACCACTGTAAATTTTCAACTTTTCCTTAATGATTATGGTTTCAACTGGTTTTTAATTCCCACTTCTTCCCAATCACAAGTTATCTTCGTTTTTTTTTTCGCCTTAATAATATTTCACTTTAATTTAAATAAACATTTTTGTAAATATTTGTTTTGATGTTAGTATATTTTTAATGACATTAAAATTACTTTTTTTGCCATTCCTATTCTTTTGTTTATTTCAGTTGTACATTTTCCATCACTGGTTAAAGTATGTCCAAGATAGTTGTAGTTCTGAAACTGTCTCCAGGTCTCTTCCTTCAATTTTGATATCCACTTGTGGGTTTTGAGTATTTTCTTTGTTTATGATCATAGTTTTAGTCTTTTTGATATTCATATATAGTCCATATTATCTTCGTTTTTTTCTATTGTTGTTTGTCTGTCAATTTTTCCGAGTGCTAACACATACTTCTTTGTTCTATTATTTCCTATTATCGCCTCGGAAGTTCCCCATATAATAATATTTATGTATTATTATTTGTACCCAGCATATAACCACTGGAAACTACTATTCGTGCTTTTTCGTCCAATAAATGTTTGTCTACAACACAAGTATTCAGCCCTACTGGGAGATACTTGCATTAATAGGAAAGTACAGATATACAATTTATTTCCGGTCTGTGATCGTTACCCTATGCTATAGTCATTGAGAACGTCATCGTGTAAGACACTGCTACAATAGCCAATTTTTTAGTTGGCTGCGTGGCAGTGTGCCTAGCGTTCGGCTTCTCGTGGCAAGGCGCGGTGCCACTGAGTACGGGTTCGATCCCACTTCGGACCATATATTGTTCTTCATTTTTTTCTATTGTTGTTTGTCTGTCAATATTTCCGAGTGCTAACACATACTTCTTTGTTCTATTATTCCCTATTATCGCCTCGGAAGTTCCCCATATAATAATATTTATGTATTATTATTTGTACCCATTAATGTTTAGGCCTGGCATCTCTCTGATGTTTTTAAAGATTTGCTGTGTATAAATTGAACAAGCTTGGTGATAGGATGCATCCCTGTCTTACTCCTCTTTTTATAGCAATGGGTGTAGAGTTTTCTATATTTTATTTTATTTTATTGTTTTTTTGTTCCCAATATAAATTACATATTAGTCGCATGACCATGTTATCTAGATGTATCTCTTTCAGGCATTCTATACGTTTTTTGTGGTGTACTCTATCAAAAGCTTTGGTGTAGTCTATGAAACAGGCATGTATTGGTTTGTTTACTTCTGTGTACTTTACGATTAATGTTCTCATGCAGAATATGGCTTCATTTTTCCCACTACTTTTCCTAAATCCAAATTGCTGCTCATCTAATTCAGTATTGATTTTATTATGAATCTTTCCTTGTATAAGTTTTAGCAAGATTTTTGTAACATGGCTCATTAGACTTATTGTTCTAAAGTCACTGCTTTCAACTGCAGGATTCCTTTTAGGCAATGCAGTGAAAGTTCATGTTTTAGTTCATTTGGTATGTATCCTGTGTGGTATATGTCGTTGCATATGTCTGTAATCACTTCAATGCCAAAATCTTCTAGTGCCTGCATCGTCTCTATCTGTATGCTGTCAGGTCCTGCTGCTTTTCCCTTTTTCATTGTTTTTATAGCTTTTTCCACCTTGAATTTTAAGATTTTATAGCCTGATGTACATTGTGTTATTGATTTCTTGTCCCTTTGATCATGAAATAGTTATGTTATATATTCCTGCCATCTATCTATAATATCTTTATTATCTATTAGCATTTTTACTCTTTTGTCTGCAATGCATCCACTTTCTGCCCCTGCCTCTTTTACCTCGTATTTTCCCCACCAAGTTTACTTTTACTTGGCTGGTGTGTCTTTTAACATGGCAAAAAATTGCATTTGTCTTGTTTGAATTGTGTTTAGTAGTTCTATTTTCATTTTAGTTGTGTTAAGACTTCATCATTTGTTTTCTTTTCTTTTCATCAATTTCTATCTATTCTTCTATATATCCATATTTCAAAGACTTCAGTTCTCTGTTCTGTTTTCTTGTCTAATGTCCATGTTTCTGCACCATGTAGGAATGTTGAGAAGATGTAACATTTTGCTATTCTTAGTTTTAGCCCTGGTGCTATTTGTTTTGTTGTTATTGCGTTCGCCAGCTTTCAACTCTGACGAAGTCCTTAGAGGCTAGGAATTGGATTTTGCGTGTTAATCCATTTTTCCCTGGCAGCCGCGTGCACAGGGGTCCCACGTCGCCCAGGCAGATAACTCCGACTTCGGAGGTACTCATGTTTTTTTTCCGTCGATGAGTAACTGACGTTTCAAGCCGGGCCTCGCTGATAAGACCAGGGGTGGTTGTCGCAGAGAGAAATCATAAATAAAAATCCCAACCGGTGTAGCCGAGATTTGAACTCACAACCTCTCTGTCCCGAGCCCGGCGTCCTGCCTCGAGACCAACCAGTTCCCCATGGGCTTGGAATATGATGAAACTGCAACAAGGAACACTTTTCATACATAGCCTGCAATAGTTCCTGCCGCCTATCCACCATATACCAGAAGTTCACGTCCTCCCGAAAGTGATGATCGTCACATTTCTTTAAAAATGTATAGCCCTTGATGATGTTAGGCCATCGTTGTTGACTCCAATTTCTAACAAATAAACACACAGTTAGTCGTCAAATTATCCCCGTCGCAAACAACAGACAGTAAGTTTAGTGTAACGCCGGTCTAGTTATTCACGATGAACCATTACGATGACGTAACACACATAACAATGGCGCAAGCACAGCAATGACGCGCCCTTTAGATTCTTGATTACTCTAGTGAATGTAGCCTACGACGAACAGAACCCAGTACAAATTCCCTGAAGAGATAAAACTGCGGCTGACGAAGCATTTCACATTAATAAGTAACATGGAAATAACTTGCGTCAAGCAAATCCAACAACGGTAATGAACAGCACCAATGTGACGCAAAGCGCAGAACAAGCCTGGACGATGGAAGGTCGCATTCACCACACTTGATTTGTTGAAAATGGAATATCGCCGGCGTACGACATTGTTTTATTAGCGCAGATGTAATAAGTAGATTATTATCTTGATTTTAACGCATAGGAGTGCGATGGAGAACTGAAATTAATCAGACATCGAATGCACTTTTTGCAGCGATCGGGAGAACGTGGACTAGATCCGCCATCTTAGAAACGGAAGTCGGCCTTTGGACAAAATATGACAAAAGAAGCTATTATGGTGACCATCCTAAAGCGTTGGAAAAGACCCACTAGACCCAAGTAGCTATAGACCAATTAGAATTCTGAGCTGAGTAAACTCATGGAAAGGCTGGTTAACAGAAGACTTTTGTGGCATTTGGAGACAAAACAATAAATCGTACCATAACAAAGTGGCTTACGTCAGCACAGATCAACTGAAGACCTGGTCACCAACATTGCACAGGAAATAGAGGATGCTCTACAAGAAAAGAAACACACACTGGCAGTGTGGGTCGACAGGGAGAAGGCTTTTGATAGGGTAAGGCGAGATGGTTTAAAAAACAAGCTTTTTAGACTTGGCATCCAGGGTCGTTTATTCAGTTGGGTCTCTTAATACCTTCAGGATAGAACGGCCAGAGTACAAGTTCAAGGTCAACTAAGTAAGAAGGTCTCTATCGAACAAGGTGTCCCACAAGGCGGAGTCTTGTTCCCAACACTCTTTTTATTTTAATTTTCATAGATGACATCGTAAAGGACATTCCACCCAGATTACACTCAGCAATATACGCAGATGATCTGGCGTTATGGGCTCGCGAGGAAAGTATGTCTGTGGCTGGACCCAGGATGCAAGATGCCCTAGGTGAACTTGAAAAATGGACGAACACCTGGTTCTTACCAATCAACGAAAAAACTTTGAGTCTCTATTAGAAGGTTTTACTATTTCTTTTGTTTAGTGTCTTACATAGCCATGTTTATCTCCAGTATTTGTTTGCACTAACGCAGCGAGACTGGGAGAAATAAGAGACGAGAACTTAGCACATCTCTCAGGTTGGTTGTCGAACAAGAAAAAAATAGAAATAGGATCGAGAAAGAAAATATATTTTTCTTTGCGAAGATTCTCTTTCTCCATCCTATTTTAATATTTAGAGAAATAATGTTTTTTTTTTCCAATCTCCCAGTAGTTCCTATTGCTTTCTAATTATTAGTGAAATGTACATTAATAAAGTCATCTCTAGTTTTCCAAAGTATGTTTCCGTCATTTAATTAGTATCTATCACAAACACGACAAAATACACAACCTCGATTTTTATCTTTAATGAATCGTTCTATCTGTCCAAAAATAAATAAAGTTAAAATGGTAGCCTTTCTTTCGGTCATAGGTGACTAAGAATTGTTCAGCGCCCCATAAAAGTTATCAGAATATAAAACTAGATAAAATTATACACAGACTTATTGCTAGCTTTTCCCTGAGTATGTCTAGGCCTTTGGACAAAATATGACAAAAGAAGCTATTATGGTGACCATCCTAAAGCGTTGGAAAAGACCCACTAGACCCAAGTAGCTATAGACCAATTAGAATTCTGAGCTGAGTAAACTCATGGAAAGGCTGGTTAACAGAAGACTTTTGTGGCATTTGGAGACAAAACAATAAATCGTACCATAACAAAGTGGCTTACGTCAGCACAGATCAACTGAAGACCTGGTCACCAACATTGCACAGGAAATAGAGGATGCTCTACAAGAAAAGAAACACACACTGGCAGTGTGGGTCGACAGGGAGAAGGCTTTTGATAGGGTAAGGCGAGATGGTTTAAAAAACAAGCTTTTTAGACTTGGCATCCAGGGTCGTTTATTCAGTTGGGTCTCTTAATACCTTCAGGATAGAACGGCCAGAGTACAAGTTCAAGGTCAACTAAGTAAGAAGGTCTCTATCGAACAAGGTGTCCCACAAGGCGGAGTCTTGTTCCCAACACTCTTTTTATTTTAATTTTCATAGATGACATCGTAAAGGACATTCCACCCAGATTACACTCAGCAATATACGCAGATGATCTGGCGTTATGGGCTCGCGAGGAAAGTATGTCTGTGGCTGGACCCAGGATGCAAGATGCCCTAGGTGAACTTGAAAAATGGACGAACACCTGGTTCTTACCAATCAACGAAAAAACTTTGAGTCTCTATTAGAAGGTTTTACTATTTCTTTTGTTTAGTGTCTTACATAGCCATGTTTATCTCCAGTATTTGTTTGCACTAACGCAGCGAGACTGGGAGAAATAAGAGACGAGAACTTAGCACATCTCTCAGGTTGGTTGTCGAACAAGAAAAAAATAGAAATAGGATCGAGAAAGAAAATATATTTTTCTTTGCGAAGATTCTCTTTCTCCATCCTATTTTAATATTTAGAGAAATAATGTTTTTTTTTTCCAATCTCCCAGTAGTTCCTATTGCTTTCTAATTATTAGTGAAATGTACATTAATAAAGTCATCTCTAGTTTTCCAAAGTATGTTTCCGTCATTTAATTAGTATCTATCACAAACACGACAAAATACACAACCTCGATTTTTATCTTTAATGAATCGTTCTATCTGTCCAAAAATAAATAAAGTTAAAATGGTAGCCTTTCTTTCGGTCATAGGTGACTAAGAATTGTTCAGCGCCCCATAAAAGTTATCAGAATATAAAACTAGATAAAATTATACACAGACTTATTGCTAGCTTTTCCCTGAGTATGTCTAGGTGGGGTATTTTCTCAAGTCTGGAGCTTCGAAAAAAAACCCTGCTATATAGGTAGGTAGGTAGGTAGGTAGGTAGGTAGGTAGGTAGGTAGGTAGGTAGGTAGGTAGGTATGTAGGTAGGTATGTAGGTCGATCGATCTTTTTTATTCTTCCACTCAGTTCTTCCCCATTCTTCAATAGGAATGCACTTCAAGGACTTTAATCTCAAACTTAATGACGCAGTGAGTGGTGCTTTCTTAGACATCCGCGTCATTACTACAAAATCAATGTTGTTTTCTCAAACTTTTGCTCTGAGGCCGTACCATTGGAGGCCGTCTAAGGTCTCCCCGCGATTACTCGCCAATTCTTGATGTCCGTGTCTGCATTCAGACACCCTGCCTACTTAAAGTCGACGACAGCGCGGGATTCGCCTGGAGGTATTCAAAATACACGTATGCGCTGTCAGTAAACGATGATGTTGAATGATTCATTATGAAATACGCGTTGGCCAAAGTGCGTATTATCAGTAAGATGACAACACATGATTCGCCTGGGGGTATTCAAAATACACGTATGCGCTGCCAGTAAACGATGATGCTGTGTCAGTCAACTGGGCAATAACATCATACAGTCTGGTAACTGGTTATCCTACTGGTTACCTACTGCTAACTGGTTATCCTACTGGTAACTGGTTATCCTACTGCCTCTCGCCCGGTGGTCGGGGTTATGTTCCTCATGTTGTTATGAGGTTTGCCATGGCTTAACTTGACCACTGTAAATTTTCAACTTTTCCATAATGATTATGGTTTCAACTGGTTTTTAATTCCCACTTCTTCCCAATCACAAGTTATCTTCGTTTTTTTTTCGCCTTAATAATATTTCACTTTAATTTAAATAAACATTTTTGTAAATATTTGTTTTGATGTTAGTATATTTTTAATGACATTAAAATTACTTTTTTTGCCATTCCTATTCTTTTGTTTATTTCAGTTGTACATTTTCCATCACTGGTTATAGTATGTCCAAGGTAGTTATAGTTCTGAACTGTCTCCAGGTCTCTTCCTACAATTTTGATATCCACTTGTGGGTTTTGAGTATTTTCTTTGTTTATGATCATAGTTTTAGTCTTTTTGATATTCATATCTAGTCCATATTTTTTTCTTGTCATGTTTATTTCATTTAGTAATTGTTGTAGATCTTTAGTATTTTCTACTAGTATTCCAGTATCATCAGTATATCTTAGGTTATTGATTATCTTTCCATTAATGTTTAGGCCTGGCATCTCTGTGATGTTTTTAAAGATTTACTCAGTGTATAAATTGAACAAGCTTGGTGATAGGATGCATCCCTGTCTTACTCCTCTTTTTATATCAATGGGTGTAGAGTTTTCTATATTTTATTTTATATTATTATTGTTTTTTTGTTCCCAATATAAATTACATATTAGTCGCATGACCATGTTATCTAGATGTATTTCTTTTAGGCATTCTATACGTTTTTTGTGGTGTACTCTATCAAAAGCTTCGGTGTATTCTATAAAACAGGCATGTATTGGTTTGTTTACTTCTGTGTACTTTACGATTAATGTTCTCATGCAGAATATGGCTTCATTTTTCCCACTATTTTTCCTAAATCCAAATTGCTGCTCATCTAATTCAGTATTGATTTTATTATAAATCTTTCCTTGTATAAGTTTTAGCAAGATTTTTGTAACAAGGCTCATTAGACTTATTGTTCTAAAGTCACTGCTTTCAACTGCAGGATTCCTTTTAGGCAATGCAGTGAAAGTTCATGTTTTAGTTCATTTGGTATGTATCCTGTGTGGTGTATGTCGTTGTTGCATATGTCTGTAATCACTTCAATGCCAAAATCTTCTAGTGCATGTATCATCTCTATCTGTATGCTTTCAGGTCCTGCTGCTTTTCCCTTTTTCATTGTTTGTATAGCTTTTTCCACCTTGAATTTTAAGATTTTATAGCCTGATGTACATTTTGTAATTGATTTCTTGTCCATTTGATCATAAAATAGTTCTGTTATATATTCCTGCCATCTATCTGTTATATAATTATTATCTATTAGCATTTTTCCTCTTTTGTCTGCAATGCATCCACTTTCTGTGGATTTTTTTTCTTAGTCATTTTCTTTATTTCTGTGTGCATTATTCCTCTTACGTCTTGTTTGCTTTCCATAGTTTCTATTTATATATTATTATATTTCTTTACATTTTTGGCTGACCCAGTCTTCTTTTGTCTTTTTGCACATGTTGCGTATTTCAGTATCTATTTTATTGTATTGGGAAGTGTTCTTCGCTTGTCTTCTTTCTTCCATTTTTTCTAAGATTGTGTTAGTTATCCATTTTTGTTATTTATTTTGTTCTTTTTTGGGTAAGGTGTCGCTGGTTTCATCTATGCTTTTTCTTACGCACTGCCATTTGGTTGTGACTTTTTCATCAGGATTTCCTCTTCTGTAATGCTCAATTCCTTCTTCTAGCAACTTCTGATATGTGTTCTTTACTTGTATTGTAGAAGTATATTTAATATCTTGTTGATTTAAAGCTGTTATATCTAATGGTATTGTTGAATCATTGGATAGGTATTATCACTATTGTTCAACAAGGAAATAACGCTAGAGACAAAACGGACACTCCACAGTACACTCGTCAGCCCAACGTTGTGCTACCAGTCCAGTGCCAGTCCTGGATCACTGATGCAAGAATAATAAGAAAAATAACTTCTACCGAGATGAAATGTGTTAAACGAATGACAAGAAATAGTCTGAGAGATAAGATAAGAAATGAAGAACTGAGAAAAAAGCTAAGAATGATCCCCGCCACCCATATAATATATAACAAAATAAGAAATAAATGGTTTGGCAACGTGACAAGACAGAAGGATCAAAACAGAACACAACTAGCCTTCAGTAAACTTTGAACACCACACTCAAGTGCCTAAAACGAAAAAGATGGATTGATGGGATATGAGCAGTACCAGGAAACGTACCAATAGCAGGAGCGAACAGAAGAGCATACGACTGCAAACTATAACTCCCCTCCATGCTGAAAGACAAAAGAGGAAGGAAAGAAGAAGAAATAAACGACGCACAAATGAGTTTCAGAAGGTTGAGATGTGTACTGATGAGCTATTTTCTTTCAAACAAATATCTCTCTGTATATTTCTAAAGATATCTACAGGCCCTCATCACACTAATTGTAAGGTAATATGGGAAGTATTACGCCTGTACTACTTTTCATTCCCCAGAAAAAAATCCGATACCCATTTACGGTTGGGTGAACTTGGAAGCAGTCCCTCAGGGTCGAACATTTCTTCTTGTCCTTAGTGGTCTCTCTAACAAACAATTCTTTCCCATTAAATTCTACTTTAAACAACCAAATATTTCTGTCCCGTTAAACTTAGTTATAACTAAATCAATATGTATGCCCAATTAAACTCTTCTATAACTCAACATTTCTGTCCCGTTAAACTTAGTTATAACTAAATCAATATTTGTGCCCAATTAAACTCTTCTCTAACTCAACATTTCTGCCCAATCAAACAATTCTGTTCCATTAAGCTACTTCAGACAAACAAAACCGTTCCTCTTCTCTCATCATTTAATGCTCATTACAACCTGCAGTTATTATAATGGTAGATAAGACATAGAATGTTGTTTTGTGCACCTCCAAACAAATATAGAATGAGTGGTCTCTTTTCAATTCATTCCATAAGGCAATGGGTTAGTGCTGTCAGTTACTGCACAATATGTCCCTGAAGGGGAAACTATCATCCAAATGTTATTTCCCCTGTTTTGTGACGTTCTCAAATTAAACAGCCATTGCTGATCTTATCCAACTGTCACGTGTTTACATATCGTCATCGCTATCAATGAAACCAGACAAGGGCTGTTTCATTACAACATACACATTACAACATACACATTACAACATACACATTACAACATACACATTACAACATACACATTACAACATACACATTACAACATACACATTACAACATACTTATGATTTCTTGCTCACATTCTTTAACTTTCTGCCCCTATGTTATGAGGCATGACAAATTTAAATAGACAAACGATGAGCTTTCTCAAATTCACCGAAACGCATGATCATTGTGTCCTTTCTATTCAGCTTAAGAACGTAATGTGCACATCAACTATTTGCAACTTTGATTTTGTGAGATATTTTTATTTCTAAATATTTCCATAATATGGTCTCTAATTGTACAAAACAATATAGATAAAGAGGGAGGAACAGAAAATGATACCAAAATAAGGATATCGAAAGCAAGAGGAGCTTTCATTGCACTGGCAAACATATGGAAGTCCAAAGAAATTAGGTTAAATACAAAAATAAAAATGTTCAACTCAAATGTTAAGGCGGTCCTATTATATGGCAGTGAAACATGGAGAATGACAAAATTGACAATCACGAAGATACAGACTTTCATAAATGGATGCTTAAGCAGAATAAAATGATGGAAATGGCAGGACAAAATCACTAACATATAATTATGGAAATGTACCAGTCAAATACCAGTGGATAAAGAGATACAGCGAAGACGATGGCGCTGGATAGGACACACACTGCGGAAGCCAACTGAGAGTATTACACAACAGGCCTTTTTACTGGAATCCCCAGGGGAAAATACAAAGAGGAAGTCCAAGGAATTCTTGGAGAAAACAGATAGAAGCATAAATGAAGATGATGGGGAAGACATGGAATGATCTTAAAAGAATTGCAAAAAACAGAACGACTTGCAAAGTGTTTGTTGAAGACCTATGCTCCAGAGGGAGCTAAAAAGGTAGAAGAAGAAGAAGAGTAGAACGAAACACAAGTGATGAGGATATATATTTAATGAAAGCTATTAGCAATAACTACTTGGAAAGCATCACGAAAGAAAATATTAGCTAAAAGATACAACTATAAATGGAGAAGACAATAATCTTATGGCCACTGTGATAAAATAACAGAAAATAAGATGATTTTCAAGTGTATCTCGATCATCTATGGTTTGTCAGTGTATCTCGATCATCTATGGTTTGTCAGTGTATCTCGATCATCTATGGTTTGTCAGTGTATCTTGATCATCTATGGTTTGTCAGTGTATCTTGACCATCTATGGTTTGTCAGTGTATCTTGATCATCTATGGTTTGTCAGTGTATCTTGATCATCTATGGTTTGTCAGTGTATCTCGATCATCTATGGTTTGTCAGTGTATCTTGATCATCTATGGTTTGTCAGTGTATCTTGATCATCTATGGTTTGTCAGTGTATCTTGATCATCTATGGTTTGTCAGTGTATCTCGATCATCTATGGTTTGTCAGTGTATTACGATCATCTATGGTTTGTCAGTGTATCTTGATCATCTATGGTTTGTCAGTGTATCTCGATCATCTATGGTTTGTCAGTGTATCTCGATCATCTATGGTTTGTCAGTGTATCTCGATCATCTATGGTTTGTCAGTGTATCTTGATCATCTATGGTTTGTCAGTGTATCTTGATCATCTATGGTTTGTCAGTGTATCTTGATCATCTATGGTTTGTCAGTGTATCTCGATCATCTATGGTTTGTCAGTGTATCTTGATCATCTATGGTTTGTCAGTGTATCTCGATCATCTATGGTTTGTCAGTGTATCTTGATCATCTATGGTTTGTCAGTGTATCTCGATCATCTATGGTTTGTCAGTGTATCTCGATCATCTATGGTTTGTCAGTGTATCTCGATCATCTATGGTTTGTCCGTGTATCTCGATCATCTATGGTTTGTCGGTGTATCTCGATCATCTATGGTTTGTCGGTGTATCTTGATCATCTGGTCTGGCAAAGAATTTTCCGAAAGGAGGATGGGAAAATGTAGAGAGTGAAAGAGATGGGAAGTTAACATTACAAAATGGGAAGGACTCCACTTTGTGGGCCCCATTGACTACATGTCGAGATCAATGAATGGACAAGTATATTGTAGTCTGCCAGTAGCGTGAGCCCACCAACGATTCTAAGGTTATAAAAAGTGTATATATATATATATATACATACACACACAAACATGTGTTGTTTTGTTCAAAAATTTATATCGGACTATTTTTCCTATTTTGATGGTTTCAATGAGCGCAATCAGTAGGTAGGTCTTGATGCACTATTTAGTGTATTCTTAGCAACCTCGTTTTATTTTCCTTGTATAATTTCTTACCTCCCAACTATGTATTCTATTGAAATATTCAGAATACTATCGAGTTTTATTTTATTTTAAACTTTAATGATACTTTTATATGCTGTTTTGTACATTGAAGGTGATTGAAGTATTTGCTCTGAAGTGATGACTTTGTGAAGTCTTGTCAGATTGTTTTTTTTTTTTAATTTAAATCAAGTTGTAAATCGGAAACGTGTTGACCATAAAGTACCTTAACATAACAAGAAATCATTTTCTCAAGAGGGTTTCATCTGTTTTAGTCTTCATAACGCTTCCGTCAAGTACTTCTTAAATTCTAATAGACCATTATTGGTGATGAGTGACCGAAGATAATCGAACTTGTTGGTGATAATAATCAGCTTGAGTATAATATCGTTTATTTTCAATAATTATATTAAAAACCAATGTACGTCACATAATTACATACATTACGTGAAGACAATATTTTAGAATACAAGAAAATAAGTCATCAAACATTCAAGTGGACAAACAGTGACAAAGATCGTTAATAGATTAATCAAAACATTTGTAGACGTTTATGTAATATTTATTGATTCACTGCTTCATGAAATGTAAACCAATTTCTCATTAAAAATCATTGGCTGTTTTGATAGAAGCCACACGTCTAAGATTACAATCACCACATCTGAAATTGAGGAAAATATAAGAAACATTATTCAAAGTTAAGGAGTTTATTTTTGTTAATCTATTTACATTAGACTGTTCAGGAGTTGCTTTATTTCTTAACACTCACACATACACACACACATTATTACACACAAATAGAAATAAAGAGAGAGATGACGCGGAACATGAAACGGGGGTAGAGAGAGCTGTGGGAGAGAGTGAAAGAGAGGTAGATTTCTCCAATAATAAACATTTGAGTCAGAATTTGAGGCTGACTTTTCAAAACTGATAGCTCAATATAGTATATTACATTGACTGTACAATCGATATCAAAACATTCCATGGAAAACACAGTTAAACATGTCAAAGCTTGGCTTTATCATCAGCTCGGAAAAATGTGCATTCCATAATGTTACAATTATTTATTTCATGAGCTTTCAGTTACCCAGGCTCAATGTCTGTTTCTTCAAGAGTGTCCTATTACACAGAGAATGTAGATTAATTAAGGAAGATGAGTAAGAAATCTTATCAAACCCCTTATAATGAACCTAAATCATCAACAAAACTCTCGGTTGTCTAAGGTGAGATATGTCCTCACATCGCTAAATGAATCAAAAACAGATATCAACTATTACAACTCAGTTGTCTAAGGTGAGATGTGTCCTCACATCGCTAAATGAATCAAATACAGATATCAACTATTACAACTCAGTTGTCTAAGGTGAGATGTGTCCTCACATCGCTAAATGAATCAACAACAGATATCAACTATTACAACTCAGTTGTCTAAGGTGAGATGTGTCCTCACATCGCTAAATGAATCAAATACAGATATCAACTATTACAACTCAGTTGTCTAAGGTGAGATGTGTCCTCACATCGCTAAATGAATCAAATACAGATATCAACTATTACAACTCAGTTGTCTAAGGTGAGATGTGTCCTCACATCGCTAAATGAATCAACAACAGATATCAACTATTACAACTTAGTTGTCTAAGGTGAGATGTGTCCTCACATCGCTAAATGAATCAACAACAGATATCAACTATTACAACTTAGTTGTCTATGGTGAGATGTGTCCTCACATCGCTAAATGAATCAAATACAGATATCAACTATTACAACTTAGTTGTCTAAGGTGAGATGTGTCCTCACATCGCTAAATGAATCAACAACAGATATCAACTATTACAACTCAGTTGTCTAAGGTGAGATGTGTCCTCACATCGCTAAATGAATCAACAACAGATATCAACTATTACAACTCAGTTGTCTAAGGTGAGATGTGTCCTCACATCGCTAAATGAATCAAATACAGATATCAACTATTACAACGCAGTTGTCTAAGGTGAGATGTGTCCTCACATCGCTAAATGAATCAACAACAGATATCAACTATTACAACTCAGTTGTCTAAGGTGAGATGTGTCCTCACATCGCTAAATGAATCAGCAACAGATATCAACTATTACAACTTAGTTGTCTAAGGTGAGATGTGTCCTCACATCGCTAAATGAATCAACAACAGATATCAACTATTACAACTTAGTTGTCTAAGGTGAGATGTGTCCTCACATCGCTAAATGAATCAACAACAGATATCAACTATTACAACTCGGTTGTCTAAGGTGAGATGTGTCCTTACATCGCTAAATGAATCAACAACAGATATCAACTATTACAACTTAGTTGTCTAAGGTGAGATGTGTCCTCACATCGCTAAATGAATCAACAACAGATATCAACTATTACAACTTAGTTGTCTAAGGTGAGATGTGTCCTCACATCGCTAAATGAATCAACAACAGATATCAACTATTACAACTTAGTTGTCTAAGGTGAGATGTGTCCTCACATCGCTAAATGAATCAACAACAGATATCAACTATTACAACTCAGTTGTCTAAGGTGAGATGTGTCCTTACATCGCTAAATGAATCAACAACAGATATCAACTATTACAACTTAGTTGTCTAAGGTTAGATGTGTCCTCACATCGCTAAATGAATCAACAACAGATATCAACTATTACAACTTAGTTGTCTAAGGTGAGATGTGTCCTCACATCGCTAAATGAATCAACAACAGATATCAACTATTACAACTTAGTTGTCTAAGGTGAGATGTGTCCTCACATCGCTAAATGAATCAAATACAGATATCAACTATTACAACTTCAACTGAAAGGCTAAATCAGAAAGCTTTATTTTTTTATAAAATGGCTTTCAAGCATTTTGCGAAAAATTTAATTTAAAGAATTAACTACTAAAGCTCGTTTCAAAACATATGCCCAACTTCAAAACGCTATTACTCTCTAACCGTTTGTTAAATACTTTTGAAATTTTATAAAGTGATGGATTTTATCTCTGTTTGGAACGATTTGATGAAGCACTTGGTGCAAGGAAAAAAATAGAACACAATTAAATTGTTTACTGTTCATCTAGTCAGAAAAGTGTAATTTCATTGTTATTGATTTTAATATGATCAATGTAAAAATACATTACTTAATCGGTTAACAAGACTTCCAATAATTTTTGTAAACGGTTTGTACTTATCAACTTTAACTTCCAAGTTTTGCAAGAAGCAAGCAGAGTGTACCACTAAGAGATTCCAGTACTTTATAAATGGCCCCATCTGCTGATTTCACAAGATGGCTAACTAGAGCGTCTGCAGCTACAGTTAGCAACGTGGCCGCATCAAGCGTGGATTTTAGAATGAGACCTACAACACTGACCGCTCCATTTATTGCTTGTACTAACGTTGCTGCTACAATGGCGAGGACACCAAGAGCTACATTAGCCACAATGTTAACAAGGCCAGAAACTACGCCACCCACAGCTTGGACTGTAGAAGGCACAATTCCCACAACATTATTCAAAAGGCCTCCCACCAGGTTTAATGCTGCAGGGACTTCTGCTCTTATTACATTGCTAAGGTCAATCAAAGCTTCTCTTCGCTCCATGTCAGCAGCTTCAGTTGATGCAAAAACCGCAACCAACACAAATATGGCAATGTATAGACAGCGCATCTGTTACACGAAACAAAAATATGACAGTCAAATAAGCAGATATGATAAGAATGATTTAGAAAAGGTATACTCGAGCAATCTATAATAATAGTGTTGTATTAACAATGTCTAATTACAGAAATAAACTCTACGGATAAAATCGGCTGTGTATTGTTGTTTAGAGAAAATTGAGTCCCATGCAGAGACGATTAGTATAAGGCAAAAGAAAATAATAAATTTGGAAATAAGAGTTCTTTGATGTATAACAAATCTTACAAGAGTAAATTACATGTACATGAAAGAATTATTGAGAAACAGAACGTTGAGTAGATCTGGCAAAATAACAAGACGATCAGGTAAACGCATTCCATAACAAGCATTAACAGCACAACGCAATAAAGAACAGAAGAATAGAAATCGTTGCTCAAAAAATGAGGAAATAATAGAATATGTCTAATCATCAATTACCATGCATGAAGACTCAGAGCCGTGTCGATTATTTTACATTTCCTGCTGGAGTAAAGTTGCACCAATACAACAAAACGGACTATAAATAACAACGCAGACAATAGATTACTTTTTCCTAATCTTACTTAAAACATGCAAATGTGTGGGCAAAAGACATCATTTTGTTTCTGTTAATGTGACAATAATACAAATTTAAAATGGCTTAAAATGTAACGACAATTATGAACATGAAACAAAACATACGAATATGGCCACAGAGTGTAAATGTTTAGTATTTTATGTCGAGGTGGTTTCTGCTGTAAAGAAAGTATGGAAAATGAAGAAAATTGAGACAATAGAAATGATGAAGAAGAAATGAATCTTTATACTATCTATGACATGAAATAGTGATGACCAAAATGAATACAACACCTTGGTACTTCAGCAAATTCTCAGTCTAGAGATGATAGCGATCCGTTGGTCTGATTCTTCAGTGATGGGAATGTCTGGATACGTGACTATATATAGATTGGAAAGTGCTAATTCCAAAGTGTTTTTGTGTAAATTATGTTCTGAAGCCGATCAGAGCTATCAGTAAACCCAGGCTCAAAGTTTGTCACTTTTTGTGTGTCATTTCTCTAAATAGAGAAACGGGATATTAAAGAACTTGAGCAAGAAACCACATCTCTTTTCTAATGAAACAGGTCTTGTTTTGTCGTGGGTGAAGGAGAGACGATATTTGGACACGTGACAGTTCGATATGACCAGCCATTAATGCGTCATTGATAACGCCACCAAAAATAACAGACCAATAAATGACAGTTTCCCTATAGGCACATATTACGCCTGGACCAGTCCGAGTAGTTGTTGAGTGAGCTTATCATCTGCCATATAGAATGAGTTTAAAAAGTTCAGCCTTTCTATTTTAGTTTGGAGATATACAAATCATTATTTTATTTTTGTATTTCCTTATCTAATAAATATATATGTGTGTATGTTGTATTGAGCTGAACTATAATTGACGGTGAAACACACATGACATATGTATATATATAATACAAACATATTTATATACATAAATAGATATATACATATTTACATCCATAAATATTAACATACATATACATACATACATTATTACATACAGACGGACAGAGATACTATAATTATGTACGTATACATATTACATTAAGTATGCCACATATATCCATGCAAGCAAACATCCATACACACTCAACAACATCATATATATATGTATACGCACTAGTAGGAAACGGTTCTCTCCTCGCTTTGCTAGTCGTATGCAGGCAGAATGTGGCGGTAGTGACCATGTTTTATAACCAGTGTAAATTTGTGTATGTTTTTGCCGGTGTCCTGCCAGGCCACATTTACTAACCAGAAAAAAATATTGTACCCATTTTTAGCGGTTCTGTAAACGCCGTCGTCTTGGTCGTCGCCACTTCTGGTGGCCAAACACGGACCATTCTGATCAAGAAGGGAGCACACTATCCACTCAACCACCGAGGTTTCCATACATACATACATACATACAAACATACATACATGCATACATGCATACATACATGCATACATACATACATATATACATACATACATACATGCATACATACATGCATACGCATGAGATGACGTCATGGGACGCACCAAAATGGCAGCTTATTTATATTCGAGCTATGGACTAAGCAATGTTTACATTGAACACCACGATATATGTTATTGCAGCGAGTTGGCAGATTTTTGAAAATGTTTTCAAGGGTTTGAACATAAATGCTTGTTCACAGTTCGTTAACCTTCGCTGTAGATAAAGTCGTTAATTCGATGGCTTCGTTTCGGACGTTTGTGACCTTGGTAGCTAAGGACCTAACTTGTGCAAACGGATGGCATTGGCAAGGATCATTTTGAATCTATGAAGTGGGCTCATTTTGTGTTTAACTCAAAAGCATATGTGCTTTTTAATCAAAGACCTTTTTTTGGGGACTCAATGAAGATATCCCCGATGGAAGAATAAATTGTACTATTAGTCCCATAAATGATTCGCTTCCAGAGGTTTATGATGTAAAAAAAGCAGTTTTGTCATTGCAAGTGAATAATGTCCACACCTATAATTGGTCAGGATTGTGTAGCAGCAGCAGCTTTATAGCGAACACAGAAAACATCACAGGATTGTACTGTTCTGAAACAGCTATGCCATGCTACCCTAGAATTGCCTTTAATGGGATTACTGTGACCACAAACCACTCTTCATGTGTGTGCCACATATTTACACCCCAGAAAGAAATACTGAATATAACAACAGCATGTGCCGTCTGTGATATTAATGACCACAGACCAGGAACTTCCAGTATGATTGATACAACTGTTGCACCAAGCATTTCATCAGCAGAGTCATATCTATGGAATGTTAATCTGTCATTGTTCTTGAATGATGTCCAAGTTAATGAGACATCAGAATCGTTTGGCGGCAGCTACAAGAAGGGAGCGGAGAACATCAAGTTCTGCTGCTATAAAGGAGACTTGCCCTGCTATCCCAGAATTGCCTTAAATGGGATCACTGTAGTTGAAAACTTCTCCTCTTGTGTAAACTACACATTCACATCTAAGAGTGAATCAGTGAAGGTCACAAAATCATATTCTCTCTGTGGTTTTACTAACAACAGGTCATGTGGCTTCTGTTGGATTGGAAATGATAACTTACCACCACTGTGTGTCTGTATGTTTGGAATTGGAGTAATCAATGACGGCCTAACATCATCAAGTGCTATGACGATCATCATTTTCGGGAGGACGTGAACTCCCATGGTATATGGTGGATAGGCGGCAGGAACCATTGAAGGCTATGTCTGAAAAGTATTCCTTCTTGCAGTTTCCTCATATTCCAAGTCCGGCTTGTTGCAGGAGCTACTGAGTTAAGTGCTCTGTGCACACCGTGAGCTGTGTGTCTCATCCGTTTTGATCCTGCTTCGATATCCCGCTTGTTTACGATGAATGATGATATCGTATGACAGGTAACAGTTGGCTGTGTTCACTTTCTGCGCGGTTTCGCCTTATGTCTTTTGGCGTGTGCTGAGACTGCTACGATGGGGACTACAGTTACCTTTCTTTGTTTGGGAGATGAGTTAGTTATTCGGATGATTCCACTGGCACGGGCGGTTGAGCAATTATGGATTTTAATTCGTTTGCTGTGATACCGAGGCCTTCCATAACCAATAACATGCATACGCACATATACATACATACATACATACATAGATACATATATACATACATACATACACACATACATGAATACATACAAACACATACATACATACATAGATACATACATATATACATACATACATACATACATACATACATACATACACACACACACACACATACATACATACATACATACATACATACATACATACATACATACATAAATACATACATACATACATACATACATACATACATACATACATACATACATACATACATACATACATACATACATACATACATACATACATACATACATACATACATACATACATACATACATACATAAATTCTACTCTGTGATGGTACTGGTGGCGACAATGAGAAGTTTGAGTGTATTGTTAGCTGGAAATGCATAGCTAATGATAGACGTATTTGGAGGGGTGTTAAAGTGTGATAGAAGCATGGTCACCGACATATTCATGACGAGATATGTGTTGCTGAGCATTACGTATGTATGTTGTTACAGTTTAGGGTAAGAGCAGAAGTGTATGTAGGGATAGGTGTAAGAAGTGATAGGTGTAAGTAGTGATAGGTGTAAGTAGTGAGAGGTGTAGGTAGTGATATGTGTAAGTAGTGATAGGTGTAGGTAGTGTTAGGTGTAGATAGTGATAGATGTAGGTAGTGATAGATGTAGGTAGTGATAGGTGTAGGTAGTGATAGATGTAGGTAGTGATAGGTGTAAGTAGTGAGAGGTGTAGGTAGTGATATGTGTAAGTAGTGATAGGTGTAGGTAGTGTTAGGTGTAGATAGTGATAGATGTAGGTAGTGATAGGTGTAGGTAGTGATAGATGTAGGTATTGATAGACGTTGGTAGTGTCAAGTGTAGGTAGTGATAGGTGTTGGTAGTGATATGGACAGATAGGTAGGTAGTATTAGGTGTAGGTAGTGATAGGTGTAATTAGTGATAGGGGCAGGTAGGTAGGTAGTGATAGGTGTAGGTAGTGATAGGTGTAATTAGTGAAAGAGGCAGGTAGGTAGGTAGTGATAGGTGTAGGTAGTGATAGGTGTAAGTAGTGATATGTGTTAGTAGTGATAGGTGTAGGTAGTGATAGGTGTAGGTAGTGATAGGTGTTGGTAGTGATAGGTGTAGGTAGTAATAGTTGTAGGTAGTGATAGATGTAGGTAGTGATAGGTGTAGGTAGTGATAGATGTAGGTAGTGATAGATGTAGGTAGTAATAGTTGTAGGTAGTGATAGATGTAGGTAGTGATAGGTGTAGGTAGTGATAGGTGTTGGTAGTAATAGGTGTAGGTAGTGATAGATGTAGGTAGTGATAGGTGTAGGTAGTGATAGATGTAGGTAGTAATAGTTGTAGGTAGTGATAGATGTAGGTAGTGATAGGTGTAGGTAGTAATATATGTAGGTAGAGATTATGTAGTGATAGGTGTAGGTATTAATAGTTGTAGGTAGTGATAGATGTGTGTAGTGATAGGTGTAGGTAGTAATAGTTGTAGGTAGTGATAGATGTAGGTAGTGATAGGTGTAGGTAGTGATAGGTGTAGGTAGTAATAGTTGTAGGTAGTGATAGATGTAGGTAGTGATAGGTGTAGGTAGTAATAGTTGCAGGTAGTGATAGATGTTGGTAGTGATAGGTGTAGGTAGTGACACGTGTAGGGTGTGATAAGTGAAGTTAGATAGGTAGTGATATATGTAGGTATTGATAGGGGAAGTTAGGTAAGTAGTGAAAGATGTAGGTAGTGATAGGTGTTGGTAGAGTTAGGTGTAGTTAGTGAAAGATGTAGGTAGTGATAGGTGCAGGTAGTGATAGGTTTAGTTAGTTATAGGTGTAGGAAGTGAAAGGTGTATGTAGTGATAGGTGTAGGTATTGATAGTTGTAGGTAGTGATAGGTGTAGGTAATGATAGATGTAGGTAGATATAGATGTAGCAAGTGATAGGCGTAAGTAGTGATAGGTGTAGCTAGTGATAGGTGTAGGTAGTGATTGGTGTAGTTAATGATAGTTATAGGTAGTAATAGATGTATTTAGTGATAGGTGTAGGTAGTGAAAGGGGTAGTTAGTGATAGATAGAGGTAGTGATAGGTCTTCTTTTTTCTTCTATCATTCCTCTGTTGCCGTTGGCATCGAGGGGAGAAACAATCTGCGATTCTTTGATCTTCTGTTCGCTTCTTCTGATGTTATTCCTCCTAGTGCCTCCTAGTATTCCCTTTATCCATCTCTTTCTCTGTCTTCCTCTTTATCTGACGTTTTCGTAGCGTTTGTTTATGGCTTTATTGTTTGTATGTTTTGGTTATGGCAGTGATAGGTGTAGGTAGTTATAGGTGTAGGTAGTGATATGTGTTGGTAGTGATAGATATAGGTAGTGATAGGTGTAAGTAGTGATATGTGTAAGTAGTGATAGGTTTAGGTAGTTATAGGTGTAGGTAGTGATAGGTTTAGTTAGTGATTGGTGTAGGTAGTGATAGGTAGTGATAGGTGTAGGTAGTGATAAGTGTAGGTAGTAATAGTTGTATGTAGTGATAGATGTAGGTAGTGGTAGGTGTAGGTTGTGATAGGTGTAGGTAGTGATACGTGTAGGTAGTGATAGTGGTAGGTAGTGATAGGTGTAGGTAGGGATAGGTATAGTTAGTGAAAGGTGTATGTAGTGATAGGTGCAGGTAGTGACAGGTGTATTTAGTGATTGGTGTAGGTAATGATAGGTGTAAGTAGTGATAGGTGTAGGTAGTGATAGGTGCAGGTATGGACAGGTGTAGTTAGTGATTGGTGTAGGTAGAGATAGGTGTAGGTAGTGATAGGTGTAAGTAGTGATAGGTGTAGGTAGTGATAGGTTTAGGTAGTGATAGGTGTAGGTAGTGATAGGTTTAGGTAGTGATTGGTGTAGGTAATGATAGGTGTAGGTAGTGATAGATGTAAGTAGTGATAAGTGTAAGTAGTGATAGGTGTAGGTAGTGATAGGTGTATGTAGTGATAGGTGAAGATTGCATCTGATGACTATAGGCCTTTTAGTTGTAAAAGAAGAATATGTGGTTATACATTTTTTGTAGTCATAGAATTATTGCTTGCTAAATGAATGTGTTTTTTACTACTAGGTGTTTATTTTGTGATAGATTAATATTTGCTGTTGTGTATTTTATAGTACTAATAACGTAACATGACATCATTAAAAGCATTTGTCGATAATACGACAGTTCTAGCTTCAGAAGTGAGCCATGCCCAGGGTATGCTATCGAACACCTAGACACGATCGTCATGTAGTACTGGATAAGTTTCAAACCTAAGAAGTCAAGATGCCTCACTATCAGAGGGAAGACAAACCCGGGAAATCACGTTCAGTGTAGCAAACTAGAAGATCTCAACCGCCTATGAGGAGCCAATAAAGTGTCACGACAGGGTGTATAGCGCCTCATAGAAGTACACGAATGCCGTGAAAACAGAGAGAGAGTCTAAGAGATAAGAGTCTACAGATCATAGATTAATGGAAACGTTTAGAGAACATTCTAAATTTGCTGCCTCCAGTTCATGCTGATACCTAAATTACTGTGGTCTCATCCCGATGTACAATATTAACTCAAGTAGTGTGGAAATAGGGTTGTTTTCACTTTACAGCGAACATATTATGAGATCAATAGAAGACAAAAAAGGAATTGAAGTCAACAGTAACAACATAAATACTTTGCGATATGTGGATGATACAGTCTTAAAAAAACAGGGAGCCACGATAGCTCAGTGGTTAGTGAACTGGACTACAATGGACAAGAGGTAGGGTTCGATCCCAACCGACGTCTCCGGGTTCACCCAGCCTTTAATGGGTACCGGATTTTTTTCTGGGAAAGTAAAGTGGCACGGGCGTAATACCGACCATATTACCCCAAAAATCATGTGCCGAAGGTCTGTAAAATTTATGGTCACTAACACCATATTTCCCTATACGTCACTTGACGTGACGAGGGTACTTTACTTTTTTTTTTTTTTTTACAGTCTAAAAATCAAAGACAGAGAATGAACTACACGAAAGGATAATTGTAAAAGAAAGCAACAAAAAGGTCTCAGTCTGAATGGTAAGAAAACAGAAGTAATGGTCATATCAAAGAAACAACCATCACCTTCATGCAGCATAAAAATAAACAGGACAAATCTAAAACAAGTGCAACGCGTCAAATACTTGGACACAATAATAACATCAGGTGGAAGATGCACCACAGAAATAGTTCCCTGGACAGCTCAAAAGACCAACAAGGACTTTCTCAAAGAGGTCAACACAAAAAAAGAACTGCTACGAAACATCAGAAAGAAATAATCAATATTTTTCTAATACGTTATGAGAAGAAGAAAGTTGGAATACTTGTTTGCGACTGGCAAAATAGATGGAAAAAATAGAAGATTTTGGATAGATTGGCTTCGTGGCACGGAAAATAGTCAACAACACAATTAATAAAATGTAATGCGCATATAGCGTCGTGAAAAGACATGATCACCTGCACTGATCAGTATGCCACATGATGATAATAAACACATTATTGCCAGAATCTTTTCTGTTACAAGTATTTCCTTGCAGACCATGAAGCTAAGATTTGGTTATTTTGTTATGGAAGGCCCCGGTATCACTTCAAACGAATTAAAATCCATAATTGCTCAACCGCCCGTGCCAGCGTAATCATAAGAATTAATGTCTCATCTCCCAAACAAAGAAAGGTAACTGTAGTCCCCATGGTAGCAATCTCAGCACACTCCAAAAAACATAAGACGAAACAGTGCAGAAAGTGAACACAGCCAACTGTTCCCTGTCATACGATATCATCATTTACTTTTTGTTTTAACATAATATGAAGAAAAGGAACATAAAGTATAGAGATAAGTTAAAAGAAGAAATTGGGAGAAGAATTAAGAAGAAACTGAACCATGTTTTTACAAACAGTAAATAGAAATGTGTATTTTCAAGGAACAATTTGTTTTATATTTTTCTGTAGCAACATGTACTATTGGAATGGACATATCCGTCCGATGCTATGGATACCATATGGTTTTGAGACAGTGAGACCTCGGTTAGCCTGCCTCTTTCTTGTAAGTCTTTGTTGTAAATTTTCATGAGAGTACAAATCCCATCATTTCTATAAGGCAAGCCATAATGTAATGTATTATGTGTATTGTGTTGTGAGTGCTGTCAACTACTAGGCTACACGAATTGGTCTCTTAATACATAATAATACATACATGCAATACATGCCTCTAGGGGATATTACTTTCCATTGCACTTTTTTGGGGGGGTCGGGGAATTATCACAAACATCCGTTTTTGTTCCTATTGAACTGTCACGTGTCCACATATCGTGACCGCTATCAAACAAACAAGACAAGAGCTGTTTCATTAGAACACAGAAATGTTCTCTCCCACTCTGTCTTTAATATTCTGTCCATATGTTCTGAGACATGAGACACTGAAAGTGGCAAACTTTGATCTTGGGTTTATGGAAATCTCAGGAACGTTTCTTCTACCTCTGGTCGACTTGAGAACGTTCTTGTCTCAATAACAATACGGAATTAGCACTTTTTAAAAAAAAAATAGTTTTGCAGCAATGGATGATTTTGGAACAGATTTAATAACAAAAATATTGAATATCTACAACAGCGGATATGTACCAGATGACCTGCTAAAATCAATATTCATGACCCTACGAAGAAATCTGGTGCAATTGAGTGAGATGATCATCGCACAATAAGCCTTATGAGCCACATGCCTACGATATTACTAAGAATCATCATGCAAAGAGTGGGTCCCAAACGTGGGCAAATACAGAACACAAATACAAGCTTTGGAAAGGAAAAATTGCAATGTTTGGAGATCTCTTACTTTATTATGTAAAGAAGTTCTGAAAAGGATACAACAAGAAGCTGGAGTACATGATAATATGATGACCTTTGTGAGGAAACGAAAATGAAATGGTTAATCCACGCATTTCGATCATTGGGACTATCTAACGCCATTCTGCTTGAAATTGTGAAAGATGAAGGTCAAGCGTCCACTTCACGATTCCCAAACAGTGATTGCAAATAAAGTTTAATGGAGGTGATGACCAATAATGATGACAGATCAACTCTGACCAGTGACAACACATCTCGGCTTATCAAAAGGATGGTCTGTATATTTTGTAGATGTTCATTAGAAGGCAGGTGTGATTTCTTCTTCATAGTCAAATACATTACTGTGTTGTCAGTCGCTGGACGCTACGGGACAAGATAAAGAGGGGATCTGAGCACCTATGCACATGTTCAGAGTGCATGAAAACCATGAATAACTCAGCAGCTCAATATGATTTCTTACTATCTCTCTCTCTCTCTCTCTCTCTCTCTCTCTCTCTCTCTCTTTGCGATCAGGGCTCAATCAGAATAGGATTCCAGACTCTCACATGAAGTCAGCTGTCAGGTTAAGTGTGTTGATCGCCCCCACAGACAGAACATCCCAATTAGAGTCTGCCAGATCCACTCTGATTGAGCACCCGTTAAAACATTGCACTGCGTTCTGCGCCAGTGGCCCAGTGCATCCGATTTCAGCCAGCATTTTATTCAGGTTTGCTTTCCTTAGCCTTTGATTGTCCCCAATCTTCCTGCAAGGCAACAGATGATCTTTTCTGTAGGGGGATTCTGCCCTTAAATGGACGACCCTCCCATGTTTACGAGCACCATCTGCCCGAGTCACTAGAGGTGACTAACACAGACATGTACACACACAGATATGAGATGTGACTAACACAGACATGCACACAGCGATACGAGGCATGACTAACACTGACACACATCAATATATATGACACTAGTCTTGTTTACTATCCCGTCTCCATGTTATATAACTGAAAAAGTAACCTTTGAGCCTGGATTAACTGAAAGTTCATACAAAACAATTATAAAGTTATTGAATGTACATTTGCAAAGCTAAGTTTAAACAGATTGAACTGTGGTGATCATTGAATGTTTTTATATGAATTGTAAAATGTATGGAGTGGTAGATTCATTAACTAGCCATTTTAAAAAGAATATAAATGAACACTTGATTACTTAGCACCGGAGTAAAGAAATGAAGCTGCCCTGCTGCCTTGCAGGTGAGCTCGGGAGAGTAAAAGGCTAAGGGAGGGTACCCTGAAGTAAAACAACCCCACTGCCTTGTGAGTGAGACATTTTAATCAAAGGCTAGCGGAGCTAACCGTAAACAAACTGACGGAAGGCAATAGAAAACCACCGTCGTAACTTCTTTGTACAATCGTGAATCGCCACAATAGATTGTAACAACTGGGAAAATTGAGGGTCGAAGAGATAGAGGAAAGCAAAGAGAACAAAATACCAGACAGTTAAAGAGAATGGCTTGGCAGAAGGTCAACAACAGAAATGATAAATAACTGTCTAGATAAAAATCTTGTGTAGAGACATGATCACTTACACCAGCAGGCCCAGTACTTGATGATGATGAAAGAAATGAAACGAGCGGAAATTTAAAAAATAGTCTAATAATAATATTTGAATAAAGCGATTCCATAGCTCTAAAGGTAGGAGGGTTACTGGGTATTCTACAAGCAGGACCTCACTATGTGGACAGGAAACTCACGGGTTCGATTCCATCCAAAGGCGGAGGATATTTTTTTTTTAAATCAATCGCGTGGTTTCTTTGTGACTCTACCTTTACCCGGTGTCTGGGTAGTGAGATCCGATATCTAGAACTAAGGGAAAACAGTCAAAAACAAGAGGTTCTGTTGAACATGTGCACCTTAACAGACCCTTGGCTGTTTAACTCCTTCAGTGCGGAAAGTTTTTATCAGTTTAGCGGTAGAGATTTAAGAGACATGATATTTCATGTTTTAGATATTAATCTACATGTTTATATTTATCTAACACTTAACATTTTATATATCAATTTATAGATAACTAATTAATGAATTATATTTCCCCAATACCAATATGATTACACATGACATATAAAAGGAATATGGTTTGATGAGAGTTGACACTAATCAAATAGAGAGTGACGGACTGTGCTGCTAAACGTACATGACAAAAACCGGCATGGCGCATGGTCTGTTGAATCGTACAGACAGAGTTAATGTAGAAAAGATTAGGTCAAAAAATGGCCGCTATCCGACAAAAATTGATAAGCAAATCTACCTATCTATGTCGAAGACGGATGTGTCGGGTTGAAAGACGCATACATCACGGGCTATGTCAAAATCAAGCTACACAATACATGCACGTCAAGTTAACGTATGAAAAATAGAGAGAGAGAGAGAGAAAGAAAGAGAGAGAGAGAGAGAGAGATAGCTCTAAATAAACGAGAAAATCCTGACTTTAAAACAACAAAATGAATATCAGTTCTAAAAATATGGAACGTTGAGATTGTAAAGATTGTGTTTACACATTCAAAGAAAGAACTTGTCTCAATGTTAACAGAAATTGAGAGAAAATGAGCGAAAATTTACAGAAGCCAAGCCGTTGACTTCAATCTTTGGAAAGAGTGAGTTTGTATGAGCTTATTCACAAAACACGGAAATTGAATAAAGGCTAAGCTAAGTAGAATAAGAGAGGCCATAATAAGATATCTTCTCTTCTTCTACCTATCAGCTCCCTGTGGAGCATAGGTCTTCAACAAACACTTTCCAAGTTGTTCTATTTTTTGCCATTCTTTTAAGATCATTCCATGTCCTCCCCATTATCTTCATCTCTGCTTCCATGTGTCTTCTACGACAATTTCTTGGTTTTCCTCGTTGTCTTTTTCCTTGGGGATTCCAAAAAAGGCCTTTTGTGTAATACCCTCCGTATCGAATGTTGGCTACCGTGGATCGCCATTCTACTCTGTTTCTAGCTTTGATGGTGCAGGTTGTCATAGATTGACTTTTCCATCTTTTGTTGTTACTCGTCCATGTTAATCTTGGTAAGTCTCTGCCTTTTTTACCTTGTATTTTCCCTTCCAATATTACTTTTAGTAGGCTGTTGTGTCTTTAAACATTCCCCAAAAATTTCATTTGTCTTGTCTTAATTGTATTTAGTAGTTCTCTTTTCATTTTTAGTTGTTTTAAGACTTCAACGTTTGTTTTCTTTTCTTTCCATCCAATTCTACCTATTCTTCTATAAATCCACATTTCAAATGCTTCAATTTTCTGTTCAGTTTTCTTGTCTAATGTCCATGTTTCTGCACCATAAAGGAATATTGAGAAGATGTAACATTTTGCTATTCTTAGTTTCAGCCCTGGTGTTATTTGTTTTGATGTTAGTATATTTTTCATGGCATTAAAATTACTTTTTGCCATACCTATTCTTTTGTTTATTTCAGTTTTGTATTTTCCATCATTGGTTATAGTATGTCCTAGGTAATTGTAGTTCTGAACTGTCTCCAGATGTATTCCTTCAACTGTGATATTTAATTGTAGGTCTTGAGAATTTTCTTTATTTTATGATCATAGGTTTAGTCTTTTTGATATTCATATCTAGTCCCTATTTTTTTATTGTTATCTTTATCACATTAAGCAATTGTTGTAGGTCTTTAGAATTTTCTGCTAGTAGAACAGTATCATCAGCATATCTTAGGTTATTGATTATCTTTCCATTAATATTTAGGCCTGGTATCTCTGAGATGTTTTTAAAGATTTGTTCAGTGTATAGATTGAACAAGCTTGGTGATAGGATGCATCCTTGTCTTATTGTATCCATGGGTGTAGAGTTCTCCTTGTTATTTTTTATTATTGCTGTTTGCTCCAAGTACAAATTACATATTATTTGTATGTCTGTGTCGTCTAGATTTATATCCTTTAGGCAGTCTATAAGTTGGTTATGATGTATTCTATCAAAAGGTTTGGTGTAGTCTATGAAGCAGGCATATATTGGTTTGTTTACTTCTATGTACTTTTCAATCAATGCTCTCATGCTAAATATGGCTTCTTTTGTGGCACTGTTTTTTCCTGAATCCAAATTGTTGGTCATCTAATTCAGTTTTGATTTTATTCTGAATCCTTCCCTGTATAACTTTTAGTAAAATTTTTGTTGCCTGGCTCATTAGTCTTATTGTTCTAAAATCACTGCATTCAACGGCACCATTCATTTTAGACAATGCAATGAAAGTTAATGTTTTAATTCGTTTGGCATGTATCCTGTAAGGTATATGTCATTGCATATGTCAGTGACCACTTCGATGCCAAAATCTTCTAGAGCCAGTATCATCTCTATCTATTATTATAAATAAATTGTTGAGTGTAATATTCCTTCGTTTTTCATGTTTATCTTATTGGTTGCTTAAAAAGTAGATATTTTTAGAGATAGTCGCATGTGAGCTTTCGTGTAATAAGTGTGACTGATTCAAGGAAGCTTATTTTAATACTATTGCTCAGTCTAGCTGGCCGTGTTCAGGGTATATTTTACGCTGTAAGTTGAATATTTTTTCTGTTTTTCTCTTACCTCATAACGATGCGATATGTTTATCAATAAAAGGATATTCAATTGTATTAATGGTAATGTGTATAAAGTATGTATATTAAGCCTTGTTGAGTGTATTATTCTCTCGTTTTTCATATGTTTATCTTATTGGTTGCTTAAAAAGTAGAAATTGTTAGTCTTGTTGTGATTATTATTCAATGGTATTAATGTGTTTAAAGTAGGTATGTTTAAAATCATGACAACACACTATTTATTTACAAGCACACACATATCGTGAGGAAGTGCGCATCACCGAGTCACCTATGCTCACCGAGGTCACGCTGCGTTGGTCGGCCCGTCTTGCTGCGCGTATAGTTTTATATAGACAGAAATATACAGCACAGCATTTTGCCAAGTTTATCTGCATGTACACTTTTTATATAGACAAATACACCATTCTGATGAGTTTTAGAGAGGACACTTGGTCAAAATGCGGCACATACACTACTGTCGTTTGGCAGAAGGTCAACAACATAAATATTAAATAACTGTCGAGATCGAAAGTTGTTGAGAGACATGATCACCTACGCCAGCAGGCACGATACTTGATGATGATGATGATGAAAAGATGATTGCGTGCTCTAATTTTGGTTGTATCCTTTAGTTCAGTTTTTTCTTCCGTGATGTTGATCTTGTAATATATGTATACGTCAATAAAGAGTATCAACAATATTTCTTTATTTTTCTTGAATGTCACAGAACACGATTATTTTAAAAAGTTATTTTTTAAAAAAAGTAGAAAAGTTACAAGATAATAATGAGATTAGGAAAGATGGCTGGGGTAGAGGCTACAACTGGTTGACAATAAAAGTGACAAGGACCAACCAGACAGTGCAAAAGTTTTAAAATTGTGAAACCTGAAGTAAAGAATTATCCAATAACAACATTAGTTGTAGTAAACGCTGCAGGTCCTGGAAACATGCAGACAGAAATGTCAACATATATAGACAGCGAGCTACATTGTTTCTACCTAAGCTTTTGAATGAGTATAAACAAACAACACCGGGAATGTGTGACATAAATAGCCATCTTAGTTGATGAAGTCTCGAGATTGATATGTGACTTATTCTGGGGACAGACAGCTGTGATACGATTTAATGAAACATTACCGTTTCTATTTTTCTACTTTTTTTTTTAACTTTTTAAAATAATCGTGTTCTGTGACTTTGAAGAAAAATAAAGAACTATTGTTGATCCTCTTTTATTTATGTATACACATATATTACCAGGACAACATTACGGAAGAAAATCTTCGCTAAAGGATACAACAAGAAATGGAGCACATAATATAATCTTTTGGCCACTGTGATAAAACGTAAAATAAGATGATTTGACTGCGTATCTCGATCAACTGGTCTGGCAAAGAATTTTCCAAAAAGAACTGTGAAAGGAGAAAGAGAAAATGGAGAGTGTGAAAGATAAGAAGTTAACATTACAAAATGGAGAGTGTGAAAGATAAGAAGTTAACATTACAAAATGGAGAGGACTCCACTTTGCGAGCCCTAATGCTTACGTGTCAAGATCAATGAATGGACTAATATATTAAAGTCTGCCTTTACTGCACCAACAAATCTAGGGTCATGTGAAGTATACATGTAAATATACACACACAAATATATTAAAGTCTGCCTTTACTGCACCAACAAATCTAGGGTCATGTGAAGTATACATGTAAATATACACACACAAATATATTAAAGTCTGCCTTTACTGCACCAACAAATCTAGGGTCATGTGAAGTATACATGTAAATATACACACACAAATATATTAAAGTCTGCCTTTACTGCACCAAGAAATCTAGGGTCATGTGAAGTATACATGTAAATATACACACACAAATATATTAAAGTCTGCCTTTACTGCACCAACAAATCTAGGGTCATGTGAAGTATACATGTAAACATACACACACAAATATATTAAAGTCTGCCTTTACTGCACCAACAAATCTAGGGTCATGTGAAGTATACATGTAAATATACACACATAAATATATTAAAGTCTGCCTTTACTGCACCAAGAAATCTAGGGTCATGTGAAGTATACATGTAAATATACACACACAAATATATTAAAGTCTGCCTTTACTGCACCAACAAATCTAGGGTCATGTGAAGTATACATGTAAATATACACACACAAATATATTAAAGTCTGCCTTTACTGCACCAAGAAAACTAGGGTCATGTGAAGTATACATGTAAATATACACACAAATATGGGTTGTTTTGCTCAGAACACATTTTTTTTCGATCACTTGACTGCCAATGGGAAGTCATATCGTTCTCCCTTTTTCTGTTACTTTTAATCAGAGCAATCAGTAGGTAGTTCTTGATTCACTTGTTGCATTGTCTTCTACGCAACCTCGTTTTATTTTCCCTTTATAATATCTTAGCTCCCAACATTGTATTCAATTGCAGAATTAAGTATACTATTGAGTTTTATTTTATTTTAAACTTTAATGAGACTTTTATAGGCTGTTTTGTCTACTGAAGATGTTTGAAGTATTTGTTTTGAAGTGATTACTTTTGGAGTCCTGTCATTTTTTTTTTATTTACTGTTTATTTTTTTTACTTTAAATCAACAAAACGTGAGCCTGTGGTGAATAACACATGAATAACCTGTTGGCCATAAAGAGCCTTAGCATGACAAGAGAGCCTTTTCTCATTAGGGTTTTATCTGTGCTAGTCTTTATAAAGCTTTTGTCAAGGTCATTTACAATTCCAATAGACAGTCTCCATTATTGGTGATGAGTGAAACAAGAAAATCGAAATTGTTGATAATAATTTGCAGCTTGAGTATAATCTCGTTTATGTTCAATAATAATATAAAAAAACCAATGTACGTCACATAATTACATACGTTACGTTAAGTAAATATTTAAAAACACAAGAAGACGTTTATATACTATTTATTGATTCACTCCTTCATGAAATGTTAACCAACTTCTGATTCATCATTGGCTGTTTTTATAGAAGCCACACGTCTTGACATCTGAAATTGAAGTAAATACAAGAAACAGTATTCAAAGTTAAGGAGTTTATTTTTGTTAATAATATGTGTGTATGTGTATATACATCTGCCTCTTCAGGGGTTGCTATATTTCTTAACACTCAATCAAAATTACACACATACACAGAGAGAGAGCGCGCGTGAGAGAGAGAGAACAAAAGAGAGACAGAGTGAGAGAAAGCAATAAGGAAACAGAGAGAATTAGAGAGAAAGATAGAGAGAATAAGACTGAGGGAAATAGATAAAGAGAGAGACAGAGAAATAGAGAGAAATAGATAGAAAGAGATAGAGTAAGAGAGCGGGAGAAGAAGAGAGAGAAAGAGAGAGAGAATACATATCTCGGAGTTACATTTGATAACAAACTATCTTGGAAACAGCAGATAAATAAGGCAACCCAAAAAGCAAGGAGGAAATTGGCTATTCTAAGAAAGTTGTGTGGAACCACATGGGGTGCGAGTGGGAAAATACTCAGTAAAGTTTACCAACAGAGTATACGCCCACATTTAGAATATGGATCATCCGCATGGTGCTCAGCATCAAACACCACATTGCAAGAACTGGATAAAGTACAAAACCAGGCACTTAGGGTCATCACAGGAGCAATGAAATCAACACCAATATTGGAGATGGAGAAATTGTGGAGGATACCAGCACTGAGAGAACGGAGAGACACAAAGGTGCTGATACAGGCAGAAAAATTTGTATGCATGCCGAGACATCCAATGAAGGACAGATTCCAAAATCTTGCATTGGGACGACTTAAGAGAAGCAGCTTTATCCACCAAGCCAAGCGTATTAGTAGACAAACACCAGACATGCCAAGAGTTGTTAAACCCCTTCTGCCCATACCAGAACAGACTCCCTGGACAGATGAATCAGGATTATCAGTTCAAATACGGACAGAAGTGAAAGGAATAGTTGACAAAGAGGAACAAAATAGCCTACAGCGAAAAACAATAACTCTCAGTTTCCTGGATGAAGAATACCCACAAGACCTATGGATCCGTGTGTACACAGATGGATCAGCACAGAATGCAGTAAAGAATGGGGGAGCAGGTGCATATATAGAGTACCCAAATAACACTAGGGATATGAATAAAATAGCAACAGGGAAATATTGTCACAATTATGATGCAGAAATACAAGCAATAAAGTTGGCAATAGAAAAACTGCTGAACAGTAATCTTAGCCCACAGCCTGTAGTGTTTTTGACAGATGCAAGATCAGTACTCCAGGCACTACAATCCAGAAAATTACCACATCTGCAGACCTTATTGACTGAACTCTGCAAGCACCACAGGGTTGCCCTGCAGTGGATCCCGTCTCACTGTGGAATACCAGGAAATGAGAAAGCAGATCAGTTGGCAAAAGAAGGTTCAACAGGCACACAACTAGATACACCAGTTACATACCATCATAAGAAACAGATAATCAAATCAATCAGAGGACCACAAGCCCCAAATCAGGATGCCTTTCATAATATGAATAGATATGAACAAGTTATCATTATACGCCTAAGAACAGGACACAATCGACTCCATAGTCACATGTATACAAAATTCAAGATCGGCACATCAACTACTTGTACATGTGGACAGGCACCCCAGACTGCTGAACACATACTTCAAGACTGCACTGAATATAGTAGACTGAGGAAAATCCATTGGCCCATAGATACAACACTACAGACAAAACTATATGGGCCACTGCAAGAATTACAAAAGACAGTAAAATTTATACAGGAAACGACATTGCAGATATAGACAATACTTCAGGCGAACGAAAGATAGATAGATAGATAGATAGAGAGAGAGAATTCCACATATAATGTTTAATACAACTGTCTGTTCCTTTATTCGTATTACTTTACGCCACATATTCTGGTATTTTGCCAAAAAGCTCACAAAATGTTGTCCTTCCTAACTATGGAAATAAACTGCCAAGATTGTGCCAATGTTCGCTCTCATTATGTAGTTTGTGTTATTTCGAGCAATACCCTTTATTAATGTCTTTAAAACCACATTTTTGCAAAATGAACTGGCCTTGTCTTTTAAATCTACATTACATGTCCGTATTTCTTCGTATTAAATCTTTAAAGATTTTCTCTTTTTTGAAAAAGTGTACATACATTTTTTTTAATCATACGTTATTCGTAGAACATACCAAAATACCCCCAAAAAATGTGACTCATACATTTCTTTCAATTGCTCCAATAATAAATAATCGAGTCAGATTTTGAGGCTAACTGTTCAAACTTGATAGAGAATATCCAATATTACATTGACTATACAATCGATATCAAAACAATTCATGACTGACACAGTTAAACATGTCAAAGCTTGGCTTTATCATCAGCTCGGAAATTGTGCATTCAATAATGTTACAATTATTTATTTCATGAGCTGTCAGTTAACCCAGGCTCAATGTCTATTTCTTCAAGTGTGTCTTGTTACACAGAGAAAGTAGATTAATTAAGGAAGATGAGTAAGAAGAGATCATATCTAACCCCTTATAATGAACCTAAATCATCAACAAAACTCTTAGTTGTCTAAGGTGAGATGTGTCCTCACATCGCTAAATGAATCGAATACATATATAAATTATTACAACTTAAACTGAAAGGCTAAATCATAATACTTTATTTTTAATTAAATGGCTTTCAAACATTTTACTAAAACATTAATTACAAAATCAACTAACAAAGCAATACATTTTCTATCTGTTTGGAACGATTAGATGAAACACTTAGTGCAAGAACACAATTAAATTGTTTACTGTTCATCTAATCAGCAAAGTGTAATTTCATTGTTATTGTTTTTAGTATGGTCAATATAAAAATACACTCCGTAATAAGGTAACCAGCCTTTAAATAATTTTTGTAAACGGTTTGAACTTACCAATTTTAAGATACAGGTTTTGTAACAAGCACGGAGAGAATATCACGAAGAGGTTTTGTTTAATTCATTAATATCGCTGTCTGCCAACTTTACATTCCCAGCTAGAGAGCCTGCAGCTGGGGCACCAAGATCTTCATCGGCTACAGCTTCATCAAAGGCAGAAATCTTGTCAGCCACAGCTTGAACTGTAGAAGGCTTCATTCTCACGGCATGACCCGGATATACATCCTTGTCGTTTGATTTAGGAAGTAGAAGTTGTACTGCTAGCAATAAGTTGAAGTCACGTAAAGCTTCTCTTCGCTCCAGGTCAACAGCTTCAGTTGATGCAAAAACCACAACCAACACAAATACGGCAATGTATAGACAGTGCATCTGTTACACGAAACAAAAATATGACACTCAATAGAGAGGGTATGATTTGGCAACTATAATAATATTGTTACATTACATGTGTCTAATTAATGAGATAAGAAATTAGGTTAAAATTGGGCATGTTTTGTAATGCACAGATCTTTTGCAGAAAATTGAGTAAACACAAACACGTTTAGAAGCCTACCGAAAATAATAAATTGGGAAATAAGAATTCTTAGATGAATAAAGAATAGAGCAAAAAGGGATGAAATAAAGGAGATCTTAGAAGCGTAAATTACATCATCATCAAGTACCGTGGTTGCTGACGTAGGTGATCATGTCCCTCCACAACGATCACGACAGTTGTTTATCATTTCTGTTGTTGACCTATGCCAAGCCATTCTCTTAAGCTGTCTGGTATCTTGTCTCTTCGTCCCTCAATTTTCCCAGTTGTTACAATATATTCCGCCTGTTCTCTTCTCACTACATGGCCAAAAAATGATGATTGTTTCTTCCTAATATTGGAAATTAACTCTTTTATTTCTTTGGCCTCTTTCAGAACGTTTTCATTACTCTTCTTAGCAGTCCATGGTATACTTAACATTCTTCTGTAAAACCACATTTCTACAGACCCCCTTTATTTTCTTGTCTATTGTCCTATTGTCTATGATTCACATCCATATGTTAAGATTGGCTCTACATAACATTAAGAACTCTATTTTTTTGTTTCTATTGTCAAAAATGGATTGGAGTAGAATTTGGAAAAAGACGAAACGGTCAGGTAAAAACATTCCACAACAAACATTAACATCTCAAAGTGTTATAGTATATTTATTGTTTCTTTATTATCTTTGTACTCTCTTGACAGGACATCACATTTATTTTAGCTAATCACAACATGTTAATCATGACAGACTCTTTCTCTGGATACATAATGATAATCAAGTTTATTGATCTCTAGGCACAATGATCGACTAGTGGTTGATGCACTTATCTTAAATTAATGTTAATTAGTTCGGGACTTCTCTGAGGCTACCGCCGCTGACTATGGTCCGTCCCAAGTGCATAACTTGCATACACCATTATTCAACTTACGTTCATAAGGAATGGGAAACAACTTGAATTACTCTTAAGCACTTGCACAACATTAAAGTTCATCTCTATCAACTTCTACTAATAACTTCTCAGCTGTTTTGACTGTTCTAACAATTCTAAGTGTTCTATCTGTAACTGTAATTCTAACTGTTCTGTCCTGACTTCTAATTCCTGACTGACTCCTAATTGTTCTATTCCTAACTGTTGACTTTCTATTCCAGTCTAATTCATTTCTGACTGTTTAATCCTAACTTCTACTAACTGCCTTCGGCAGTTCGGCCGAAGCCGGACTAAGCTTACTTAGTCTACATCTTGACTTCTCTCTCTAACTTTCTAACTCGAACTTATTAATTTCTATTATGTTGAAGTTTAAATACTCCAACCACTCTCTTCGTCTACAATTCAGCATCCAATCAAAACTGTTGCCAAGTGGCAATTTGCGCTCTTCTGGTCCATTGAGTTGGTCGCTGCTCACAATTCTGTGACCGATACTTGAAGTATCTCCTGGTTTGCTGAAAACACCTTGTTTTCGTGACTTTCTATGGCCTATTTAAATAATGATTACCTCATGACAATGACCTCTCCTGGTAGTTGGATGACAACTTATTTATCAGACGGACAATGTCATGGGGTCAACGCATGCTATTTTGTTATATCCCCAACCTGCTGTTGTAGAAATCTGCGTCTCCTCTCACTCACAAACTTGGTTCGAAGTGGAAATTTCCATTAACTATTATGCCAAGGATAATTCTGGACCTTCTTACCTTAGCTTAGTGGGTGTCCTTGTTATGTCTGAGGTCCCTACACCTATAAACTTTTACTCCCTTAACTTTGTTTCTACGACTTGTTATTTTGTAAAATTTCAATTCATTAACTTTAAACTAATACTGCTGGTCGCCACTATTTGTTACTGCTATTGTCTATTGAGAAGCGGGTAACAACTAAGTTGCCTGCCGCCATGCTTCCATTAGCTCTACTCTATTACAAAAGCACAAAAGAATAGAAGAAAAGAAATCAACACAAAAAGTGATGAAATAAATAAATATCGCTAAACATCAAGCACCATGCATGAAGCATGAAAATACAGTGCCGTGCCGATTATTTTACTTTTCTTAGTGGAGTAAAGTTCACCAATACAACAAAAAGGGACATAATTAACATAATCCAGACAACAGATCACAGTTTGCTAAGAAAAAGTAAAAAAAATGAAAATGTGTGGGCAAAAGACATCATGGTCTTTCTGTCAATGAGACAATAATCTTCTTCTACCTTTTAGCTCCCAGTGGAGCATATGTCTTCAACAAACACTTTCCAATTCGTTCTGTTTTTTGCAATTCTTTTAAGATCATTCCATGTATTCCCCATCATCTTCATCTCTGCTTCCATCTGTCTTCTCCAAGAATTCCTTGGTCTTCCTCTTTGTCTTTTCCCCTGGGGATTCCAAAAAAAGGCCTTTTGTGTAATACTCTCAGTTGGCTTCCGTAGTGTGTGTCCTATCCATCGCCATCGTCTTCACTGTATCTCTTTATCCACTGGTATTTGACCGGTACATTTCCATAATTCCACGTTAGTGACTTTGTCCTGCCATTTCCATCCCTTTATTCTACGCAAGCATCCATTAATGAAAGTCTGTACCTTCGTGATTGCCAATTTTGTTATTCTCCATGTTTCACAGCCGTATAATATGACCGACTTAACATTTGAGATCATATAACCTTCTCTCCAGTCTTTAGATATTTCTTCCCTCTCCCAAATTGTATCCAATAGATCATGTAACATCTTGGTAGAGGTGTTAATATCTGCTTTGATGTCTTCCGAAGGAATTTCATCTCGTCCTGTGGCTTTCTATCTATCGTCCTTTCGAGCCGAAGACGGCATATAGGGCAGAACCACAATCTCAAAAAAACAGAAATTTTGCGTGCCAAAATGGCACATATTGCAGAGATCACTGCTTTCAAAACCTATGGCTCTGTTTCCATAACAATACTTTTTACAATGACAGCTTGTCAAGCCATCGATCAAACTCCTTAGTCGCCTCTTACGACATGCCTGGAAGGTCACAGTGTCACTATTCTTTACTTCCCTCATAATGAGGCCCCGGAAACACACAGAAGCCTGTGGCTTTACCATCTTTTAATAGTTTGATGGCTTTCATTATTTCTTCTTTGCTTGGTTTTCCACAGTTAACGTGTAACTCTTCTTCTGCTTGTAGTATATCTGGAGGATTATTTGAGCCGGGTCTGTTAAAATGTTCTTCAAAGTGCTCTTTCCATCTCTCCATTTGTTCCCTTATATTGCTAAGCAGATTTCCTTTCTTATCTTTGATAAAGGCGTTGATCTGTTTGTATTTTCCACCTAATTTCTTTGTGCTGTTGTACAGTTCTTTCATATTCCCTTTATTTGCTGCTTCTTCTGCCTCTTTAGCTAGTTCATCTATATATTTCCTCTTATCCCTTTTAATGCATCTTCTCACTTCTTTGTTCACCTCTGTGTAAGCTTCCTGTGTCTTGACTTTATTACTTCTTGTTTTGCTTTTATTTATGTTTGCTTTCTTGTTCTTTCTTACTTTAATTTTGTCCAGGGTCTCTGCTGTCATCCATGCCTTATTCTGACGTTCTCTTTTCCCCAGTGTTTCTTCGCATGTCTCTTTCCATATATTTTGTACCTGTTTCCAATGATCTTCTATATTTATTGTATTTTCTAGTTGTTGGAGGACTTGGTATTTGTTTGATATTGTGACTGCGAATTTATCTTTAATTCCTTGTTCTTTAAGAAACCCTACATTGAAATACTTTCTACCCTTATTCGCTGTAGTATACCTTTTTAGTTTAATTTTAAGTTTGGCTAACAGAAGATGATGATCAGAAGCTACATCTGCCCCTCTATATACTTTTACATCCTGTAAGGATGACTTAAACTTATTATTAATACATATGTGATCAATTTGATATTCCGTTCTATGATCTGGTGATACCCATGTAGCTTTGTGTATTCTTTTATGTTGGATTATAGTTCCTCCTAGGCTCATTTGATTAAGGGCGCAGAAATTCACACATATCTCTCCATTCTCGCTTATATCTCCAAGTCCATGTTTTCCCATAATCTCTTCGAAGCCTCTGTTGTCTGATCCTACCTTAGCATTTAGGTCTCCCATCAAGATTATAATATCCTTGGCTCGTCTTGCATCCATCTGACATTGTAGCTGTTTATAAAAATCATCTTTAACTGAATCATCCTTATCGTTGGTTGGTGCATAGCATTGTATAATGTGTAATTTTATTTTGTTTTTGGTTGTTTTAAATGTTGCTCTCACCAGTCTTGGTCCCAATGCCTCCCGTTCTATTAGTGTCTTCTGTGCATTCTTTGATAGCATTATAGCTACCCCTTCACTATGTTGTGCTCCTGGTTCCTGGTGTCCTGATGATAAAATCATCTCCCCTGTATTCAGTTTTATTCTCTCCGCTCCCAGCCATCTTGTTTCACAAATTCCCAGAATATCTATCTTGTAGTTGGTCATTTCTGCTGCCACTTGTGCCGCTTTTCCCTGTTCGTTAAGGGTACGAACATTCCAGGTGCCAATTCTGGATGATTTCCTGGTAGACAAAGGGTGAGTCGGCAACCCGGACTCCTTATGGCTTTCTCCGGATTGCGTCATACGTCTCTTAGACAGAGAGCCCTTCTCTTTCCTGGTTGACGGATTAACTTTATCTCTCTTTGACATTTTAATGTTTCTGAAGTTTTTTCGGCTTATTTTTTTTACAGTATGGGATAGCCAGTCCCATGACCAACCCTCCTTTCTCGCCTCTTACGAACATGCCTGGTAGGGTACAGCTCCGCTATTCTTTACTCCCCTTTCGGGCCCCGGCAGCGCACGGGCGTGTGTAATCGAACTCTAACAAAAATAATAAGTTTGGAAATAAGAATTCTTAGACGAATAAGGAATCTAGCGAAAAGAGAAGAAATCAAGAAGATCTTAGAAGAATAAATGACATCAACATTAAAGAGTTATCCAGAAACAAAATGTTGAGTATATTTGACACACAAAAAACAAGGCGATCAGGTGAAAGCATTCAACAACAAGCATTAACAGTACGATGCAATAAAGAACAGAAGAAAAGAAATCGCCGCACAAAAATGATGAAATTAATAAATATCACGAAACATCAAGTACCATGCATGAAGCATGAAAATACAGAGCCGTGCCGATTATTTTACATTTCCTCCTGGAGTAAAGATGCACAAACACAACAGAAATGAAGATAAATAATAGAACCCCGACAACAGATCATAGTTCAGTGTTTAGTGAACTGGACTACACAGGAAAAGAGGTAGGGTTCGATCCCAACCGACGGGGTCCGGTTCACACAGCCTTTAATGGGTACCGGATTTTTTTTGGAGGAAAGTAAAGCGGCACGGGCGTAATACTGTCCACATTACCCCAAAAATCATGTGCCGAGGGTCTGTAAAATTTATGGTCACTAACACCATATTCCCTATACGCCACTTGGTGTGACGGGGGTACTTTACTTTTTTTTTTATTACAACAGATCACAGTTTGCTAAGTTTAAGTAAAATATGCACATGTGGGTAGGTAAAAGACTTGTTTTTGTTTCTGTCAATGAGACAATAAGACCAAATCTAAAATGGCTGAAAATGTTACGACAGTTATGAACATGAAACAAAACATACGAATATGACCACAGAGTGTAAATGTTTAGTATTTTATAACGAGGTGGTTTCTGCTGTAAAGAAAGTATGGAAAATGAAGAAAATTGAGACAATAGAAATGATGAAGAAGAAATGAATCTTTATACTATCTATGACATGAAAAGTGATGACCAAAATGAATACAATACCTTGGTACTACAGCAAATTAGTAAAGGTATCAAGATGCACCAAGATGCGTAGAGATTCGAAGCTGCTGTAAAGCTGATGATAATTGCAATACTAAAAAAAATAAGAAAAAAAGTGGTATGGTGACAGCCTTACGTGGTAATGGACCACCAGCAGGGAGTACAGTGTAGAGTGTTTTCAGTGGTGGTTAGTGCCAGACGACTCACAACCCATCCCTCTACGACCTCTTAAAGTTGCTAGGAATTATGTGGGGGGGGGGGTGCGGTCAAGATCAATGAAGACTATAGCTGAGTCAGCAGAAAGAGCGTCGTGCTGGCTGTGGCAGAATCGAGACAGACCAACAGTCAAATTATATTATGTCCAGACCAGACGATCGGGCGACCATTTTACACCTTGACCACTTATTGTTCCCACAGAAGTCAACAGAGTAGGGAGAATCGGAGTAGGACTTGAGACGAAGCGATAAGAAGTTACATAATCGACCGGAGGTGAGCATCAGACCAGGTGTTTGTGGCGACGGCAAACAATAAGTCCACAACAACAGGAAGACCAGACAGTTGGGCGTTAATCTTCAGACGCGACTTCCTAATTCCCATGAAAGTCAGACACTGACGGGTCTATAAAATTGCGTTTTCAATAGTAGCCAAGTTACTTCGACTGGAAAGCGCAGCAACGTGCTAGGATAAACCAAGACAGGTAAGTTAGCCAACCCCACATGTAAAGATACCCCACTATATAAACATCAAAATGAAAGGAACAACCACCGAAACGATCAAGCTCTTTGTTACCCTGCCAGGCAGGAGAACACGATGTTCTCACTGTGGACTAGATACACATTGGGAAAACCGGTGCCCCAAGAAGCCAGGCCTGAGACTGCAGGCGACAGTCGAGGGACCAGTCTGTACAGATCCAGTACAGACCTGCGATAACAAGACAACAGATACAGCAGCAACAGAAGAAGCAGTCAACGACACATCCCAACCACCTACGAAGAAGAAACGAAGCTCGAAACAAAGGAAAATAGAACAAACAACAAAAGACCATACACAGCAGCAGATTTCCAGAACGAAAGCCCAGATGCCCACATCAACAAATGCAGAAGAGGAACCTAGAAGGCAGCAACTTTCAGAAGTACAGGAATGCAACACACAACCCACACAAGAACTTCCACAAAACGAGGAAACAAACTACCATACACAGAAGGATGACTGTAGTGGTGATGAGGAACAGCCACTTCCATTCAGCGAAACTTTCGTGTACGACCTTCGAGATTACCCCCGTTATGAGGGTTACAAACATGAAGGGTGGTAATCAAGCTCTCTGTAACCTGCCAGGCAGGAGAACACGATGTCAAGACAGTCGAGGAACCAGTCCTTACTAAACCGATCCAGACCATCGATCCAAATACAACTACCGCAGCACCAGCAGTCAATGACACAGCCCGCTACCTACAAAAAAGAAACGTAACTCTAAACAAAAAGAAACAGTACAAGTACCAAGGATGACACACAGCAGCAGACTCACAGAACAAAACCCAGACGCCCACATCCACATTTTCCAAAGAGAGAGCCTAGAAGACAGAAACTTATGGAAATACAGAATCACAGCACACAACCAGCACAAGAAATTCCACAAAACGAAGAACACCAATGGACAAACACAACTACTATTCAGATACAGATACAGAGTACCACGACTGGGAAGTGGAGATTGGAAACATTTCGACGACCCAGAGGACAACTATCAGTGACACCCTCATGCCCTTCTGAGGGCAACAAACACAAAATATTTTATGAAATGGTTCCCTTTTATGAAATAAATAAAATTCTGGAAAATAAAAGTTCCCCAAATAAAAACAATCTATACTCTTACTACTACTACTAAACTCAGTACTACTCTATTACTACTACAACTTCTAAAAAAAAAAAAAAAAAAAAAAAAAACTGCCCAATAAAAAAAAAAAAGACAGGTAAGTTAAACTATTTTTCTTATTAAGTATAGCTATTTTGTGCCGAACATACAATTTAAGTCTTAGGTAGGGTGGGGTAACCTATTTTCGAGTGGTTTATGTATTAAGTGGTAATTATTTTGTGCCGAACATACCATGTAAGCCTTAGGTTAGTTTGTAAGCCGTAGGTTAGTTTGTAAGCCTTAGGTTATTTTGTAAGCCTTAGGTTAGTTTGTAAGCCTTAGGTTAGTTTGTAAGCCTTAGGTTAGCTTGTAAGCCTTAGGTTAGTTTGTAAGCCTTAGGTTAGTTAAACTATTTTCGATTGTTTTGTGTATTAAGTGTAGTTATTTTGTACCGTACATACGGTGTAAGCCTTAGAGGCAATGCAGCAGAGGTCGACCCCTGGAAGTCCTGACCCAGGCAGGTCCACCTCTCCTAGAGTGCCAAGAAGCTAGAGGGTCGAAACACTCGCTCGACGGGGCCGTCTTCTGATGATCAGATTGCCTCCTGCTGCGAAGCTCTGTACAAAACGTTTCCTACTACTGCCGAACTAATACACGGAAAAAGACAAATCGGCAGACCTAAACTACGATATTAGAGATATATGTAAATTTCTGAATGACTTCTCCATCTATGAAAATGACTGGGGCCATCTGGCAAGTGATCGCAAATCATGGAAAGCACGAATAAGGAATGGTATAACAACGTTTGAGACTGTGCTAAGGCAAAACTTAGAAGAGAAAAGACTTATGAAAAAGGATGGAAAACCCTGTGGATCAATGGGCCTGACTTGTTCATTCTCTGGCCGCGTGAGTTTGTCAAACATTGGTAGAATTAGCAACGAGGGAAGTTGTTCGAAAAAAAAAACCTTAAAAAAACACACAATAGCCTCCACCACTAGACCGTCTGACAAGACGAAAGGACCATATACATATATATTTACATACATACATACCTACACATATATATACATCTACCTTTAATAATTTCATACATATTTACATATATATAAATGCATGCATACATACATTTTCATACATAAATATATACTCTTATCATATACACAGATTATTTGCCTCCATATCTCTTTCTAAATAAGACAATGGGCAGATTTAAATAGTGACCATGTTCCAGTTGTTGGAAAAATGAGAATAAAACTGAAGAAGACACAGAAGCCCTCAAGAAATGTGAATAAATTACTAGATATGCTTTGAGTTTATTGAAAAATGAGTGATAATTCCAGCACTCTTCTCCTGCACAGAAATGATTGAGAAAGATACAGAACATTAGGGAGCAGTGGGAAATGCTCAAACAATCGATTCAATAAACATCAAAAGAAGTAATACCAATGACTAAAAGAATACAGAAGATGAAATTGATGTCAGATGAAATACTAGAACTAATGAACAAAATACGTAAAACAGAAGAACTTTCATACAAAAGTCTACACAGGGAAATCCCAAACAAATGTAGAGAAGCAAAAAATACGATAGTTAAAGTTGAAATGCGAAGAAATGGAAAAACGACAGTAGAAAGACACCAAATTTTACAACAGTCAGCATATGAAATAATAGGACGAAAAGAAGTCAAAGGTCCAGGTTCCGATAAAATAATAATAGAAGAGATGGATGCATTAAAAGAGATGGGAGTGCTGTCATTTCAAAACTACTCAATGACATATATAATAGTGGACACATACCTGAAGATCTACAACAATCTATCTTTGTAGCCACCTATCAAAATAAAAAAAAATATTACTAAACACTATCAAAAGACGTGAACGGAACAAAATAAAACGAGAACTATGGTTAGAGAATTGTGGAAGGGCATAAACTTCTACTCTGACCAGTATGGTACAAGATGATGATGATGAAGACATTGATTATTGCCACGCGCTATTCTTTGTCAAGTATTTGCTGGCAGCCCATGTATTAAAGATACATTTATTTACCTCAATATCTTGTGTCCACAAGAGAAGAGACAATGAAGAGAGATAAAGAGAACAGAGAAAATATTCGACGATTTGATGGTAGGTATACAATGTGTGCTGTCACCAGATTTGTTTAATATTTTTAGTGCGATTATTTTAAGATCCATAAGGAACTTGCCTGGAATAACAATTGGAGGTCATAATATAAATAATCTAAGGTATGCTGATGATACAGTATTAATCGCTAAGAGTGAAAATGAGTTACAAGAAATTTTGGACATTATAGTGAAAGAAAGCAAAAATAAAGGACTCAGCCTTAATAGCAAAAAGACAAAGGTAACAACAAAGAAAAAGACATCACCTCAGTGCAAAATAAAGACAAGTGTAACAATATTAAAACAGGTAAATGAATTTAAATATTTGGGAACTTTGTTAACCTCAGACGGAAGATGTACAACAGAGGTGAGATGCAGAATGGCTCAGGCTAAAGCAGCCTTCCAAAAAATGAGGAAGATACTGTGCAATCCATTTTTGACAAAAAAAACAAGAAAAAGAGTTCTTAAATGTTATATAGAGCCAGTCTTAACATACGGATGCGAATCATGGACAATAGGACAACAGACAAGAAAATCACTGGAGTCTGTAGAAATGTTGTTTTACAGAAGAATGTTGAGAGTACCATGGACAGCAAAGAAGAGTAATGAAGATGTTCTGAAAGCGGTCAAAGCAAAAAGAAAACTAATTTCCAATATTAGGATGAGACAATCATCATTTTTTGGCCATGTAATGAGAAGAGAACAACTGGAATATATTGTAACAACTGGGAAAATTGAGGGACGAAGAGATAGAGGGAAGCAAAGAGGAAAAATACCAGACAGCTTAAGAGAATGATGTGGCAGAAGGTCAACAACAGAAATGATAAATAGCTGCCGAGATCGAAATTTGTGGAGAGACTTGATCACCTACGCCAGTAGGCACGGTACTTGATGATGATGATGGTACAATGATTAACATGAACATAAAGTATAGATTTAGAGTAAGAAATTGGAAGGAGGATTAAGAGGAAACACTGAACCATGATTTTAGAAATAGTAAAGAATAAGAGAAAGATAGATAGATAGAGAGAGAGAGAGAGAGAGAAATGAAAGAGAGAGAGAGAGAGAGAGACAGCGAGAGAGAGAGAGAGAGAGAGAGAGAGAGAGAGAGAGAGGAAAGATAGAACATAAAATCAGCTTACTTGGTTTAATTGTGGCAAAAACTCTGGGTCAAGAAAAATGTGCCTTTCACAAGTCACTGACGTTTGAGAACTAATTTTGGAAAAGACACGGCCTTGAGCAAAGCGTGCGCTTCACAACTCAGTGATCTCACACAATCTCAGTCACTGAAAAATGTATTGAGCATATACCCAGTCAGGTGTGTTTAATTAATCGAGGCAATATTAATTGTATGCATAGAGAGACAAAATTGTAACGTCATGCAGCTGCACCAACGTGCGATCGATAAAGGCTCTATGTTTAAACCAGCAGCTTCGTTGTGTTGGCAAAGTTCAAAGACTTTGCTGGGTCAATGACGTGGTTGTAATAGCTTTATCATCATGTACCATACCGGTTGGCGTAGGCGATCATGTCCTTCCACAATCTTCTATCTACAGTGCATTGTATCAGTTCTGTTGTTGACTGTTTTCCATGCCATGACACCAAGCTATCCAGTAATTTCTCTCTTTGTCGTCCGCGATCTCTCTTTCCATTTATTTTGCCAGTTGTAACCAAGTATTCCAACTTTCCTATTCTCATGATGTGCCCGAAAAATTTTGACATTTCTTTCAGATGTTTTTTTTAACCTGCCTTTTTGCCTCTGCTGTCCATGATTCGCTTCCATAGGTCAGAATTGGTTCTATATAGCACAGATGAACTCTCTTTCTCATTTTTATTGACATAGATTTGTTGCATAAGATATTTTTGATTTTCTGAAATGCTATTTTGGCCTGAGCTATTCTGCTTTTTATTTCTGTGGTGCATCTTCTATCTGATATTATTGTGACCAAGTATTTGAAACGTTGCACTTGTTTCAGATTTGTCTGTTTATTTTTATGCTGCATCCTGGTGATAATTGTTTCTTTGATATGACCATTACTTCTGTTTTCTTACTATTTAGACTGAGAACTTTCTTGATGCTTTCTTTTACAATTATGTCTATCATTTCTTGTAGTTTGTTATCTTTCTCTGCTATTAAGACTGTGTCATCCGCATATCGCAAATTCTTTATTTTGTGACCGTTGACTTCAATCCCTTTTTTGTCTACTATTGATCTCATAATATGTTCACTGTACAGTGAAAACAAATCCGGCGACAGAACACAGCCATGTCTGACTCATTGTTTTATAAGTTGAAATTGTCCCGTTTGGTTGTTAATTTGTATTGTATGCTGTTTGTTGCCAGTACATGTTTTTTTATGATTCGCAGATCCTTGCCATCAATATTTAATTTCTCCAGCATATTGATTATTTCCACATGTTTTACTTTGTCAAATGCTTTCGTGTAGTCTATAAAGAGCACAAATATAGATCTTTATTTACCTCTATAGATCTTTTTATCAATGCTCTTAAGATGTATTTTGCATTATTGGTGCCCTTTCCTTCCACAAATCCAAATTGTTCCTCACATATTTCTGGTTTTATTTTGTTCCTTACATGTCTCATGATGATTCTTAGTAATATTTTCGTCATATGGCTCTTGAGACTAATAGTGCGATGATCTTCACAATCAGTGGCGCCTGACTTCTTCGGTATGGCTACAAAGATAGATTTTAGTAGGTCTTCGGGTATGTGTCCAGTATTATATATGTCATTGAGTAGTTATATTATGACTTGTACTCCCATCTGTCCCAATGCATTTATCTCTTCGATTGTTATAATGTCGGGACCTGGAGCTTTGCCTCTTTTCATGTCTTGAATTAATTATAATAATGTGTAACAGCTTTAGCAAATAAAAAAGTAAGCTTTGTTGACATCAAGAATTTATCGATCAAAAATGGAGCTGGGGTAATGTCGGTGACCCGGGCGGTGATATCCGCTCTCTCATTTCCCCGTACTCCCGCATGTCCAAGGACATAGACAAAGGTGACCTTACGTATTTTGGATTTCTGCAACGACTCTACCCATTGCATGCGTACAAAGCCCGCCTCCACTTCTTTTATCATGCTCATCGAATCACTCAGTATACATGCGTGGGTGTAGTCTTGTGACTCTAACCATTTGAATGCCTTGGTCACTGCCATCACCTCCATTGTCATGCTACTCGTGGTCATGACGTATGCATTAAAACTAATTAAAGCGCCTAACAATATAGGCTTACAAAACGTTATCAGGAGATAAACAAAAACATTAGTGATACTCACTTAAATGGAAGGTGAAGCAGAGTTGCTGGACTTTTCTGATGAGTGGATTTTTTTAAAAAAAGATCTTTCTTTGTTTGGAGCATTTTTAAAAACTTTCACTCATGTTTGCTCATTGTTCACTTTGGTGATCAATATGGCCTGTGTCCACACATAGATGTGTTTGTTCATTGTTGACTTTGGTGATCAACATGGCCTGTGTCCACACTTAGATGTGTTTGCTCATTGTTGACTTTGGTGATCAACATGGTATGTGTCCACACTTAGATGTGTTTGCTCATTGTTCACTTTGGTGATCAACATGGCCTGTGTCCACATTTAGATGTGTTTGCTCAATGTTGACTTTGGTGATCAACATGGCCTGTGTCCACACTAAGATGTGTTTGCTCATTGTTGACTTTGGTGATCAACATGGCCTGTGTCCACACTTAGATGTGTTTGCTCATTGTTGACTTTGGTGATCAACATGGTATGTGTCCACACTTAGATGTGTTTGCTCATTGTTCACTTTGGTGATCAACATGGCCTGTGTCCACATTTAGATGTGTTTGCTCAATGTTGACTTTGGTGATCAACATGGCCTGTGTCCACACTAAGATGTGTTTGCTCATTGTTGACTTTGGTGATCAACATGGCCTGTGTCCACACTTAGATGTGTTTGCTCATTGTTCACTTTGGTGATCAACATGGCCTGTGTCCACACTTAGATGTGTTTGCTCATTGTTCACTTTGGTGATCAACATGGCCTGTGTCCACACTTAGATGTGTTTGCTCAATGTTCACTTTGGTGATCAACATGGCCTGTGTCCACACTTTGATGTGTTTGCTCATTGTTGACTTTGGTGATCAACATGGTATGTGTCCACACTTAGATGTGTTTGCTCATTGTTCACTTTGGTGATCAACATGGCCTGTGTCCACATTTAGATGTGTTTGCTCAATGTTGACTTTGGTGATCAACATGGCCTGTGTCCACATTTAGATGTATTTGCTCAATGTTGACTTTGGTGATCAACATGGCCTGTGTCCACACTTAGATGTGTTTGCTCATTGTTGACTTTGGTGATCAACATGGCCTGTGTCCACATTTAGATGTGTTTGCTCATTGTTGACTTTGGTGATCAACATGGCCTGTGTCCACACTTAGATGTGTTTGCTCAATGTTCACTTTGGTGATCAACATGGCCTGTGTCCACACTTTGATGTGTTTGCTCATTGTTGACTTTGGTGATCAACATGGCCTGTGTCCACACTTAGATGTGTTTGCTCATTGTTGACTTTGGTGATCAACATGGCCTGTGTCCACACTTAGATGTGTTTTATCATTTGTCCACAAGCTGTTCGTCAGTGAAAACAATCTTTCCGTTGCAGCACTTGTTTCCAGTAGACACAAAAAGAACTCTGCCAGCTTCAGAATATGTAAAATTGGCACATGCCTGTTTTTGAAGTGGGAAGACATTTCAATCCAACGCTGCCCTGGTAATGTTTTATTAATACTCTACTCATTAATTTTCTGAGAAGTAGCAAACTGCTTTATGTAAACATATTTGTCATACATTTTATTACCTGGAAAGTCGACTGAAGGTACTGTCTGAATCACTAAGGATTCAGATTTCTGAATATATTCCCAAGCTGGTGTTCTGTTCAACATTACCCAGCTGTAGGCCTCAGGGTTTTGAAAATTATTTGCAGCCCATTTCTTCAAATAACTTAAAGCTGTTTCATATAATGAAGAAACACTGGTTTTAAACTTATTTACATCATCATCATCGTGTGCCCTCTCCGCAAGGAAGGTTGGCTACCATGGATAGCCTTTCTACTCTGTTTCTTGCTTTGATGGTGCTGGCTGACATAGATTGACTTGTCCATATTTTGATGTTACTCGTCCATGTTAGTCTTGATCTGCCTCTGCCTCTTTTGCCTTGTATTTTTCCTTCCAATATTACTTTTAGTATGCTGTTGTGTCTTTTAACATGCCCCCCAAAATTTAATTTATCTTGTCTTAATTGTGTTCAGCAGTTCTCTTTTTATTTTCAGTTGTTTTAAAACTTCATCGTTTGTTATCTCTTGTTTCCATCCAATTCTACCTATTCTTCTATAAATCCACATTTCAAAGGCTTCAATTTTCTGTTCTGTTTTCTTGTCTAATGTCCATGTTTCTGCACCATACAGGAATATATATATTGTTTTGTTGTTAGTATATTTTTCATGGCATTAAAATTACCTTTTGCCATACCTATTCTTTTGTTTATTTCAGTTTTGCATTTCCCATCATTGGTTATAGTATGTCCCAGGTAGTTGTAACTCTGGACTGTTTCCAGATGTATTCCCTCAACTGTGATATTTAATTGTAGGTCTTGAGAATTTTCTTTGTTTATGATCATAGTTTTAGTCTTTTTGATATTCATTTCTAGTCCATATGTTTTGCTTGTTGTGTTTATCACATTAAGCAATTGTTGTAGGTCTTTAGGATTTTCTGCTAGTAGAACAGTATCATCAGCATATCTTAAGTTATTGATCATCTTTCCATTAATGTTTAGGCCTGGTATCTCTGAGATGTATTTAAAGATTTGCTCAGTGTATAGATTGAACAGGCTTGGTGATATGATGCATCCTTGTCTTACTCCTCTTTTTATGTCCATGGGTGTAGAGTTCTCCTTGTTATATTTATATATAATTCTGTGGAATTCCTTCCATTTCCAGCTTGTCAAGATTAGCTAAACTTCTGATGGCAAGAAACCATCTTCCGGTTTGGACTCCAAGATAGTTCTCAATCTATTGATGTTTTCAATTACTTCAAAAACAGTGACTACCTTGTCCCTCTACTTTCTGCACTGCTTCGTGGAAATGCTTCAACCAGGGGGTTTTCAAAGAATTTCTGTATAAAGACTGGGTCTTGAGACTGGAAACATAATTTTAAAGACAGGAACATGTGAAGAACCATTTCAGTAGCAGGCAGCAATGCAAGCCAGCTAGTATGTGCATAACCTAAAATCATCTGGAAGTCTGTGTCCACAAACTGGTAAAACTCCTTGAGACTTTCAACTCTCAACTATCTTTCTTTCAGCTTTATGAAAACATTGTTCTTTCCTTTTCTTTCAGCACCCCCAACATTAGAATTTGTGTTGTCTGCACATAATGCAACTACTTTCCTTTCTAAACCTTTTCTCGTTAGACAGTCATTAATAAAACTACTAACAATATCAGATGTTTCTCCTGGCAATGACTTCAATTCTAATATTTTAACTTTCAGCCCCTTATTGTGATCACAGTTTTCATGTTAGACAGTCATTAATAAAACTACTAACAATATCAGATGTTTCTCCTAGCAATGACATCAATTCTAATATTTTAACTTTCAGTCCCTTATTGTTATCAAAGTATCTGACAAGCAAAGGAAATATCTTGATTTCCTTGTGGTTGGAGGCATCTGTCAGTATAGAAATAAATGTTGAGTTTTCAAGGTCACATCTCAACTCGTTTTGAACATGGGGTTTGAACACATTTCGAATAATGGCTTCTGTTTTCATACTTGCACAAGCAATTTTTGGTTCTAAAGTAACCTGAAGTAATTATGATGTGCAGTCCATAGATCTAAATGTATGATTGTGTATCACTGTATGATTCTGTATGATTGTGTTTCACTGTATGATTGTGTATCACTGTATGATAGGCAAATGTACCTACTGTAGCAGCTAATTGTTCGTCTTTATCACCAATTGTCCATAGATCTAAATGTATAATTGTGTATCATTGTATGATAGACAAATGCACCTTCTGTGGCAGCTAATTGTTCTTCTTTGTCACCAATCTGCTCAGCTCGAAAAAAATGTTGTTAACGACGAGCTTCATGCAGCTGTAGCGACGGCTCTCTTGCACTATTTATATGACTCTTAATATCACCACGTCCACTACGGCTAATCAAAAATTCGGAGGCATATATACTACTTCTTACAGAAAGGGGTATTCCTTTTGTAAATCTTGATTGAAACTGCATTTACGTTTTGATGTCATTTGTTGCAAAAATTACAAACTAACTATAGTTTAAATAAATATTCTATATGACTATCATATGCATAGCATACGTTCTTAAATATTAACATGTCAAGTAAATGAATAATAGCACAATGTAAATAAAATCTAATGAAACAATAACTTCTATCATTAAACAACACAATAAAAAGAATTAGTTCATCGGTAAACGAAAGTAACACAATGAATATACAAGAATATGAAATGTCGTGGCCGCAAAGATGCCACTTGTTGAGTATCAGTTTCAGTATATAAGGTTCTTAGGACAACAGACAAAAAAATCACTGTAGTCTGTAGAAATGTGGTTTTACAGAAGAATGTTGAGAGTGTCATGGACAGCTACGAAGAGTAATGAAAACGTTCTGAAAAAGGTCAAAGCAAAAAGAGAGCTAATTTCCAATATTAGGAAGAAACAATCATCATTTTTTGGTCATGTAATGAGTAGAGAACTGGAATATATTTTAACAACTGGAAAAATTGAAGGACGAAGAGATAGATAAAATATACCAGACAGCTTAAGAGAATGGCTTGGCAGAAGGTCAACAACAGAAATGATAATAACTGTCGAGATCGAAAGTTGTGGAGAGACATGATCACCTACGCCAGCAGGCCCGGTACTTGATGATGATGATGACACAAGATTTAAAACCTGCAGCGCATTTTCCTGTTACTGTTTCGCTAAATGAACAGCCAGTTCAACGTTTTAAACATTTTCTACACAACAACGGAATAATGTTTATTTTTAAGTCAAAGAGACGTTTACCATAATGGCAAAATTGGTAAACGTTTCTGTCCCTAAAGTATTTTAACAAATCCGGGACAAAAGGTAAAAAAAATAGGCCCAAAAGGACAGTAACAAATCCAGGACAAAGGTTGAAAAAACAATAAATAAATCGGGGCTATCCTGGAAAAATCGGGACGTCTAGTCACCTTATTGTACTAGCTTTTTGGATATATCATACAATTAGTTTATATCGAGTTATATATTACACCATTACTGGATCGCCATATTCTTTACGTAGAGTTATTCCAGGGGCGTCCCTTGTTTTTCATTTACCAGATTTATTCCAGGGGCATAAAACCATTACCGAATATTCTTTTAGTGGATTGATTTAAGAGGCATTACATCCTTGTTAAGTCATCTTTAAGTAGAGTTATGCAGGGGCAGGGGCAGTTATAGTGAGTAATTGTATCATCCTATACCCTTTTAATAGTATTGAAGTACACATTAGAGCAAAATGGCGCTCCATGGTAGCCAACCTTCGTTGCGGAGACGGCACTCAATGATGATGATGAAGTGCCCATTTGTTAGAAACTTTTCTGGCAACAAGATTGAAAAAAAACAATGTTTGTTGGTGAAACAAAAGTGAAAGTAGACGTGAACAACATAAACGTCGGAAAACAATGAATGTTTCGTTTATATAATTCAAACATTTTGGGTAAATTTCTATGGCAACATGGTAGAAAAAAAAAATGTCTACGTGGAAAAAAGGGGAATGTGAACGACATAAAAGTCGGAAAACAATGAATGTCGATTTATATAATTCAAACATTTTGGGTAAAGTCTAAGGCAATATGGTTGAAAAAAATGCCTCGCATCGTGAGTTTCAATGCTTGAGGCGACACTATCCAGAAGTCTCCGAACATTTCTGGATAGGCAGTCGAGCACATATGGGGGGAACTCGCGTGCTAAGACGCCGGTTCAAGTCTCGTACTTTACCTTTACCAAGAAAGTAGCAAAAACTCTGAAACCATATCTATTTTCGAAGCCACAAGGCAAATGAGAAAAGAAAGAAAGGATACCTGTCTGATTATTCGTAAATAAGAGTTTCTATTCTTCTTGATCTTCTCGATGTATACAGTAAAAAAGCTTCGAGATAGAAGATAGCCCTGACGAAACCCTTTCGATATATCATAATGGTAAAGTTTCATTAATTCGTATCACAATCGTCTGATCATAGAATAAGTCACATATCAGTCTCGCGTCTGCATCAACTAAGGTGGATATTTTTGTCACACATTCCATGTGTTGTTTACTTATACTCTTTCAAAAGCTTAGGCAGAAACAATGTAGCTCGCTGTCTATGTATGTTGACATTTCTTTCTACATGTTCTCAGGACCTGCAGCGTTTGCCACAACTAATGTTGTTATTGGATAATTCTTTACATCAGGTTTCAACATTTTAAAACATTTGCACTGTCTGGTTAACCCTTGTCACTTTTATTGTCAGACAGTTTTACCCTATACCCCAGCCATCTTTCCTAATCTCATTATTATCTTGTAACATTTCTACGTTTTTTTTAACTTTTTCAAATAATCGTCTTTTGTGACTTTCAAGATAAAGAAAGAACTATTGTTGATCCTCATTTATTTACGTGTACAAATATATTACAATGACAATATTACGGAAGAAAATCTTTGCTAAAGGATACAACAAGAAATTGAGCACATAATATAATTTTTTGGCCACTGTGATAAAACGTAAAATAAGATGGTTTGACTGCGTATCTCGATCATCTGGTCTGGCAAAAGAATTTTCCAAAAAGAACTGTGAAAGGAGGAAGAGAAAATGCAGAGTGTGAAAGATAAGAAGTTAACATTACAAAATGGAGAGTGTGAAAGATAAGAAGTTAACATTACAAAATGGAGAGTGTGAAAGATAAGAAGTTAACATTACAAAATGGAGAGGACTCCACTTTGCGAGCCCTAATGCTTACGTGTCAAGATCAATGAATGGACAAATATTTTAAAGTCTGCCTTTACTGTACCAACAAATCTAGGGTCATGTGAAGTATACATGTAAATATACACACACAAATATATTAAAGTCTGCCTTTACTGCACCAACAAATCTAGGGTCATGTGAAGTATACATGTAAATATACACACACAAATATATTAAAGTCTGCCTTTACTGCACCAACAAATCTAGGGTCATGTGAAGTATACATGTAAATATACACACACAAATATATTAAAGTCTGCCTTTACTGCACCAACAAATCTAGGGTCATGTGAAGTATACATGTAAATATACACACACAAATATATTAAAGTCTGCCTTTACTGCACCAACAAATCTAGGGTCATGTGAAGTATACATGTAAACACACACACAAATATGGGTTGTTTTGCTCAGAACACATTTTTGTTTTCGATCACTTGACAACCAATGGAAATTCATCTCGTTCAAGAGATTTCATCAACTTTTTCCTGTTACTTTCAATCAGAGCAATCAGTAGTTAGTTCTTGATTCACTAGTTCCATTGTCTTATACGCAACCTCGTTTTATTTTCCCTTTATAATATCTTAGCTCCCAACAATGTATTCAAATGTAGACTTAAGTATACTATTGATTTTTTTTAAATATTAAACTTTAATGAGACTTGTATAGGCTGTTTTGTCTACTGAAAATGTTTGAAGTATTTGTTTTGAAGTGATGACTTTGTTGAATCCTGTCAGTTTTTTTTTTATATTTTTATTTTTTTAAATATTTTTTTACTTTAAATCAACAAGACGTGAACCTGTGGTGAATAACACATGAATAACGTGTTGGCCATGAGGAGCCTTAGCATAACAAGAGAGTCTTTTCTCATTAGGGTTTTATCTGTGCTAGTCTTTAGAAAGCTTTTGTCATCATCATCATCATGTGCCTTACCGGTTGGCGTAGGTGATCATGTCCCTCCACAACCTTCTATCTACAGTGCATCGTATCAGTTCTGTCGTGGACTGTTTTCCATGCCATGACACCAAGCTAAGATGACGATCAGGTGTCACCTGTAGCACATGACGCTCCCTACCGGACGAGGTGGCTGTGAAGTCCCCATTAACGTCGTTAGCTGTAAGTATAAGGTTGTGATTGTTCATGATTATTCCAGGCAATGTAAGAAGGTAGTTTGCCATTCATTTCCTTCTTGGCAGTGACTGTACTAGTCGGAGATCGCAGCCATTGTCTCTATACATGAGATCCTCTGCCTGCCATCGCGGCGTGGGGACCATAACCGGCACTACTTGTCGGCTGGTCCCACAACACCATCCACCACCTGCTCCAATGGCTTCACATAACCCTGATCGGGGGGCTGAACGGGAGCTCCAACTTGCCCAGGGGTGTCCCGAAGACTAGCGGAGGAAAGGAGACGTCTTACTCCTCCTTTGGTAGGGCAGAACTCTACCCCGCTAACCCATGCTAACGCTTTTGTCACGGTCATTTAAAATTCTAATAGAGAGTCTCCATTATTGGTGATGAGTGACCCAAGAAAATCGAAATTGTTGATGATAATTTACAACTTGAGTATAATGTCGTTTATGTTCAATAATTAAAAAAATACCATTGTGCGTCACATAATTACATACATTAAGTGAAGTCAATATTTTAAAACACAAGAAAATAAGTCATCAAACGTTCAAGTGGACAAAGAGTGACAAAGACCGTTAATAGATTAATCAAAACTTTTGTAGACGTTTATGTACTATTTATTGATTCACTGTTTCATGAAATGTAAACCAATTTCTCATTAAAAATCATTGGCTGTTTTTATAGAAGCCACACGTATTAGAGTACAGTCTCGACATCTGAAATCGAGGAAAATACAAGAAACATTATTCAAAGTTAAGGAGTTTATTTTTGTTAATCTATTTACATCAGACTGTTCAGGAGTTGATTTATTTCTTAACACTCAATCAAAATTACACACATACAGAGAGAGAGAGAGAGAGCGTGAGAGAGAGAGAGAGAGAACAAAAGAGAGACAGAGAGAGAGAGAAAGCAATAAGGAAACAAAGAGAATTAGAGAGAAAGATAGAGAGAAAAAGACTGAGGGAAATCGATAAAGAGAGAGACAGAGAAATAGAGAGAGAAATAGAGAGAAATAGATATAAACAGATAGAGAAAGAGAGCGAGAGAAGAAAAGAGAGAGAATTCCACATATAATTTTAATACAACTGTTTGTTCCCTTATTCGTTTTACTTTCCGCCACATATTCTGGTGTTTTGTCAAAAAGCTCACACATTGTTGTTCTTCCTAATTATGGAGGTAAACTGTCCAGATTGTGCCAATGTTCTCTCTCTTGATGTTGTTTGTGTTACATCGAGCCATGCCCTTTATTAATGTCTTTAAAACCACATCTTTGGAACATGAACTGGCCTTGTCCTTTAAATCTACATTATATGTTCGTATTTCTTCGTATTAATTCTTTAAAGATTTTGTCGTTTTTGAAAAATTATACATAATTTTTTTTTTTGGTCATACGTTATTCGTAGAAGATACCAAAAAATGTGACTCATACATTTCTTTCAATTGCTCCAATAATAAATAATCGAGTCAGATTTTGAGGCTAACTGTTCAAACTTGATAGAGAATATTCAATATTACATTGACTATCGATATCAAAACAATTCATGACTGACACAGTTAAAGATGTCAAAGCTTGGCTTTATCATCAGCTCGGAAAATGTCCATCCAATAATGTTACAATTATTTATTTCATGAGCTTTCAGTTAACCTAGGCTCAATGTCTGTTTCTTCAAGTGTGTCTTATTACACAGACAATGTAGATTAATTCAGGAAGATGAGTAAGAGATCATATCTAACTCCCATCTAATGAACCTAAATCATCAACAAAACTCTCAGTTGTCTAAGGTGAGATGTGTCCTCACATCGCTAAATGAATCAAAAACAGATATCAATTATTACAACTTAAACTGAAAGGCTAAATCATAATGCTTTATTTTTAATTAAATGGCTTTCAAACATTTTACTAAAATATTAATTACAAAATTAACTAACAAAGCAATACATTTTCTATCTGTTTGGAACGATTTGATAAAGCACTTGGTGCAAGAAAAAACAACACAATTAAATTGTTTACTGTTCGTCTAGTCAGCAAAGTGTAATTTCATTGTTATTGTTTTTAATATGGTCAATATAAAAATACACTCCGTAATAAGGTAACCAGCCCTTACATAATTTTTGTAAACGGTTTGAACTTACCAATTTTAAGATCCAGGTTTTGTAACAAGCATCGAGAGAATATCACGAAGAGGTTTTGTCTGATTCATTAATATCGCTGTCTGCAAACTTTACATTCCCAGCTAGAGAGCCTGCAGCTGGGGCACCAAGATCTTCTTCGGCTACAGTTTCATCAAAGGCAGCATTCTTGTCAATCAGAGCTTGAACTCTAGCACGCTTAATTCTCACGACCAGATCCGTATGTCCATCCATGTTTTTTAATGAAGGAACTTCAAAAGCTTCTTCTAACAATAAATTGAAGTCACGTAAATCTACTCTTCGCTTCAGGTCAGCAGCTTCAGTTGATGCAAAAACCGCAACCAACACAAATACGGCAATGTATAGTCAGCGCATCTGTTACACGAAACAAAAATATGACAGTCAAACAAGCAGATACGCTAAGAATGAGTTAAAGAAGGTATGATTTGGCAACTATAATAATATTGCTACATTAACTGTGTCTAATTAATGAGATAAGAAATGAAGTTAAAATTGGGCTACCGAAAATAATAAATTGGGAAATAAGAATTCTTAGATGAATAAAGAATAGAGCAAAAAGAGATGAAATAAAGGAGATCTTAGAAGCGTAAATTACATCATCATGAAGTACCGGGGTTTGCTGATGTAGGTGATCATGTCTCTCCACAACGATCACGACAGTTGTTTATCATTTCTGTTGTTGACCTTCTGCCAAGCCATTCTCTTAAGCTGTCTGGTATCTTGTCTCTTCGTCCCTCAATTTTCCCAGTTGTTACAATATATTCCGCCTGTTCTCTTCTCACTACATGGCCAAAAAATGATGATTGTTTCTTCCTAATATTGGAAATTATTTCTTTTTTTGCTTTGGCCTCTTTCAGAACGTTTTCATTTCTCTTCTTAGCTGTCCATGGTATACTTAACATTCTTCTGTAAAACCACATTTCTACAGACTCCCTTTATTTTCTTGTCTGTTGTCCTATTGTCCATAATTCACATCCATATGTTAAGATTGGCTCTACATAACAATTAAGAACTCTTTCTCTTGTTCCCATTGTCAACAATCTAAAACAAGTGCAACGTTTCAAATACTTGGGCACAATAATTACATCAGATGAGAGATGCACCACAGAAATAAAAAGCAGAATAGCTCAGGCCAAAATAGCATTTCAGAAAATGAAAAATATCTTATGCAACAAATCTATGTCAATAAAAATGAGAAAGAGAGTTCATCGGTGCTAAATAGAACCAATTCTGACCTATGGAAGCGAATCATGGACAGTAGACAAACAAATGAAAAGACGGTTAGAGGCCACAGAGATGGGATTTCTCAGAAGAATGTTAAAAGTTCCCTGGACAGATAAAAAGACCAATGAGGAAGTTCTGAAAGAGGCCAACACAAAAAGGGAGCTCTTAAAAAACATCAGAAAGAAGCAATCAACATTTTTCGGGCACATCATGAGAAGAGGAAAGTTGGAATACTTGGTTACAACTGGCAAAATAAAAGGAAAGAGAGATCGCCGACGACAAAGAGAGAAAATACTGGATAGCTTGGTGTCATGGCATGGAAAACAGTCAACAACAGAACTAATACGATGCATTGTAGATAGAAGATTGTGGAGGGACATGATCGCCTACGCCAACCGGCAGGGTACATGATGATGATGATTGTCAAAAATGGATTGGAGTAGAATTTGGAGAAAAAAAAACAAGACGGTCAGGAAAAAACATTCCACAACAAACATTAACATCTCAAAGTGTTATAGTATATTTATTGTTTCCTTATTACCTTTGTACTCTCTTGACAGGACATCACATTTATTTTAGAGTTGATCACAACATGTTAATCATGACAGACTCTTTCTCTGGGTACATAATGATAATTAGATTATTGATCTCTAGGCACAATGATCGACTTGTGGATGATGCACTTATCTTAAATTAATATTAATTAATTCGGAACTTCTCTGAGGCTACCGCCGCTGACTATGGTCCGTCCCAAGTGCATAACTTGCATACAACATTATTCAACTTACGTTCATAAGGAATGTGAAACAACTTGAATTACTCTTAAGCAAATGCACAACACTAAAGTTCACCTCTATGAATTTCTACTAATAACGTCTCAACTGTTTTGACTGTTCTAACTATTCTAAGTGTTCTAACTTTAACTGTAATTCTAACTGTTCTGTCCTGACTTCTAATTCCTGACTGACTCCTAACTGTTATATTCCTAACTGTTGACTTGCTATTCCAGTCTAATTCATTTCTGACTGTTTAATCCTAACTTCTACTAACTGCCTTCGGCAGTTCGGCCGAAGCCAGACTTAGGTTACTTAGTCTACATCTTGATTTCTCTCTCTAGCTTTCTAACTAGAACTTATTAATTTCTATTATGTTGAAGTTTAAATACTCCAACCACTCTCTTCGTCTAAAATTCAGCATCCAATCAAAATTGTTGCCAAGTGGCAATTTGCGCTCTTCTGGTCCATTGAGTTGGTCGCTGCTCACCATTATGTGACCGATACTTGAACTATCTCCTGGTTTGCTGAAAACACCTTGTTTTCGTGACTTTCTATGTCCTATTTAAATAATAGTTACCTCATGACAATGACCTCTCCTGGTAGTTGGATGACAACTTATTTATCAGACGGACAAAGTCATGGGGTCAACGCATGCTATTTTGTTATATCCCCAACCTGCTGTTGTGGAAATCTGCGTCTCCTCTCACTCACAAACTTGGTTTGAAGTGGAAATTTCCATTAACTATTATATCCAGGATAATTCTGGACCTTCCTTCCTTAGCATGGTGGGTGTCCTTGTTATGTCTGAGGTCCCTACCCCTATAAACATTTACTCCCTTAACTTTGTTTCTACGACTTGCTATTCTGGAAAATTTCCATCCATTAACTTTAAACTAATACTCCTGGTCGCCACTATTTGTTACTGCTATAGTCTATTGAGAAGCGGAGAACAACTAAGTTGCCTGCCGCCATGCTTCCATTAGCTGTACTCTATTACAAAAGCACAAAAGAATAGAAGAAAAGAAATCGCCACATACAAAATGATGAAATAAATAAATATCGATAAACATCAAGCACCATGCATGAAGCATGAAAATACAGAGCCGTGCCGATTATTTTACTTTTCCTCCAGGAGTAAAGTTGCACCAATACAACAAAAAGGGAAATACATAACATAACCCAGACAACAGATCACTGTTTGATAAGAAAAAGTAAAAAAATGCAATTGTGTGGGCAATAGACATCATGGTCTTTCTGTAAATGAGACAGTAACACCAAATATAAAATGGCTGAAAATGTTAGGACAATTATGAACATGAAACAAAACATACGATTATGGCCACAGAGTGTAAATGTTTAGTAGTTTATTTCGAGGTGGTTTCTGCTGTAAAGAAAGTATGGAAAATGAAAAAACTTGAGACAATAGAAATGATGAAGAAGAAATGAATCTTTATACAATCTATGACATGAAATAGTGATGACCAAAATGAATACAAAACCTTGGTACTTCAGCAAATTAGTAAAGGCATCAAGATGCACCAAGATGCGTAGTGATGCGAAACTGCTGTAAAGCTGATGATAATAGCAATACTAAAAAAGAAGAAAAAAAGTGGTATGGTGACAGCTTTACGTGGTAAAGGACAAAACAAAAATCGACGTTTTGGCCAAGTAGGCCTTCAGCTGGAACAAGAAACAACAACACAACAACAAAAATATATATATATATATATTATATATATAAAGATATGTATACCAATCCAACCACATAGCAATAATATGCTAGATACTCAAGAAAGGAAATACAAAAAAGTTCACTTCCCTGTGTTCCAGAGCGTGGTCAGCCTCCGAATGGACTAAAATGAGAAGGCGGGATGGAAAACTGACCAGGCAGTCAAGCAAGAAGACGGAACGGAAGGTTTCTAAAAATATGTGGAGGTGGGTACAAGATATGTATAAACTGTGCATATCTAACTCTGTGTGTGCATCCCGAATCGATGTGTAAAAATAAACATGTGTGTATACAGCAATACAAGCATAAATCCGCAAATATATTGCCACAAAGCACACACTAGAAAACCCAAAGTTGCCAAACTGTGCCAATACTTATGCAGACAAATAGATCTACATGAATAGGTTCGGTAGCGCATGGGGGTAAGGAATGTATAGTAGGTGTCCTATGTGTATGAGAGCTATATGTTCATACCTTGTGGGGCAGAGAATCCAACTGGGCAATAAGGCGATTCTCAAGGGCGAATCGGCTGCGATTGCTGGAGTGACACCGGGCTGCCAGTCTTTTGCTCATCATCACGAAGATGCTCATAAAATCTGTCACTCAAGCGTCGTCCAGACTCACTCACATACGTCATCTGTTAATGCTTACATATTGTGGCGTAGATGATATTCCGTGACCCTCCTTGATGACGAATCGCTTATTAGGGAACAAGACCGAATCGGTGCAAAATACGTTTCATTTTCTAATGAAACAGATCTTGTTTTGTCGTGGGTGAAGGAGAGGCGATATATGGACAAGTGACAATTCGATGAACAGCCATTGATGTGTCATTGATAACCGCAGTAAAAATAACAGGCCAATGAATGAAAGTTTTCCTATAGGTAATGAGAGGCTTTTACCCTACAGGCACATATTGCGCCCGGTGTTCATAACGTGCCATATACAATGCGTTACACAAAGTCCAGGCGTTTTATTTTAGTGCGCATGTTTTTTTAGTTAAATACACATGGCATATGTATATACATTATGTACATATTTACATATTTACATACATACATATATATTAATGACAAGACAAAATAACCAATTTAAATGCAACGTGCTAAGACCCCAACAATTGCCTCGATGGTCAGATGTCGAAGACAACAATGGCTGGGGCATGTCCAGCGAATGCATAAAAATCGCATCCCCAAGCAAATACTAGTGTGACCGCCATGCTCAGACAGTATTTTACCGGCTTCACTGTGCGTTACTCCACAAAGGAATACACGACCGACTGGACAGAATTGCAAGTCGGCATTGCGATGGGCTGTACAATTTCGCCCATACTCTTCGTGATGGCGATGCAGATAATACTGAAAGCAGCAGGAGGAGTTGGAAAAGGACCAGACCTTGGAGGTGGATACCACATGCCACCATTTAAAGCATTTATGGATGACACCACGGTCCTAGCATCAGAAGAGAGCCACGCCCGCAGGATGCTTGAACGCCTGGACGAACTCATCGTGTGGTGCCGGATGAGCTTCAAACCAAGGAAGTCACGAAGCCTATCCATCAGACGAGGGAAGACCAAGCAAGTCACATTCAGTGTGGCGAAACAGAGGATCCCAACGGTCTGCGAGAAGCCAATAAAGAGCCTAGGCAGAGTGTATGGCGCCTCATTGAAAGACACGAAAGCAGTCCAAAGAGTAATAGAGATGACAGAGCAAGGGCTACATATCATCGACCGGAGTAGACTTTTAGGAAAGTTTAAGATCTGGTGCCTCCAGTTCATGTTGATACCCAAACTGTTATGGCCTCTTCTCATATAAACATGGTGGAAGTTGCATTGGGGAACTGATTAGTTTCGGCTCTACGGTGCAATTTTCTGTGTCTGAGCTAATCAACTGATCCAGTTAGCAAAGTTCGCCGATGATAACAGGTTGTACTCACCTCAATGTTCCTCATTGTCAAGTCAAAAGTTTGTGAATGCGACCTTCCCCTGCCTAGCGATATATGCGTATTACGTCAACACATCGTGTGCTGTTCCAAAACTGTCGATGTAATTGTATGACGCCAAGTTCTTGCATGGTACAACTCCTTGCCAAGCTCTGCTCTGCCTAGTCAGTTGTTGTTTTCAATTTAGAGATTGTGCATCAGCTTTTCGTATGCTGTTGGCTGCTTTTACTATAGTAACTGGGATATTGTGAGTGCAGCCATTGTTGTATGAGCTACGTCATCAAGTTAGTTGCGTAGCCCTAGGACGGTCGTACTCTAATCAATGATGTTTCGTACATGACTTGTCAGCATCGGTGAGACTGCCGGAGGTTCGTGATAGCTAGGAGGAACTTATAGTCTGATGTTTGATGTGTGATGGTGATGGTCTAATGACCAGCTAATAACTACATCAAGCTTGGGCAGATGATGCTCGTAAACCTGGGAGGGCCGACCATCTAAGGGCAGAATCCCCTACGGTAAAGACAATTTGCTGCCTTGCAGGAAGATTGGGGACAATCAAAGGCTAAGGAAAGCAAACCTGAATAAATACTGGCTGAAATCGGATGCACTGGGCAACTGGCGCAGAACACAGTGCAACGTTTTAACAGGATTCAATCAGAATGGATCTAACAGACTCTAATTATGATGTTCTGTCTATGGAGTCCCCCTAGTCAAGTGGTATGCTGGGCCACGTGCCACGAAGGGGTCCAACCCAAGTTATTAGTGGTCACCCTGACCCATTTTGGAGAGCTAGGAAATGGGACCAGAGAGAAACTACCGCTGACCGGAAAGGCTTCAAGAAACAGATGAATATAATACACTGGAATGCAGAGGGCATATACAACACAAAAAAACAAGCCGCAACAATCAGACAATCAGAGGAGGAGATAGACGTTTACTGCATCCAGGAAACTCACCTTAATCCTCAGCACAGATTGTGATCAGGGGCTACCAAACATTTAGACAGGACAGGGAAGGTCACAAGGGTGGAATTCTTATTAAAAATTCAATCCCAGTAAATCTGATAGAGGTAGTACAAATGGAGAGGCAGAGATCATTGGTACATACCTATACATTAACTCCGCTAGTATAAGGGTATTTAATATGTACTGTCCAAATGACAAATTACTGAAGTCAATGGAAATAACACCATCAAAGTGTCTGGTAGTAGGAGACTTTAACAGCCACTCTGAAAGATGGGGATATAAGGAGTCCAATGTTCGAGGTGAAGAAGTGGAAGAATGGGAAATAGACAACAATCTATTCCTCATAAACTCTAGGGAGGACCCCCCAACCTTCTACTCAAGAAGATGGGAAACAACTTCCACTCTCGACCTAGCTTTTAAACTGGAGACAAATCTATCAAAATAACCAGAAAAGTGCTGAACCAACTTGGAGATAGTGATCATAGACCAGTCAAACTTTCAGTGGATATTGCTCACAAACAGGAGTTGCAAATACCTCTTCCCCGCTGGAACTATAAGAGAGCAGATTGGGCTAAGTTTGCAAGGCTCACTGATGCATATACTGCACCTATCAACACCAACGAAAAGAAGGTCAATAATATGATAGAAGCGGTTAACAAATGGAATCCTGAGAACTGCTAAAGAATCCATTCCTAGAGGAGCAAGAAGAAACCACAAGCCATACTGGAGCAAGGAAATACAAAGACTAGAAGACGAACTGGATTCTGCCAGAGAACTAGCTGAAACATCACACAGCACAGAGAGCAACATTGCCTACAAAGCAGCCTCGGCCAAATACAGACGTGAGGTCATGATATCAGTAAGACAGAGCTGGATAGACAAAACAGAGAGCCTTAATCTAGACAAAAATGGTCATAAACTATGGACACTTGCGAAAGCTCTGAGCGGCGAAAACAACTGCCGACCTCCAATATCATTAGCACACAATCAGAACATCCTCACAGGCAAAATGGCAGCAAATCTGCTGATAGAGACTTACAAAAACATTAGTAAAATAAACATTCCAATAGACAAACAGAAAGCTGCAAGACGGGGAAAACCAAAATGCAAAACACATGCCTTTAGCACCAGAAGAGCATCAGACGACCATCTTTACCCCAACTGATTTAGATGTTGCCCTCAACGGATTGAAGCTCAAAAATTACCCTGGTAAAGATGGAATCTCCAACGAAATGCTCCTAAATCTGGGACAGAAAGCCAAGAGCCAGCTTCTAAGGATAATAAATGCTAGCTGGAAGAGAGGTCATGTGCCGGCAATCTGGAAAGAAGCTGTTATGGTGCCCATCCTAAAGCGTTGGAAAAGACCCACAAGACCCAAGTAGCTATAGACCAATTAGCCTACTGAGCTGCCTGAGTAAACTCATGGAAAGGCTGGTTAACAGAAGACTTATGTGACATTTGGAGACAAAACAACAAATCGTACCACAACAAAGTGGCTTCCATCAGCACAGATCAACTGAAGACCTGGTCACCTACATCGCACAGGAAATGGAGGATGCTCTACAAGAAAAGAAACACACCCTGGCAGTGTGGGTCGACATGGAAAAGGCTTTTGATGGGTTTGGCGAGAGGGTTTAATGAACAAGCTTTTTAGACTTGGCATCCAGGGTCGTTTATTCAATTGGGTCTCTCAATACCTTCAGGATAGAACGGACAAAGTACAAGGTCAACTAAGTAAGAAGGTCACAATCGAACAAGGTGTTCCACAAGGCGGAGTCTTGTCCCCAACACTCTTTTTAATTTTCATAAATGACATCGTAATGGACATTCCACCCAGAATACACTCAGCAATATACGCAGATGATCTGGCGTTATGGGCTCGTGAGGAAAGTATGTCGGTGGCTGGACCCAGGATGCAAGATGCCCTAGGTGAACTTGAAAAATGGATGAACACATGGCACTTACCAATTAACGAAAAAAAAACTTCATACACAATTTTCAGCCTATCAATAAACACACTCACTATAAACTTGAAGATAAATGACCATACACTCCCTATTTACCAAAACTCAACAATTCTTGGCTTCACCATGAATCGCAGAATGACTTGGGGAAATCAGATAGACAGAGCAAGAGAGAAAGCCAGAAAACGAACTAATATTATGAACAAAAATTGGCAGGTACGGACTGGGGAGCAGACAGCAATAACTTGAAAAGACTTTACGTAGAAAGAGTCAGACCAGTTCTAGAGTATGGAGTCACAGCCTGGGCTATGGCTCCCAAATCACACCTTAGCAAAATTCACAGAACAAGGCTGCCCGTATCATCACTGGTTCTATGAAATATGCACCTATCAAGACTCTAGAAACAGTAACATGTTTACAACCCTTAGATGACAGACGGGTCACTAAAGTATTGCAACAAGCGGAGAAATATAGAAGGCTCCTTAGCCACCCCATGCACCAAAGAATAACTGGTTCCGGAATTGTACGACTAAAGAGGAGCAACTTCGCTGCAATTGACAATGAACTAACTACTGGAGACCCAGTACTTTCCCAAACAATACCGAAACCCTTGGGCCCATCTGATATGTCTCCTCATGGAAAACATAAAATACCAGAACTTAAGGAAAATTATCAGGAATCATGAAAAAAGGCACCTAGCCAGACACAGAAAGAAAACACGTAGCAGAAAAACACATACACGATACCTACCCACAGGACTCTTGGTCCCACATATACACAGATGGCTCTGCTATAAATACCACCAGAAATGGAGGGAGATTATCACAAGAGAACCATCCGCTCAGTTATGATGAAGCCAAATCCACCATCAAAGGTCAGTTCCATAAAAAATGGAAACGAGAACACCCAAAGCATAACGAGAGTGATGGATACCACCAACTATCAAGGTGTGGTCAAGTCATCATACTTCGCCTACGCACTGGCCACAATAGAATGAGAAATCACATGTTCACCAAATTCAAAATAGGTACAACCAGCCCATGCCACTGTACACTGGACAATATGACTACAAAACATGTTCTGCAGGATTGCCCCAGTACACAGTCTTCAGCAGAGCAATGTGGCCCACACCCACCTCCCTGGAAGAGAAACTATATGGGCTAATCGAATCACTTAAACAGACAGCTGACTTCATGAGAAAGTCTGGAATCCTACTCTGATTGAGTCTTGATCGCGGAGAGAGAGAGAGAGGGAGAGAGAGAGAGAGAGAGAGAGAGAGAGATACGACATCAGCTCAAGTACGGTGGAAGCGATGGAGAGCAAGATTAGCAAGTACACACGGAAATGGCTGTGAGTACCACCAGGACTGACGGATGTTGCGCTGCACTGTAAGAAAGCCAAGCTGGTCCTTTCGTTCAAGTCAGTCCCAGAGGAATATAAAGCCGGCAAGGCCAGACTGGCAGTTATGCTGCAAAGCTCGTCAGACGAAACTGTCCGAACAGTGGAACCCACAGTGAAGACCGGTCGGAAGTGGCAGGCGTGTACGGCAGTACGCGAAGCACGTGAGAGTCTCCAGCTAAAGGAAGTAATGGGCTACACGCAGACCAACAGGCGTGTACGGCAGTATGGGAAGCACGTGAGAGTCTCCAGCTAAAGGAAGTAATGGGCTACACCCAGACCAACAGGCGTGTACGGCAGTACGGGAAGCACGTGAGAGTCTCCAGCTAAAGGAAGTAATGGGCTACACGCAGACCAACAGGCGTGGATTTGGTCACGGAGACATCCAATGGTGGTCAAAGGCATCAAATAGACAACGAAGGGACATGGTAGTCAGGGAGATCAGAGATGTCGAGGAGAACAAGTGTGTACCAAAGGCAGCACAACAAGTGCAGCAAGGCCAATGGACCACATGGGAGATGGCTTTGCAGAGGTCACTAACATGGAATGACATGTGGCATATGGCACCGCTGCGGCTCAGCTACATAATCAGATCTATGTACGACCTTCTACCATCACCATGCAACCTTGTGAAGTGGGGGAAGACAGATGACATCGATGTCCTCTTTTTTGAGGATGACAGATGATGGAACATGTTCTTTCCTCATGCAAGACAGCACTAGGCCAAGGGCGGTACACATGGCGACACAACAGAGTGCTGCATGAACTGGCTGCTACCGTGGATGGGGCGCGGATGAAGGCCAACAATAAAGTTCGACCAGCTACGACTAACACCTACTTTTTGAGAGCGGGACAGGCCGCACGCCCCAAGCAGAACCACTGGAGCGACTTCACTATCCTGGACATAGCAAACGATTGGGAGATGGCGGTTGACCTCCCAGGCCGAGGGAAGTACCCAGAGTGCATTAAGAGATCTAAAATGCGTCCGGACATTACACTCTACACGTCAAATATGACCCAGGTCATCTTAATAGAGCTTACAGTGCCATTTGAATCCAGGATAGAGGAACAACATATATTCAAACTATCTAAATACAAGGATCTCACCACCGAGCTGAGACAGCAGGGAGTACAGAGTAGAGTGTTTTCAGTTGTGGTTAGTGCCAGAGGACTCACAACCCCATCCCTCTATCTATCTATCTATTGTCCTTTCGAGCCGAAGACGGCACATAGGGCGCAACCACAATCTCAAAAACAGAATACTTGTGTGCCAAAATGGCACATATTGCAGAGATCACTGCATCTAAAATCCCTCTACGACCTCTTAAAGTTGCTAGGAATTAGGGGGGTGGGGGGGGGGGGGGGGGTGCGGTAAAGAACAATGAAGACTATTGCTGAGTCTGCCGAAAGAGCGTGGTGATGGCTGTGGCAGAATCGTGACAGACCAACAGTCAAATAATAGTATGTCCAGTCCAGAAGATCGGGCGACCATTTTACACCTTGACCACTTATTGTTCCCACAGAAGCCAACAGAGTAAGGAGAATCGGAGTAGGACTTGAGACGAAGCGATAAGAAGTTACATAATCGACCGGAGGTGAGCATCAGACCAGGTGTTTGTGGCGACGGCAGTCCAAACAATAAGTCCTCAAAACAGGAAGGCCAGACAATTGAGCGTTAATCTTCATCCGCGACTTCCGAATCCCCATGAAAGTCAGACACTGACGGGTCTATAAAATTGCGTTTACAATAGTAGCCAAGTTACTTCGACTGGGAAGCGCAGCAACGTGCTAGGGTAAACCAAGACAGGGGAGTTAAACTATTTTCGAGTGTTTTTCTTATTAAGTGTAGCTATTTTGTGCCGAACATTCAATATAAACCTTAGGTAGGGTTGGGTAAACTATTTTCGAGTGTTTTATGTATTATGTGGTAGTTATTTTGTGCGTACATACGGTGTAAGCCTTAAAGGCAATGCAGCAGGAGGCAATGCCTGGGAGTCATGACCCAGGCGGGCCCACCTCCCCTAGATTTTGTGAACATTTACGTGATGTCCAACAAAATACTGGTACTCCGGTGTCTTCCCACTTCAACTCCCCTGATCACAAAGGCAAAGACGACATCCGTGTCACTGGTATTGTCCTATGTCACTCTGGCGATCGCAGCGGCTATACTTTGGAAAATCGCCTTATAGTCCATATGGTTCGCTGACCCCGAGAGGTATGAATGTATCACACGCAGCTACTGTTGACGTATATATATATATATATATACACTTAAACACACAGAGATTATTTGCCTCTATATCTCTTTCTAAATAAAACCATGGGCAGATTTAAATAGTGGTCATGTTCCAGTTGTTGGAAAAATGAGAATAAAACTGATAAAGACACAGAAGCCCTCAAGAATTGTGACTTTACTACTTGATATGCTTGGAGTTTATTGACAAATGTGTGACAAGTCCAGGACTCTTCTGCAACACATAAATGATTGAGAAAAATACATAACATTAGGGGTCAGTGGGAAATGCTCAAACAATAGATTCAACAAACATCAAAAGAAGTAATACCAATGATTAAAAGAATCCAGAAGATGAAATGGATGTCAGAGGAAATGCTAGAACTAATGAACAACAGACGGAAAACAAAAGAAAGAAGAACTTTCATACAAAAGTCTGCACAGGGAAATCGCAAACAAATGTAGAGAAGTAAAAATACGATGGTTAAAGTTGAATTGTGAAGAAATGGAAAAACAACAGTAGAAAGACACCAAATGTATACACAACCAGTATATGAAACTGGTGGGACATTATTTCCACACAAAAATATTCACAAAACAACATGGATATCTCCTGATGATAGAACCTCAAATCAAATTGACCACCTATGTATTAAACAACATGGATATCTCCTGATGATAGAACATCAAATCAAATTGATCACCTATGTATTAAACAACATGGATATCTCCTGATGATAGAACATCAAATCAAATTGACCACCTATGTATTAAACAACATGGATATCTCCTGATGATAGAACCTCAAATCAAATTGATCACCTATGTATTAAACAACAATTCAGATCATCATTAATAGATGTAAGAGCATACAGAGGTGCTGATGTTAATAGTGACCACAACCTGTGCATTGGGAAAATAAGATTACAATTTGGAAACCAACAGAAGAGGTCAATTACACATAAAATTGATAGTCATAAACTGAAAGACGAAGCCATAAAGGAAAAGTTTAACATAGAGCTAAGTAATTGTTATACAGCACTCGGTGAAATAGACTTAGATATCAATGAAATGTAGGACTCACAGAGTGAAAGCTGGAAAACAAGAGATATAGAAACAAAGTTGAACGCATTCGAAAAGAAATGTCTAAGGAAAATACTTGGTATAGAATGGAACGAATTCAAAACAAACGAGGAAATTAGAGAAATCGCCAATCAACCACTAATATCTTCAGTAATAAAGAAAAGACGATGGTCATACGTTGGACATGTGATGAGAAGAGATAATAATCGAATAGCAAAGCAAGCTCTCATATGGGAAACAACAGGTAAAAGAAAAAGAGGAAGTCTAGGGAGACACTGAGAAGAACATTGATGAGAGAGGCAAGAGCAGCAGGAGTCGGCTCCCTCAATGAGATAAAACTGCTTGCACAGAACAGAGACAGATGGCGAGATTTGATAAAATATCTTTAAAAGAAAACTGATAGAACAAAAAAAAATTCATATAGGAGAAGGTGTATCTTGGTCTACGCCCTATGGGCCGGTTACGGCTCGAAAGGTCAATAGATAGTATATGAAATAATAGGAAGAAAAGAAGTCAAAGGTCCAGGTTCCGATAATATAATAATAGAAGAGATAGATGCATTAGAAGAGATGGGAGTACGGTCATTTCAAAACTACTCAATGATATATATAACAGTGGACACATACTTGAAGATGTACAAAAATCTATCTTTGTAGCCATCTACCAAAATAACAAAAATTTTACTAACAAATTATCATTAGACGTATAAGGAAGAAAATAAAACCAGGACTATGGTTAGAGAATTGTGGAAGGGCATATTCTTCTACGCTGACCAGTATGGTACATGATGATGATGAAGACATAGATTATTGCCACGTGCTATTCTTTGTCAAGTATTTGCTTACAGCCCATGAATCAAAGATACATTTATTTACCTCAATATCTTGTGTCCTCAAGATGAAGAGACAATGAAGGAAGATAAAGAGGACAGAGAAAATATTTGACGATATGATAGTAGGTATACAATGAATAACATGAACATAAAGTACAGAGATGAGTTAGAGTAAGAAAATGGAAGGAGAATTAAGAGGAAACACTGAGCCATGATTGTATAAATAGTAAAGAGTAAGAGACAGAGAGAGAGAGAGAGAAAATAAAAGAGAGAGAGAGAGAGAGAGAGTGAGAAACCGAGAGAGAGAGAGGAAAGATAGAGCATAACAATTATCTTACTTGGTTTAATTCTGGCAAAAACTCTGGGTCAAGAAAAATGTGCCTATCGCAAGTCACTGACGTTTGAGAACTAATGTTGGAAAAGACACGACCTTGAGCAAAGCGTGCGCTTCACAACTCAGTGATCTCACACAATTTCAGTCACTGAAAAATATATTGAGCATATACCCAGTCAGGTGTGTTTAATTAATCGAGTCAATATTCATTTTATGCATAAAGAGACAAAACTATAACGCCTTGCAGCTGCACCATCGTGTGATCGATAAAGGCTCTATGTTTAAACGGGCTGCTTCGTTGGGTTGGCAAAGTTCTTAGAGGTTGCTTGGTCAATGACGTGGTTGTAATGGCTTTATCATCGTGTACCATACCGGTTGGCGTAGGCGATCGTGTCATTCCACAATCTTCTATCCACAGTGCATTGTAGCAGTTCTGTTGTTGACTACTTTCCATGCCATGACACCAAGCTATCCAGTATTCTCTTTCTTTGTCGACCACGATTTCTCTTTCCTTTTATTTTGCCAGTTGTAACCAAGTATTCCAACTTTCCTCTTCTCATGATGTGCCCGAAAAATGTTGATTGTTTCTTTATGATATTTTTTAGAAGCTGCCTTTTTGTGTTAGCCTCTTTGAGAACTTCCTCATTTGTCTTTTTAGCTGTCCAGGGAAATTTCAACATTCTTCTGAGAAATCCCATCTCTGTGGCCTCTAATCGTCTTTTCATTTGTTTGTCTACTGTCCATGATTCGCTTCCATAGGTCAGAATTGGTTCTATATAGCACCGATGAATTCTCTTTCTCATTTTTATTGACATAGATTTGTTGCATACGATATTTTTCATTTTCTGAAATGCTATTGTTATTATTGTTATTGGTTATGGAAGGCCTCGGTATCACAGCAAACGAATTAAAATCCATAATTACTCAACCGCCCGTGCCAGTAGAATCATCCGAATTACTAATTCATCTCCCAAACAAAGAAAGGTAACTGTAGTCCCCATCGTAGCAGTCTCAGCACACGCCAAAAGACATAAGGCGAAACCGCGCAGAAAGTGAACACAGCCAACTGTTCCCTGTCATACGATATCATCATTCATCGTAAACAAGCGGGATATCGAAGCAGGATCAAAACGGATGAGACACACAGCTCACGGTGTGCACAGAGCACTTAACTCAGTAGCTCCTGCAACAAGCCGGACTTGGAATATGAGGAAACTGCAAGAAGGAACACTTTTCAGACATAGCCTTCAATGGTTCCTGTCGCCTATCCACCATATACCATGGAAGTTCACGTCCTCCCGAAAATGATGATCGTCATAGCACTTGATGTTGTTAGGCCGTCATTGATTACTCCAATTCCAAACATACAGACACACAGTGGTGGTAAGTTATCATTTCCAATCCAACAGAAGCCACATGACCTGTAGTTAGTAAAACCGCAGAGAGAATATGATTTTGTGACCTTCACTGATTCACTCTTAGATGTGAATGTGTAGTTTACACAAGAGGAGAAGTTTTCAACTACAGTGATCCCATTTAAGGCAATTCTGGGATAGCAAGGCAAGTCTCCTTTATAGCAGCAGAACTTGATGTTCTCCGCTCCCTTCTTGTAGCTGCCGCCACACGATTCTGATGTCTCATTAACTTGGACATCATTCAAGAACAATGTCAGATTAACATTCCATAGATATGGCTCTGCTGATGAAATGCTTGGTGCAACAGTTGTATCAATCATACTGGAGGCTCCTGGTCTGTGGTCATTAATATCACAGACGGCACATGATGTTGTTATATTCAGTATTTCTTTCTGGGGTGTAAATATGTGGCACACACATGGAGAGTGGTTTGTGGTCACAGTAATCCCATTAAAGGCAATTCTAGGATAGCATGGCATAGCTGTTTCAGAACAGCACAATCCTATGATGTTTTCTGTGTTCGCTATAAAGCTGCTGCTGCTACACAATCCTGACCAATTATAGGTGTGGACATTATTCACTTGCAATGACAAAACTGCTTTGTTTACATCATAAACCTCTGGAAGCGAATCATTTATGGGACTAATAGTACAATTTATTCTTCCATCGGGGATATCTTCATTGAGTCCCCCCCCAAAAAAAAGGTCTTTGGTTAAAAAGCACATATGCTTTTGAGTTAAACACACAATGAGCCCACTTCATAGATTCAAAATGATCCCTGCCAATGCCATCCGTTTGCACAAGTTAGGGCCTTAGCTACCAACGTCACATATGTCTGAAACGAAGCCATCCAATTAACGACTTTATCTACAGCGAAGGTTAACGAACTGTGAACAAACATTTATGTTCAAACCCTTGAAAACATTTTCAAAAATCTGCCAACTCGCAGCAATAAAATATATCATGTTGTTCAATGTAAACATTGCTTAGTCCATTGGCCTGAGCTATTCTACTTTTTATTTCCGTGGTGCATTTTCCATCTGATGTTATTATTGTGTTGAAGTATTTGACGCGTTGCACTTGTTTCAGATTTGTCTTGTTTATTTTTATTCTGCATGATGGTGATCTATTCAGACTGAGACCTTTCTTAATGCTTTCTGTTACTATTATGTCTATCATTTCTTGTAGTTCATTCTCTATCTCTGCTATTAAGACTGTGTCATCTGCATATCGCAAATTAATTATGTTGTGACTTTGACTTCAATTCCTTTTTTGTCTACTATTGATCTCATAATATGTTCGCTGTAAAGTGAAAACAAATCCGGCGACAGAACACAGCCTTGTCTGACTCCTTGTTTTATAAGTTGAAATTGTCCTGTTTGGTTGTTAATTCGTATAGCTGCTGTTTGTTGCCAGTACATGTTTTTTATGATTCGCAGATCTTTGCCATCAAAATTTATTTTCTCCAGCATATTGATTATTTCCACATGTTTTACTTTGTCAAATGCTTTAGCGTAGTCTATAAAGCACATATATAGATCTTTCTTTACCTCTATAGATCTTTCTATAAATGTTCTTAAGATGTATTTTGCATTATTGGTAGCTTTTCCTTCCACAAATCCACATTGTTCCTCACTTATTTCTGGTTTTATTTTGTTTCTTATACGTCTCATGATGATTCTTAGTAATATTTTCGTCATTTGGCTCATAGTACGATGGTCTTCACAATCAGTGGCGCCTGACTTCTTCGGTATGACTACAAAGATAGATTTTAGTAGATCTTCGGATCCAGTGTTATATATGTCATTGAGTAGTTTTGTTATGACTTGTACTCCCAGCTCTCCTAATGCATTTATCTCTTCGATTGTTATAATGTCGGGACCTAGAGCTTTGCCTCTTTTCGTGTGTTGAATTAATAATAATAATGTGTAACAGCTTTAGCAAATAAAAAAGTAAGCTTTGTTGACATCAAGAATTTATCGATCAAAAATGGAGCTGGGGTAATGTCGGTGACCCGGGTGCCAACTGTTTCGTTGTGTTAGCAAAATTGCTCGAGGTTACCGGGTCAATCACATGATTGTAAGGTGAACATATTTTTGAAACGCTCATCCTGGGCGGATTAATTTGACTTAAATTTTCCATCAATAAAATGACATTTCTTCCGTCTTTTTCAAGTGAATAATACATATATTCCAGGCATTCCCCTTATGGATCTTAAAATAATCTCACTATAAATAGTAAACAAATCTAATGACAGCACACAACCTTGTCTAAAACCCTGTTTTACTTGTTGAAGCTTTCCCAATTGGTTTCCAGTTCTTATGGCCGCTGTTTGTTGCCAGTACATGTTCTTAGATCTTTGCTGTCTACGTTTATGCTTTCTAAATTTTTTATTATTTCTTGATGCTTTACTTTGTAAAATGCCTTGGTGTAATCTATGAAACATAGGTATAGATCTGTTTTCACCTCTATGCCTCTTTCTACTAAAGATCTTATGATGTGTGTGGCATTGCTTGTTCCTTTATCTCCAGATTAATCGCAGCAGATTTCTTTGGTGGTGCTATGAATATTGATTTGAGCAAGTCGTCATATATATATCCGCTGTTGTATATATCATTCAATATTTTTGTTATTATTTCTATTCCAAATCACCCATGGCTTCAATCTCTTCTTTAGTTATATTATCTGGTCCAGGAGCTTTTCCTGCTTTTATATTGCGCAAGGTATCTTCCACTTCTTCTCTGAGTATTTCTGGTCCTTCTACATTATCCTTAATATTTACTTCTGTTCTTTCTTCATTATAAAGATCTTTAATGTATTCTGTCCATCGTTCCCGTATGCTTTTTTTGTTCAATCAACAGTGCTCCTTCCTTTGATCTTAAACATCCCGTTATTGATTGCGTTTTTCTTCCTATTAATTCTTTAATATGTTTGTTTATTATCAGAAACAATCATCATGTTTTGGCCATGTATTGAGAAGAGAACAACTGGAATATATTGTAACAACTGGAACAATTGAGGGACGAAGAGATAGAGGGAAGCAAAGAGAAAAAAATACCAGACAGCTTAAGAGAATGGCTTTGCAGAAGGTCAACAACAGAAATGATAAATAGCTGCCGAGATCGAAATTTGTGGAGAGACGTGATCACCTACGCCAGTAGACCCGGTACTTGATGATGATTAATATATATATTTTAAAACTAATTAAAACACCTAACAATATAGGCTTACAAAACGTTATCAGGAGAAACACTGGCTTTAAACTTATTCACATCATCCTGTGGAATTCCTTCCATTTCCAGCTTGTCAAGATTAGCTTAACTTCTGATGGCAAGAAACCATCTTCCGGTTTGGACTCCAAGATAGTTCTCCCCCATTGATGTTTTCAATTACTTCAAAAACAGTGACTACCTTGTCCCTCTACTTTCTGCACTGCTTCGTGGAAATGCTTCAACCAGGGGGTTTTCAAAGAATTTCTGTATAAAGACTGGGTCTTGAGACTGGAAACATAATTTTAAAGACAGGAACATGTGAAGAACCATTTCAGTAGCAGGCAGCAATGCAAGCCAGCTAGTCTGTGCATAACCTAAAATCATCTGGAAGTCTGTGTCCACAAACTGGTAAAACTCCTTGAGACTTTCAACTCTCAACTATCTTTCTTTCAGCTTTATGAAAACATTGTTCTTTCCTTTTCTTTCAGCACCCCCAACATTAGAATTTGTGTTGTCTGCACATAATGCAACTACTTTCCTTTCTAAACATTTTCTCGTTAGACAGTCATTAATAAAACTACTAACAATATCAGATGTTTCTCCTGGCCATGACTTCAATTCTAATATTTTAACTTTCAGCCCCTTATTGTGATTAAAGTATCTGACAAGCAAAGGAAAAATCTTGATTTCCTTGTGGTTGGAGGCATCTGTCAGTATAGAAATAAATGTTGAGTTTTCTAGGTCACATCTCAACTCATTTTGAACATGGGGTGTGAACACATTTCGAATAATGGCTTCTGTTTTCGTACGTGCACAAGCAAATTTTAGTTCTAAAGTTACCTGAATCAATTTTGATGTGCAGTCCATAGATCTAAATGTATGATTGTGTATCATTGTATGATAGGCAAATGCACCTTCTGTAGCAGCTAACTGTTCTTCTTTGTCACCAATCTGCTCAGCTCGAAAAAAATGTTGTTAACGACGAGCTTGATGCAGCTGTAGCGACACCTATCTCCCACTATTTATGTGACTCTTAATATCACCACGTCCACTATGGTTAATCAAAAAACCAGAGGCACATATACTGCATCTTACAGTGAAGTCTGATGTAGACTTTTTTTTTAGAAAGGGGTATTCCTTTTGTAAATCTTGATTGAAACTGCATTTACGTTTTGATGTCATTTGTTGCAAAAATTACAAACTTTACAAACTAACTATAGTTTAAATAATAATTTTCTATGACTATACCATATGTATAGCATACGTTCTTCAACATTAAAATGTCAAGTAACTGAATAATAGCACAATGTAAATAAAATCTAATAAATGCAATAACTTATATCATTAAACAACACAATAAAAAGAATTAGTTCGTCGGTAAACGAAAGTAACACAATGAATAATCAAGAATATGAAATGTCGTGGCCGCAAAGTTGCTACTTGTTGAGTATCAGTTTCAGTATACAAGATTCATAGGATAATAGACATGAAAATCACTGGAATCTGTAGAAATGTGGTTTTACAGAAGAATGTTGAGAGTGCCATGGACAGCTATGAAGAGTAATGAAAACGTTCTGAAAGAGGCCAAAGCAAAAAGAGAGCTAATTTCCAATATTAGGAAGAAATAATCATCATTTTTTGGTCATGTAATGAGAAGAGAACAACTGGAATACATTGTAACAACTGGGAAACTTGAGGGACGAAGAGATAGAGGGAAGCAAAGAGAAAAGATACCAGACAGCTTAAGAGAATGGCTTGGCAGAAGGTCAACAACAGAAATGATAATAATTGTCGAGAGCGAAAGTTGTGGAGAGACATGATCGCATACGCCAGCAGGCCCAGTACTTGATGATGATGATGATACAAGATTTAAAACCTGCAGCGCATTTTTCTGTTACTGTTTCGCCAAATGAACAGCCAGTTCAACTTTTTAAACATTTTCTACACAACAACGGAATAATGTCTATTTTTAAATCGGAAAGACGTTTACCTTCTTCTTCTTCTACCTTTTCAGCTCCCTGTGGAGCATAGGTCTTCAACAAACACTTTCCAAGTCGTTCTGTTTTTTGCCATTCTTTTAAGATCATTCCATGTCCTCCCCATCATCTTCATCTCTGTTTCGATCTGTCTTCTCCAAGAATTCCTTGGTCTTCCTCTTTGTCTTTCCCCTGGGGATTCCAAAAAAGGGCCTTTTGTGTAATACTCTCAGTTGGCTTCCGTAGTGTGTGTCCTATCCATCGCCATCGTCTACGTTGTATCTCTTTATCCACTGGTATTTGACCGGTACATTTCCATAATTCCACGTTAGTGACTTTGTCCTGCCATTTCCATCCCTTTATTCTGCGTAAGCATCCATTATTGAAAGTCTGTACCTTCGTGATTGTCAATTTTGTTATTCTCCATGTTTCACAGCCATATAATAGGACCGACTTAACATGTGAGTTGAAAATTTTTATTTTTGTATTTAGCCTAATTTCTTTGGATTTCCATATGTTTCCCAGTGCAATGAAAGCTTTTCTTTCTTTTGATATCCTTATTTTGGTATCATTTTCTGTTCCTCCCTCTTTATCTATATTACTGCCCAGATATATGTAAGATTGTACGTCTAGTAGAGGTATTTCTCCTAGTTTTATTTGGTTATTGCCAACTGCATTAATTCTCATAATGTTGGTCTTATCTATATTAATCGTTAGTCCTAGCTGTGAGCTGTACCCTACCAGGCATGTTCGTAAGAGGTGAGAAAGGAGGGTTGGGCATGGGACTGGCTATCCCATACTGTAAAAAAAATAAGCCGAAAAAACTTCACAAACATGGAGAGACGTTTACCCTATTGGCAAAATTGGTAAACGTTTGTGCCCCTAAAGTATTTTAACAAAACCGGGACAAAAGCTTAAAAAAATAGGCCCAAATTCGGGACAGTAAAAAATCCGGGACAAAGGTTGAAAAAACAGTAAACAAATCGGGACTATCCCGGAAAAATTGGGACGTCTGGTCACCTTATTGTACAGGCTTTTGGATATGTCATACAATTAGTTTTTGCCGAGTTATATATTACACCATTACTGGATCGCTATCTTCTTTACGTAGAGTTATTCCAGGGGCGTCACTTGTTTTTCATGTACCAGATTTATTCCAGGGACATAAAACCATTACCGAATATTATTTTAGTGGATTTATTTAAGAGCATTACACCCTTGTTAAATCATCCTTAAGTAGAGTTATGCAGGGGCGTCGCTTTCGTGAGTAATAGTATCATCCTATACCCTTTTAATAGTATTGAAGTACCCATTTGTTAGAAACATTTTTAGCAACAAGATTTAAAAAAAAAACAGTTTTTGTTGGTGAAACAAAAGTGAATGTAAACGTGAACAACATAAAAGTCGAACAAAATTAATGTTTGTTTATATAATTCAAACATTTTTGGTAAATTTTCTGGCAATATGGTTGAAAAAAATGTTTGTTGTTGAAAACAAATATCAAGATCTAGAACAACAGGAGTAGATTTTTGAAAGGATGATACTCAGTGTAGCTTAACAACAGGAGTAGATTGATTAACAAGAATACTCAGCATAGGTTAACAACAGGAGTAGATTGATTAACAAGAATACTCAGCATAGGTTAACAACAGGAGTAGATTGATTAACAAGAATACTCAGCATAGGTTAACAACAGGAGTAGATTGATTAACAAGAATACTCAGCATAGGTTAACAACAGGAGTAGATTGATTAACAAGAATACACAGCATAGGTTAACAACAGGAGTAGATTGATTAACAAGAATACTCAGCATAGGTTAACAACAGGAGTAGATTGATTAACAAGAATACTCAGCATAGGTTAACAACAGGAGTAGATTGATTAACAAGAATACTTAGCATAGGTTAACAACAGGAGTAGATTGATTAACAAGAATACTCAGCACAGGTTAACAACAGGAGTAGATTGATTAACAAGAATACTCAGCATAGGTTAACAACAGGAGTAGATTGGTTGCCGAGAAAGTTTTCGATCGCGTACAAAAAAAATAACTGTTGAACATACAACATTCGGTGTTAACCAACATTTCATCAACTTGTGCAAAAAGTCTTTACGACAACAGCAACAGCAAAGTGACAACAGTAGCAGACAATACAGATGCCATCAAAGTCAAATCAGAAGTAAACAATGTTGCCTACTATTCAGACTGCTATTCATCACTTACATTAGCCACATCTTTTGGTTATTTGGTTATGGAAGGCCTCGGTATCACTGCAAACGAATTAAAAATCCATAATTGCTCAACCGCCCGTGCCAGTGGAATCATCCGAATTACTATCTCATCTTCAAAACAAAGAAATATAGCTGTAGTCCACATCACAGCAGTCTCAGAACACACCAAAAGACATAAGGCGAAACCGCAAAGAAAGTGAACACAGCCATCTGTTCCCTGTCATACGATATCATCATTCATCGTAAACAATTAGGCACATGTACAAACTGGCAAGTCCATCCAAAAGGGACGAAACCAACAAATTATTTTCCCAGACGAAAAAAAACATCGTTACACTCGAACATAGAATACAAGCAAGAGCACTTAGACAGGCTTAACAGATTTTGGGAAACAATTTAATATGGGAATTGCCATGAATAAAACAGCAATAATAACGATATCAGAAGAAATACAAGACACCAGAATAAAGATAGATTGGAATATCCTAAACAATTTAGGGAATTCAAATACTTAGACATCACCCTGAGATATAACATGCAAGAATGAGAAATAGACTCAAGATGTAACGTTCGAAGTAAAGACAGCTGTTTATAAAAATATCTTTATCCCAACGTTATGTTACTAGTGCCAGACATGGACGTTCATTTCCACAATTATATAAGTTTGCGTATTATTCGGATTTTGATAGGGCTATATGGCTACTGCCAACATAAGAGCTGGAAATCAATTGGGAATGTTACAACAAATAAAACAGGGTATTGGGCAAGGTAGTGTGCTGTCACCAGTTTTATTTAATATGTACAGTGGGGTTATTTTAAGGTCCATGAGGGGCAAGCCTAGAATAACAATTTGAGGTCATAATATCAATAATCGGAGTATGCTAGGAATGCTGATGATGCAGTATTTATCGCTAAGAGTGAAACTAAGAGTTAAAAGAAATGTTGGACATTATAGTGAAGGAAAGCAGAAATGAAGAACTCAGCATCAATAGCAAAAAAGACAGAAACAATTGTAGTAACAAAGAAAAAGATATCTTTCAACATTTCATAGTAGATTATCATGTTAACAAAATCCCGCAAAGGATTAGCCGCCCTGAAGGTGATGGCAGCTCTAACATCCAGCAGAGGCTACTTACCCTTCTGTTCCAGGAACTAATCCTCGCACATATTAAGTACGCCTTAGCAATTCTTACTTGTCTGTACGACACAAATTGACAAGCTGGGGAACAGAATGAAGCTGTGCGCATTATTTTGAGGTTTACGAGTGACAATCCCTCAATATAGCAATGAAATATCCACATATCTTTAAGTATGTTCGTGCCCTCCAGATCTTGAGCACATCATCCATGGTTGGAAAGTAAATTGGCGTCGTACAGAATTGCTAGGCCGTACTCAATATGTAAATTAGAGAAATCGCCAATCAACCACTAATATCTTCAGTAATAAAGAAAAGACGATGGTCATACGTTGGACATGTGATGAGAAGAGATAATAATCGAATAGCAAAGCAAGCCCTCATATGGGAAACAACAGGTAAAAGAAAAAGAGGAAGACCCAGGGAGACACTGAGAAGAACATTGATGAGAGAGGCAAGAGCAGCAGGAATCGGCTCCCTCAATGAGATAGAACTGCTTGCACAGAACAGAGACAGATGGCGAGATTTGATAAAATATCTTTAAAAGAAAACTGCTAGAACAAAAATTCATATAGGAGAAGGTGTATCTTGGTCTACGCCCTATGGGCCGGTTACGGCTCGAAAGGTCAATAGATAGATAGATAGATAGACTCAATATGTGCGAGGATTTGTTCCTGGAACAGAAGGGTAAGCATTCTCTGCTCGATGTTTGGCAGCTGCCATCACCTTCGAGGCGGCTAATCCTCTGCGGGATTTTGTTAACATGATAACATGATAATCTACTCTGAAATGTTGAAAGATATCTTTTTCTTTGTTGCTACAATTACTTCTGTCTTTTTAGCTCTTGATGCTGAGTTCTTCATTTTTGCTTTCCTTCACTATAATGTCTAACAATTCTTGTAACTAACTTTCACTCTTAGCGAATAATACTGTATCATCAGCATACCTCAGCATTATTTATATTATAACCTCCAACTGTTATTCTAGGCATGCCGCTTACGGCCCTTAAAATAATCTCACTATACATATTAAATAAAACTGGTGACAGCACACAACCTTGTCTAACACCCTGTTTTATTTGTTGCAACATTCCCAACTGATTTCCAGCTCCTATGTTGGCGGTAGCCCTACCAAAATCCGAATAATACTCAAACTTATATAATTCTGGAACATAACGTCCATGTCTGGCACTAGTAGCATAACGTTGGGGTAAAGATAGTCTTATAAACAGCTGTCTTTACTTCGAACATTACTTCTTTGTTTGACAGTAGTGGTGAAATTTGTCTAATAATTTGACAAAATTGTTTACATCTTGAGTCTATTTCTGTTTCTTGCATGTTATATGTCTGGATGATGCCTAAGTTTTTTAATTCCCTAAATTGTTTTAGGATATCGCAATCTATCTTTATTCTGGTGTCTTGTGTTTCTTCTGATATCGTTATTATGGCTGTTTTATTTATGTCGATTCCCATATTAAAATAAATCTTGTATACCTGTCTTCTATGTTCTTGTTTGTCTTCTATGTTCTTGTTTGTGTGTGTATCGATGTTTGTTTTTTTTTTCGTCTAGGAAAATGAACTTGTTGGTTTCGTCCATTTTGGATGTACTTGCCAGTTTCTAGATGTAGCTAAGTAATGTAAGTGATGGACAGCAGTCTGGATAGTAGGCATTATTGTTTACTTCTGATTTGACATTGTTGTTGTTGTTGTTGTTGTTATTGTTGTTGTTGCGGTCGCCAGCTTTCACCTCTGACGAAGTCTCTAGAGACTAGGAACTGAATTTTGCGAGTTAATCCATTTTTCCCTGGCAGCCGTGTACACAGGGGTCCCTCGCCGCACAGGCAGATAACTCCGACTTCGGAGGTACTCATGTTTTATCCGTCGATGAGTAACTGACGTTTCAACCCGGGCCTCGCTGCTGAGACCAGGGGTGGTTGTCGCAGAGAGAAATCATAAATAAAAATCCCAACCGGTGGAGCCGAGATTTGAACTCAATGGTCACTAAAACCATATTCTCTCTACGACATTTGGCGTGACGGGGGTACTCTTCTGCAACTTAGAAATGATTGAGAAAAATACAGAACATTAGGGGTCAGTGGGAAATGCTCAACAATCGATTCAACAAACATCAAAAGAAGTGATACCAATGATTAAAAGAATCCAAAAGACGAAATTGATGTCAGAGGAAATACTAGAACTAATGAACAAAAGACGGAAAACAAAAGAAAGAAGAACTTATAAAAAAATCTACACAAGGAAATCGCAAACAAATGTAGAGAAGCAATGATACGATGGGTTAAAGTTGAAATGTGAAGAAATTGAAAAAACAACAGTAGAAAGACACCAGATTTTACAATAATCAGCATATGAAATAATAGGACGAAAAGAAGTCAAAGGTCCAGGTTCCGATAAAATAATAATAGAAGAGATAGATGCATTAGAAGAGATGGGAGTACAGGTAATTTCAAAACTACTCAATGACATATATAACAGCGGACACATACTTGAAGATCTACAAAAATCTATCTTTGTAGCCATCTACCAAAATAACAAAAATATTACTAACAATTATCATAAGACGTATAAGGAACAAAATAAAACCAGGAAAATGGTTAGAGAATTATGGAAGGGCATAAACTTCTATGCCGACCAGTATGGTACATGATGATGATGATGGTGAAGACATTGATTATTGCCACGTGCTATTCTTTGTCAAGTATTTGCTTACAGCCCATGAATCAAAGATACATTTATTTACCTCAATATCTTGTGTCCTCAAGATGAAGAGACAATGAAGAGAGATAAAGAGGACAGAGAAAATATTCGACGATTTGATGGTAGGTATACAATGATTAACATGAACATAAAGTACAGAGATGAGTTAGAGTAAGAAATTGGAAGAATAATTAAGAAAACAATGAACCATGATTTTACAAATAGGAAAGAGTAAGAGAAAGAGAGAGAATGAAAGAGAGAGAGAGAGAGAGACCGAGAGAGAGAGGAAAGATAGAACATAAAATCAGCTTATTCGGTTTAATTCTGGCAAAAACTCTGGGTCAAGAAAAATGTGCCTTTCACAAGTCACTGACGTTTGAGAACTAATGTTAGAAAAGACACGACCTTTCACAAGTCACTGACGTTTGAGAACTAATGTTGGAAAAGACACGACCTTTCACAAGTCACTAACGTTTGAGAACTAATGTTGGAAAAGACACGACCTTGAGTAAAGCGTGCGCTTCCCAACTCAGTGATCTCTCACAATCTCAGCCACTAACGTTTGAGAACTAATGTTGGACACGACCTTGAGTAAAGCGTGCGCTTCACAACTCAGTGATCTCTCACAATCTCAGCCACTAACGTTTGAGAACTAATGCTGGACACGACCTTGAGTAAAGCGTGCGCTTCACAACTCAGTGATCTCTCACAATCTCAGCCACTAACGTTTGAGAACTAATGCTGGACACGACCTTGAGTAAAGCGTGCGCTTCACAACTCAGTGATCTCTCACAATCTCAGCCACTAACGTTTGAGAACTAATGTTGGACACGACCTTGAGTAAAGCGTGCGCTTCACAACTCAGTGATCTCACACAATCTCAGCCACTAACGTTTGAGAACTAATGTTGGAAAAGACACGACCTTGGGTAAAGCGTGCGCTTCACAACTCAGTGATCTCTCACAATCTCAGCCACTAACGTTTGAGAACTAATGTTGGACACGACCTTGAGTAAAGCGTGCGCTTCACAACTCAGTGATCTCTCACAATCTCAGCCACTAACGTTTGAGAACTAATGTTGGACACGACCTTGAGTAAAGCGTGCGCTTCACAACTCAGTGATCTCTCACAATCTCAGCCACTAACGTTTGAGAACTAATGTTGGACAAGACCTTGAGCAAAGCTTGCGCTTCACAACTCAGTGATCTCACACAATCTCAGCCACTAACGTTTGAGAACTAATGTTGGACACGACCTTGAGTAAAGCGTGCGCTTCACAACTCAGTGATCTCTCACAATCTCAGCCACTAACGTTTGAGAACTAATGTTGGACACGACCTTGAGTAAGGCGTGCGCTTCACAACTCAGTGATCTCACACAATCTCAGCCACTAACGTTTGAGAACTAATGTTGGACACGACCTTGAGTAAAGCGTGCGCTTCACAACTCAGTGATCTCTCACAATCTCAGCCACTAACGTTTGAGAACTAATGTTGGACACGACCTTGAGTAAAGCGTGCGCTTCACAACTCAGTGATCTCACACAATCTCAGCCACTAACGTTTGAGAACTAATGTTGGAAAAGACACGACCTTGGGTAAAGCGTGCGCTTCACAACTCAGTGATCTCTCACAATCTCAGCCACTAACGTTTGAGAACTAATGTTGGACACGACCTTGAGTAAAGCGTGCGCTTCACAACTCAGTGATCTCACACAATTTCAGTAACTAAAAAAGTATTGAGCATATACCCAGTCAGGGGTTCTTAATCGAGGGAATATAATTTTTTTGCATAGAGAGACAAAACTGTAACGCCATGCAGCTGCACCATCGTGTGATCGATAAAGGGTCTATGTTTAAACCAGCTGCTTCGTTGGGTTGGCAAAGTTCTTAGAGGTTGCTGGGTCAATCACGAGGTTGTAATAGCTTTTGTAAATATTATAAAAATTAATCTTTGTCGACATAGAGAATTTATTGTTAAAAAATGGAGCTGGGGTAATGTCGGTGACCCGGGTGCCAGCTGCTTCGTTGGGTTGGCAAAATTGCTTGAGGTTACTGGGTCAATGACGTGATTGTACTGGCTTATGGAAATATCATACAATTAATTTTTGCCGAGTTATAAATTACACCATTACTGGATCGCCATATTCTTTACGTAGAGTTATTCCAGAGGCGTCCCCTTGTTTTTCTTGTACAAGATTTATTACAGGTGCATCAAACCATTACTGAATATTCTTTTAGTGGAATTATTTAAGAGGCATTACACCCTTCTTAGATCATCTTTAAGTAGAGTTATGCAGGGGCGTCGCTTTTGTGAGTATTAGTATCACCCTATACATTTTTAATAGTATTGAAGTACCCATTTCTTAGTAACTTTTCTGGCAACAAGAGTGAAAAAAAATGTTTGTTGGTGAAAATAAATATCAAGATCTAGAACAACAGGAGTAGATTTTTTAAAGGATAAAACTAAAGTTCTGGATTCTTTTAGTCATTGGTATCACCTCTTTTGATGTTTGTTGAATCGATTGTTGAGCATTTCCCACTGACCCCTAATGTTCTGTATTTTTCTCAATCATTTCTAAGTTGCAGAAGAGTGCTGGACTTATCACTCATTTGTCAATATACTCAAAACATATCTAGTTTTAAAAAAAAAGTACACTCGTCACGCCAAGTGGCGTATAGGGAATATGGTGTTAGTCACCATAAATTTTACAGACCTTCGGCACATGATTTTTGGGGTAATGTGGTCGGTATTACGCCCGTGCCGCTTTACTTTCCCATAAAAAAATTCCAGTATCCATTAAAGGCTGGGTGAACCGGAAGCCGTCGGCTGGGATTGAACCCTACCTCTTGTCCTTTGTAGTCCAGTTCACTAACCACTGAGCTATCACGGCTCCCACGCATTTCTAGTAGTAAATTCATATTTCTTGAGGGCTTCTGAGACTTCTTCAGTTCCATTCTAATTTTTCCAATAACTGGAACACGGTCACTATTTAAATCCGCCCATGGTTTTATTTAGAAAGAGATATCATCGTCATGTGCCCTACCGGTTGGCGTTGGCGATTATGTCCTTCCACAATCTTCTATCCACAATGCATCGTACCATTTCTGTTGTTGACTGTTTTCCATTTCATGACACCGAGCTATCCAGTATTTTCTCTCTTTGTCGTCCGCGATCTCTCTTTCCTTTTATTTTGCCAGTTGTAACCAAGTATTCCAACTTTCCTCTTCTATGATGTGCCCGAAAAATGTTGATTGTTTCTTTCTGGTGTTTTTTTTTAAGATCTGCCTTTTTATTTTGGCCTCTTTGAGAACTTCCTCATTTGTCTTTTTAGCTGTCCAGGGAACTTTCAACATTCTTCTGAGAAATCCCATCTCTGTGGCGTCGTCTTTTCATTAGTTTGTCTACTGTCCATGATTCGCTTCCATAGGTCAGAATTGGTTCTATATAGCACCGATGAACTCTCTTTCTCATTTCTAATGACACAGATTTGTTGCATAAGATATTCTTCATTTTCTGAAATGCTATTTTGGCCTGAGCTATTCTGCTATTTATTTCTGTGGTGCATCTCCCATCTGATGTAATTATTGTGCCCAAGTATTTGAAACGTTGCACTTGTTTCAGATTTGTCTTGTTTATTTTTATGCTGCATGATGGTGATGATTGTTTCTTCGATATAACTATTACTTCTGTTTTCTTACTATTCAGACTGAGACCTTTCTTGTTGCTTTCTTTTGCTTTATGACTATCATTTCTTGTAGTTTATTCTCTGTCTCTGCTATTAAGACTGTGTCATCCGCATATCGCAAATTATTTATGTTGTGACCGTTGACTTCAATTCCTTTTTTGTCTACTATTGATCTCATAATATGTTCACTGTAAAGTGAAAACAAATCAGGTGACAGAACACAGCCTTGTCTGACTCCCTGTTTTATAAATTAAAATTGTCCTGTTTGGTTGTTAATTCGTATAGCTTCTGTTTGTTGCCAGTACGTGATATTTTTATGATTCGCAGATCCTTGCCATCAATGTTTAATTTCTCCAGCAATATATATATTGATTATTTCCACCTGCTTTACTTTGTCAAATGCTTTCGTGTAGTCTATAAAGCACATATACAGATCTTTCTCTACCTCTATAGATCTTTCTAATAATGTTCTTAAGATGTATATTGCATTATTGGTGCCCTTTCCTTCCACAAATCCACATTGTTCCTCACTTATTTCTGGTTTTATTTTGTTCCTTACACGTCTCATGATTATTCTTAGTAATACTTTAGTCATATGGCTCATGAGACTAATAGTGCGATGGTCTTCACAATCAGTGGCGCCTGACTTCTTTCTTCGGTATGGCTACAACGATAGATTGTAGTAGATCTTCGGATATGTGTCCAGTGTTATATATGAAAGAGATATAGAGGCAAATAATCTGTGTGTGTGCCTGTTAACTGTTATGACGTTATCAATGACACATCAATGGCTGTTCATCGAACTGCCATGTGTCCATATATCGCCTCTCTTTCACCCACGACAAAACAAGGCCTGTTTCATTAAAAAAGGGATGTGGCATCTTGTCCCATCCCCTATGTCTCTATTTAGAGAAATGACACAATGAAAGGGGTAAACTCACAGCCTGGGTTTACTGAAAACTCAGGAACATTTCTCCCACCACTTGTCGGCTTCAGAGCGCAATTTACACAAAAACATTTTGGAATTAACACTTTTAAATTTATATATAGTCAAGTATCCAGCCATTCCCATCACTGAAAAATCATATAACCGAAACGCCACCATCTCTAGGCTGAAGATTTGCTGAAGAACCAGGGTACTGTGTTCATTTTGGCCATCACTATTTCGTGTCATAGATAGTATAAAGATTCATATCTTCTTCATCATTTCTATTGTCTCAATTTTCTTCATTTTCCATACTTTCTTTACAGGGGAAACAACCTCGTTATAAAATACTAAACATTTACACTCTGTGGCCATATTCGTATGTTTTATTTCATGTTCATAATTGTCGTAACATTTTTAGCCATTTTAGATTTGTTATTATTGTTTCATTGACAGAAAGACCAAGATGTCTTTGGTCAATTTTTCCGAGTGCTAACACATACTTCTTTGTTCTATTATTCCCTATTATCGCCTCGGAAGTTCCCCATATAATAATATTTATGTATTATTATTTGTACCCAGTATATAATCACTGGGAACTACTATTCGTGCTGTTTCGTCCAATAAATGTTTGTCTACAACACAAGTATTCAGCCCTACTGGGAGATACTTGCATTAATAGGAAAGTACAAATATACAATTTATTTCCGGTCTGTGATCGTTACCCTGTGCTATAGTCATTGAGAACGTCATCGTGTAAGACACTACTGCAATAGCCAATTTTTTAGTTGGCTGCGTGGTAGTGTGCCAAGCGTTCGGCTTCTCGTGGCAAGGCGCGGTGCCACTGAGTACGGGTTCGATCCCACTTCGGACCATATATTGTTCTTCGTTTTTTTCTATTGTTGTTTGTCTGTCAATTTTTCCGAGTGCTAACACATACTTCTTTGTTCTATTATTCCCTATTATCGCCTCGGAAGTTCCCCATATAATAATATTTATGTATTATTATTTGTACCCAGTATATAATCACTGGGAACTACTATTCGTGCTGTTTCGTCCAATAAATGTTTGTCTACAACACAAGTATTCAGCCCTACTGGGAGATACTTGCATTAATAGGAAAGTACAAATATACAATTTATTTCCGGTCTGTGATCGTTACCCTGTGCTATAGTCATTGAGAACGTCATCGTGTAAGACACTACTGCAATAGCCAATTTTTTAGTTGGCTGCGTGGTAGTGTGCCAAGCGTTCGGCTTCTCGTGGCAAGGCGCGGTGCCACTGAGTACGGGTTCGATCCCACTTCGGACCATATATTGTTCTTCGTTTTTTTCTATTGTTGTTTGTCTGTCAATTTTTCCGAGTGCTAACACATACTTCTTTGTTCTATTATTCCCTATTATCGCCTCGGAAGTTCCCCATATAATAATATTTATGTATTATTATTTGTACCCAGTATATAATCACTGGGAACTACTATTCGTGCTGTTTCGTCCAATAAATGTTTGTCTACAACACAAGTATTCAGCCCTACTGGGAGATACTTGCATTAATAGGAAAGTACAAATATACAATTTATTTCCGGTCTGTGATCGTTACCCTGTGCTATAGTCATTGAGAACGTCATCGTGTAAGACACTACTGCAATAGCCAATTTTTTAGTTGGCTGCGTGGTAGTGTGCCAAGCGTTCGGCTTCTCGTGGCAAGGCGCGGTGCCACTGAGTACGGGTTCGATCCCACTTCGGACCATATATTGTTCTTCGTTTTTTTCTATTGTTGTTTGTCTGTCAATTTTTCCGAGTGCTAACACATACTTCTTTGTTCTATTATTCCCTATTATCGCCTTGGAAGTTCCCCATATAATAATATTTATGTATTATTATTTGTACCCAAGATGTCTTTTGCCCACACATTTGCATTTTTTACTTTTTCTTATCAAACAGTGATCTGTTGTCTGGGTTATGTTATTTATTTCCCTTTTTGTTGTTTTGGTGAACTTTACTCCACGAGGAAAAGTAAAATAATCGACACGGCTCTGTATTTTCATGCTTCATGCATTGTGCTTGATGTTTAGCAATATTTATTTATTTCATCATTTTTTGTTTTGGCTATTTCTTTTCTTCTGTTCTTTAGTGTGTTCAGATGTTAATGTTAATGATTGTTGTGGAATGTTTTTACCTGATCGTCTTGTTTTTTTTTTGTTTTTTGTTTTTGTTTTTTTTGGGTCAAATCTACTCAACGTTTTGTTTCTGGATACTTCTTTAATGTTGATGTAATTTACGCGATGGAAGATACTATGCAATCCATCTTTGACAATAGAAACAAGAAAAAGAGTTCTTAAATGATGTCTCTAGCCAGTCTTAACATATGGATGTGATTCATCGACAATAGAACAACAGACAAGAAAATCACTGGAGTCTGTAGAAATGTGGTTTTACAGAAGAATGTTGAGAATACCATGGACAGCTAAGAAGAGTAATGAAAACTTTCTGAAAGAGGCCAAAACCAAAATAGAGCAAATTTACAATATTAGGAAGAAACAATCATCATTTTTTGGCCATGTAGTGAGAAGATAGGGAGCCGCGATAGCTCAGTGGTTAGTGAACTGGAATACAAAGGACAAGATGTAGGGTTTGATCCTAACCGACGGCTCCCGGTTTACCTAGCCTTTAATGGGTACCGGATTTTTTTTCTGGCAAAGTAAAGCGGTATGGGCGTAATACAGACCACATTACCCCAAAAATCCTGTGCAGAAGGTCTGTAAAATGTATGGTCACAAACACTATATCCGCCACTTGGCGGGACAGGTGTACTTGATGATTGTTGATGAGTGAGAAGAGAACAGTGGTATATATTGTAACAAGTGGGAAAATTGAGGACGAAGAGGTAGTGGGAAGCAATGAGAAAAGATTCCAGACAGCTTAAGAGAATGGCTTGGCAGTAGATCAACAACAGAAATGATTGAAATTGATTTTATAATTAATATTTTAGTAAAATGTTTGAAAGCCATTTAATTAAAAATAAAGTATTATGATTTAGCCTTTCAGTTTAAGTTGTAATAATTGATATCTGTTTTTGATTCATTTAGCGATGTGAGGAAACATCTCACCTTAGACAACCGAGAGTTTTGTTGATGATTTAGGTTCATTAGATGGGAGTTAGATATGATCTCTTACTCATCTTCCTTAATTAATCTACTTTCTCTGTGTAATAAGACACACTTGAAGAATCAGACTTTGAGCCTGGGTTAACTGAAAGCTCATGAAATAAATAATTGTAACATTATTGAATGCACATTTTCCGAGCTGATGATAAAGCCAAGCTTTGACATGTTCAACTGTGGCAGTTATGGAACGCTCTGATATTGATTGTATAGTCAATGTAATATTGGATATTAAACTATCAATTTTGAAAAGTTAGCCTCAAAATCTGACTCCAATATTTATTATTGGAGCAATTGAAAGAAATGTAAGAATCACATTTTTTTGGGTATGTTCTACGAATAACGTATGATAAAACAAAATGTATGTATAATTTTTCAAAAACCAGAAAATCTTTAAAGATTTAATACGAAGAAATAGGAACAAGTAATGTAGATTTAAATAAAAAGGCCAGTTCAGATTGCAAAGATGTGGTTTTAAAGACATTAATAAAGGGCAATATTCGAAATAACACAAACAACATCAAGAGAGCGAACATTGGCACAATCTGGACAGTTTACTTACATCATTAGGAAGGACAACTTTGTGTGAGCTTTTTGACAAAATACCAGAATATGTGGTGGAAATTAATACGAATAAGGGAACAGACAGTTGTATTAACAATCATATGTCGAATTCTCTCTCTCTCTCTCTCTCTCTCTCTCTCTCTCTTTATCTCTCTCTTTTCTCTCTCTCTCTCTCTCTCTCTTTTTTAATTGTCATTCTCTCTATTTCTCTGTCTCTCTTTTTCCCTCTCTATTTCTCTGTCTCTCTCTTTTTTTCTCTCTCTCTATTTCCCTCTCTCTTTCTCTTTCATTCTCTCTGTTTCTTTTTCGCTTTCTCTCTCTCTCTCTCTCTTGCTCTCTCTCTCACGCTCTGTCTCTCAGTATATGTCTAATTTTGTTTCAACGTTAAGAAATAAAGCAACTCCTGAGCAGCCTGATGTAAATATATTAACAAAAATACATTCTTTAATTTTGAATGTTTCTTGTATTTTCCTCAATTTCAGATGTGGCGACTGTACTCGACAAGACGTGTGGCTTCTGTCAAAACAGCCAATGATTTTTAATGAGAAATTGGTTTACATTTCATGAAACAGTGAATCAATAAATAGTACATAAACGTCTACAAAAGTTTTGATTAATCTATTAACTATCTTTGTCTTTCTTTGTCCACTTGGACGTTTAATGACTTATTTTCTTGTGTTTTAAAATATTCATTTCACGCAATGTATGTAATTATGTGACGTACATTGGTTTTTAATATAATTATTGAACATAAACAACAATATACTCAAGCGGCTAATTATCATCAACAATTTCGATTATCTTCGGTCACTCAACGTCAATAATGGAGACTATTATAATTTAAGAAGAACTTGACAAAAGCTTTATAAAGACAAGCACACATAAAACCCTAATGAGAAAAGACTCTTTTGGTATACTAAGACTCCTTATGGCCAACATGTTTTCCATTCACAACTTGTTGAATTAAAGTACAATTAAATAAAAAACATCTTCAGTAGACAAAACAGCCTATAAAAGTCCCATTAAAGTTTAAAATAAAATAAAACTCAATAGTGTACTTAATTTTACAATGAATACACATTTTGGAGGTAAGAAATAATAAAGGAAAAATAAAACGAAGGAGAAGACAATGGATCTAGTGAATCAAGAACTACCTACTGATTGCTCTGAATAAAAGTAGCAGAAAAAAGGAGAACGGGAATTCCCAATGGTAGTCAAGTGATCGAAAAAATTTGTTCGGAGCAAAGCAACCCATGTGTGTGTGTGTGTATATTTACATGTAAGGTTATGGATGGTCTCCGTAGCACTGCAAATGGATTAAAATCCTCCATAATTGCTCAGCCGCCCGTGCCAGTGGAATCATCCGAATTACTATTTCATCTCACAAATAAAGAAAGGTAGCTGTAGTCCCCATCATAGCAGTCTCAGCACACGCCAAAAGACATGAGGCGAAACCGCACAGAAAGTGAACACAGCCACCTGTGTTCTCCACCATACGATATCATCATTCATCGTAAACAATCGTAATATCTAAACACGCTCAAAACAGATGAAACGCACAGCTCACAATGTGCACAGAGCACTAAACTCAGTAGCTCATGCAACAAGCCCGACTTGGAATATGAGGAAACTGCAACAAGGAACACTGTTCAGACATAGCCTTTAATGGTTCCTGCCGCCTATCCACCACATTGACCGGAAGTTCACGTCCTCCTGAAAATGATGCTCGTAATTTTGTTTTTTATGTATAGCGCTTGATGCTGCTAGGACATCACCTTGACTCCAAATCCGAACATATGAAACACAGTCAGTCATCGGACTATCCCCGTCGCACATCAAACAACAGACTGTAAGATCTCCCTGCAATGTGAACTTGTGAAATTATAAATCCCTCCTGACTAACATGAACCTCCGGGAGTCACCCCGGTGCTGCAAAGTCATATACGAAACTCCATTCCGCCTTTCACTTTTAGCGTATGTTCGTTTTAGGGATATACAATCAGCCGTTGTGATGACGTAGCACAGATCAGAATGGCTGCGCCCATAAAATCCCAATTACTCTAATAAATGCAGCCAACAACTCAAGAAAAGATTATGCACACTCTCTAAAGTGAAAACTACGATTGATTTTACAGAGCAGTCCATATTAATGAGTTGTAACATGTAAATACTTGGCGTCAAACAATTCCAACGATGGCCTTAAAACAGCACTCAATGTGTTGACGTAAACCGCATATAAACTCTAGACAGGGGAAAGTTTCATTCACAAACTTGGACTTGACAAAGAGGAGCATTGAGGTATGTACGATGCATCATCGGCGAAATTTATTAAGTGGATCATCAGATTGACTTTAACGCATAAAATTGCATTGGAGAGCCGAAACTTATCAGTCCACAAATGCAATTTCTGCAGCGGTCCAGAGAACATGAAACTCGTTCCACCATGTTGGAAACGGAAGTCCATTTATTTACATGTATACTTCACATAAACCTAACGTTATTGGTGCCCTAATGGCAGACTTCAATATCATTGTCCATTCATTGATCTCGACACGTAAACATTGGAACTCGCAAAGTGGAGTTCGTCTCATTTTGTAATGTTAACTTCTTATCTTTCACACTCTGCATTTTGTAATGTTAACTTCTTATCTTTCACACTCTCCATTTTGTAATGTTAACTTCTTATCTTTCACACTCTGCATTTTGTAATGTTAACTTCTTATCTTTCACACTCTGCATTTTGTAATGTTAACTTCTTATCTTTCACACTCTCCATTTTGTAATGTTAACTTCTTATCTTTCACACTCTGCATTTTCTCTTTCTCCTTTCACAGTTCTTTTTGGAAAATTCTTTGCCAGACCAGATGATCGAGATACGCTGTCAAATCATCTTATTTTACGTTTTATCACAGTGGCCAAAAGATTATATTATGTGCTCCATTTCTTGTTGTATCCTTTAGCGAAGATTTTCTTCCACAATGTTGTCCTTGTTATATATATATATATATATATATATATATATATATATATATATATATATACGTAAATAAATGAGGATCAACAATAGTTCTTTATTTTTCTTCAAAGTCACAGAAGACAATTATAGTGAAACATAAAAAAAATACAAAAGCTAAAAGATAATAAAGAGATTAGTAATATGTGACTGGAGGCTGGAGAATAGGATACAACTATTTGAGAATTTTAAAAAAGAGACAAGGGCCAACCAGACAGTGTAAATATTATAAAGTTATGAAACCTGAAGTAAAGAATTATCCTATCATGAGATTAGGAAAAGACGGCTGGAGTAAAATTAATAATAGGTAAAACTATTTGACAATAAAAGAGACAAGGCGTCAACTATATAGTGCAAATAAATTATGTAAAAAATGGCAGCTTATTTCTATTCGAGCTATGGACCAAGCAATGTTTACATTGAACAACACGAGATATGTTATTGCTGCGAGTTGGCAGATTTTTGAAAATGTTTTCAAGGGTTTGAACATAAATGTTTGTTCACAGTTCGTTAACCTTCGCTGTAGATAAAGTCGTTAATTGGATGGCTTCGTTTCAGACATTTTTGACGTTGGTAGCTAAGGACCTAACTTGTGCAAACGGATGGCATTGGCAGGGATCATTTTGAATCTATGAAGTGGGATCATTGTGTGTTTAACTCAAACGCATATGTGCTTTTTAACCAAAGACCTCTTTTTGGGGACTCAATGCAGATATCCCCGATGGAAGAATAAATTGTACTATTAGTCCCATAAATGATTCGCTTCCAGAGGTTTATGATGTAAACAAAGCAGTTTTGTCATTGCAAGTGAATAATGTCCACACCTATAATTGGTCAGGATTGTGTAGCAGCAGCAGCTTTATAGCGAACACAGAAAACATCATAGGATTGTGCTGTTCTGAAACAGCTATGCCATGCTACCCTAGAATTGCCTTTAATGGGATTACTGTGACCACAAACCACTCTCCATGTGTGTGCCACATATTTACACCCCAGAAAGAAATACTGAATATAACAACACCATGTGCCGTCTGTGATATTAATGACCACAGACCAGGAGCCTCCAGTATGATTGATACAACTGTTGCACCAAGCATTTCATCAGCAGAGCCATATCTATGGAATGTTAATCTGACATTGTTCTTGAATGATGTCCAAGTTAATGAGACATCAGAATCGTGTGGCAGCAGCTACAAGAAGGGAGCGGAGAACATCAAGTTATGATGCTATAGAGGAGACTTGCCTTGCTATCCCAGAATTGCCTTAAATGGAATCACTGTAGTTGAAAACTTCTCCTCTTGTGTAAACTACACATTCACATCTAAGAGTGAATCAGTGAAGGTCACAAAATCATATTCTCTCTGTGGTTTTACTAACTACAGGTCATGTGGCTTCTGTTGGATTGGAAATGATAACTTACCACCACTGTGTGTCTATATGTTTGGAATTGGAGTCATCAATGACGGCCTAACATCATCAAGTGCTATGACGATCATCATTTTCGGGAGGACGTGAACTCCCATGGTATATGGTGGATAGGCGGCAGGAACCATTGAAGGCTATGTCTGAAAAGTGTTCCTTCTTGCATTTTCCTCATATTCCAAGTCCGGCTTGTTGCAGGAGCTACTGAGTTAAGTGCTCTGTGCACACCGTGAGCTGTGTGTCTCATCCGTTTTGATCCTGCTTCGATATCCCGCTTGTTTACGATGAATGATGATATCGTATGACAGGGAACAGTTTGCTGTGTTCACTTTCTGCGCGGTTTCGCCTTATGTCTTTTGGCGTGTGCTGAGACTGCTACGATGGGGACTACAGTTACCTTTCTTTGTTTGGGAGATGAGTTGGTAATTCGGATGATTCCACTGGCACGGGCGGTTGAGCAATTATGGATTTTAATTCGTTTGCTGTGATGCCGAGGCCTTCCATAACCAATAACCAATAACCAATAAATTATGTGTTAAAAATTGTGAAACCTGAAGTAAAAAATTATCCAATAACAACATTAGTTGTAGTAAATGCTGCGGGTCCTGGGAACATGCAGAAAGAAATGTCAACATACATAGACATTGTTTCTGCCTAAGCTTTTGATAAAGTATAAATAAACAACACAAGAAATGTGTGACAAAAATATCCATCTTAGTTGATGCAGACTCGAGACTGATATGTGACTTATTCTGGGATCAGACAGCTGTGATACGATTTAACGGAACATTACCGTTATGACTTAAAGGAAGGATTACGTCAGAGCTATTTTCTATCTCGAAGCCTTTTTACTGTATACATCGAGAAGATCAAGAGGAATAGAAACTCTTATTTACGAACAATCTGGAAGGTTTTCTTTCAATCCTTTCTCATTTGCCTTGTGGCTTCGACAATAGAAATGGTTCCAGAGTTTTTGCTATTCTCTTGGTCTCTTCTTCATTTATATCTCCGAGTGTTTCTAGCATTCCGTCTATGCACCTTTTTATTGGTCGACTTCTTGATCTATGGTTATTGTAACTTTTATTGTGAAATCGTTGTATTAGATTTAGATCTTTATGACTGATCACATGGCCGAACCACTTCATCTGTTGTCGCTTTATGTGTTCCATAACTGGTTCTTAGTCTTATTCGTAACTCTAAATTTTTTAAATCTTATCTCTCAGGCTGTTTCCTGTAATGCATCTGACACGCTTAATTTTTTTGGTAGTTATTTTTTTTTTCGTAGTTTTTGAGTTTAACGTTTATTTTTGACACTGGTAGTGTAACGTAAACGTGAATGAACATGATTTTCGTCGTCTAATTTTGTTGACAAGGTCAAGACATTGTTGAAACGTTGAGCTGTGATCTATGTGAAACCTGTCTTATCAACATCGCAATAATAATCATCATAATCCACAAATACCGGGCCTATTGGCATAGATGATCATGTCTCTCCACAACTTTCTATATCGACAGTCATTTTTCATTTCTGTTGTTGACCTTCTGTCAAGCCATTCTCTTAAGCTGTATGGTATATTTTCTCTTTGCTTTCCGCTATTTCTTCAACCCTCAACTTTTCAAGTTGTCACAATATATTCCAGTTGTTGCCTTCTCATTAAATGGCCAAAAAATGTTGATTGTTTCTGCCTAATATTGGAAATTAGCTCTCTCTTTTCTTTGGCCTATTTTAGAACGTTGTCATTACTCGTGTTAGCTGCACAAGGTATTCTGAAAACTTCTGTAAAACCACATTTATACAGCTTCCAGTTATTGACTTGTCTGTTGTCCTATTGTCCGTGATTCACATCAATAAGTTAAGACTGGCTTTATATAACATTTAAAAACGCTTTTTCTTGTTTCTATTGTCAAAAAAGGATTGCATAATATCTTGGTCATTTTTTTTTGTAAGCAATCATATGACTCTTACAAGATGAATGCCCTGGTAACTGCTTTTACCTCCATCGTCATGCAACACTTGGTCATGACGTATGCATCATCACAGTCTTCCTTGGCTATTCTGCCTGCCGAGTGTGCTGTAAATGCCCATGCACTCCTTTGGTGTGGTATTACAGATCCGTCTGTATAGATAACTGCATCTTTCACATCTGTGTAATCCCAGATGAGACCGTTGACCTTCGCATTGACCACGACTGAGTTCTGTTCCCTACATTTCATGTCGAGTATGACAATACACGAGAATGTCCCTCTGAATGACGTAGGCACCGGTATCCACTCCTCGCCAACGCTGATATTGGTAAGCCCACATACCTGTTTGCAGGTTTTGTTTTACATAACATCTTCTGCTCGGCCCACCCATGATTTGCATCTTTTTAGCCTGGCACCTTTCCCTGACTTGAGTACGTGGTGCAATGGATACTCTTTATCTGCACTAATCTTCAGGTAAGCTTTTACCCTCCAGATCTTGATTCTGTCGTCCATGGTTGGAAAGTCAAGAATATGCATCATTGCTACACATTCCTCGTACACTCCAATATAATGCATATAGCTTCATTCTGTTCCCCAGTTTGTCAATTTGTGTCGTAGAGGGAGTAAGAATTGCGAGGCCGTACTCAATATGTGCGAGGATTAGTTCCTGGAACAGAAGGGTAAGCATTCTCTGCTCGATGTTGGCAGCTGCCATCACCTTCGAGGCGGCTAATCCTTTGCGGAATTTTGTTAACATGATAACATGATAATCTACTCCGAAATGTTGAAGGATATCTTTTTCTTTGTTGCAACCATTACTTCTGTCTTTTTTTGCTATTGAGGCTGAGTTCTTCATTTTTGCTTTCCTTCACTATAGTGTCTAACATTTCTTGTAACTCATTTTCACTCTTAGCGATCAAGACTCTATCATCAGCATACCTCTGATTATTTATATTGTGACCTCAAATTGTTATTCTAGGTTTGTTCCTCATGGACCGTAAAATAATCTCAGTGTACATATTAAATGAGGCGCAACAGCTCAGTGGTTAGTGAACTGGACTACAAAGGACAAGAGGTAGGGTTCGATCCCAACCGACGGCTTCCGGGTTCACCAGCCTTTTTGGGTACCGGATTTTTTTCTGGGAAAGTAAAGCGGCACGGGCGTAATACTGACCTCATTACCCCAACAATCAGGTGCAGAAGGTCTGCAAAATTTATGGTCACTAACACCATATTCCCTATACGCCACTTGGCGTGACGGGGGTACTTTACTTTTTTTTACTTACATATTAAATAAATCTGGTGACAGCACACAACCTTGTCTAACACCCTGTTTTATTTGTTGTAACATTCCCAATTGATTTCCAGCTCCTATGTTGGCAGTAGCCCTATCAAAATCCGAATAATACTCAAACTTACATAATTCTGGAACATAACGTCCATGTCTGGCACTAGTAGCATAACGTTGGGGTAAAGATAGTCATATAAACAGCTGTCTTTACTTCGAACATTACTTCTTTGTTAGATAGTAGTGGTGTAATTTGTCTAATAATTGGACAACCTTTGTGACATCGTGAGTCTATTTCTGTTTCTTGCATGTTATATGCCAGAGTGGTGCCTAAGTATTTTATTTCCCTATATTCTTTAGGATATTCCTATTTATCTTTATTCTGGTGTCTTCTGTTTCTTGCATGTTATATGCCAGAGTGCTGCCTAAGTATTTTATTTCCCTATATTCTTTAGGATATTCCTATCTATCTTTATTCTGGTGTCTTCTGTTTCTTCTGATATCGTTATTATTTATATTTTATTCATGGTAATTGCCATATTAAATTGTTTCCCGAAATCTTGTATGTCTGTCTATGTGTTCTTGCTTGTCTTCTATTTTCGTGCGTATCGATGTTTTTTTTTTGTTGTCTGGGAAAATGAACTTGTTGGTTTCGTCCCCTCTGGATGAACTTGCCAGTTTGTAGATGTAGCCCATGTAAGTGATGGACAGTAATCTGGATAGTACGCATCATTGTTTACTTGTGTGTTTTGACTTTGATAGGAACTGTATAGTCTGCCGCTGTTATCACTTTGCTGCTGCTGTTGTCGTAAAGACATTTTGCACAAGTTGATGAAATGTTGGTTAACACCGAATGTTGTATATTCAATAGTTAATCTTTTTATACGCGATGGAAAACTTTCTCGATAACCAGTCTACTTATGTTCATTTTAATCTATACTGAGTATTATCCTTTAAAAAATCTACTCCTGTTGTTGTCAATCTCTACTGAGTATTATTTTTAACAAAATCTACTCCTGTTGTTGTCAAGCTATACTGAGTATTATCCTTAAAAAAATCTACTCCTGTTGTTCTAGATGTTGATATTTGTTTTCACCAACAAACATTTTTATTTCAAACAAATTGCCAGAAAATGTGCCAAAAATATTTTAAATATATAACCCAACATTTATTTCCACCCCCCCCCCCACCCCGACAATTATGATGTTCGCATTCACCTCTTATCCACGAACAAATATTTTTTCTTCCATGTGGTTAGAAAATGTGCCCAAAATATTTGAATTATATAAACCAACATTCATCGTTTTCTTACTTTTATGTCGTTCACACTTACTTTCACTTTTGTTTCACCAACAAATTTTTTTTTTTCACTCTTGTTGCTAGAAAAATTACTAATAAATGGGTAATTCAATACTATTAAAATGGTATAGGCTGATACTAATACTCACGAAAGGGACGCCCCTGCTTTAACTCTACTTAAAGAAGATTTAAGAAGGGTGTGATGCCTCTTAAATAAATCCACTAGACGAACATTCAGTAATGGAGTTACGCCACTGGAAGAAATATGGTAAAAGAAAAATAAGGGAATGCCTCTGGAATAACTCTACGTAAAGAATATGGCGATCCAGTAATGATGTAATATATAACTCGACAAAAATTAATTTTATGATATTTCCAAAAGCCTGTACAATCACGTCATTGACCCAGTAACCTCGAGCAATTTTGCTAACACAACGAAGCAGCTGGCACCCGGGTCACCGACATTACTCCAGCTCCATTTTTTATCAATAAATTCTCTATGTCGACAAAGATTAATTTTTATAATATTTACAAAAGCTATTACAACCTCGTGATTGACCCAGCAACCTCTAAGAACTTTGCCAACCCAACGAAGCAGCTGGTTTAAACATAGAGCCTTTATCGATCACACGATGGTGCAGCTGCATGGCGTTACAGCTTTGTCTCTTTATGTAAAAAATTCATATTGCCTCGATTAAGAACCCCTGACTGAGTATATACTCAATACATTTTTTAGTGACTGAGATTGTGTGAGATCACTGAGTTGTGAAGCGCACGCTTTGCTCAAGGTCGTGTCTTTTCCAACATTAGTTCTCAAACGTCAGTCACTTGTGAAAGGCACATTTTTCTTGACCCAGAGTTTTTGCCTGAATTAAACCAAGTAAGCTGATTTTATGCTTTATCTTTCCTGTCTCTCTCTCGGTATCTCTCTCTCTCTCTCTCTCTATCTCTTTCATTCTCTCTGTCCCTCTCTCACTCTCACTTTCTCTTACTCTTTCATCATCATCATCATCATCGAGTGCCCTCTCCGCATCGAAGGTTGACTACCATGGAGCGCCATTCCACTCTGTCTCTTGCTTTGATGGTGCAGATTGCCATAGCCTTGGTCTGCATCTGCCGCTTTTACCGTGCATTTTCCCTTCTAATATTACTTTTATTAGGCTGTTGTGTCTTTTAACATGACCAAAAAATTTCATTTGTTTTGCTCTAATTGTGTTTAGTAGTTCTTTCTTCATTTTTAGTTGTTCTAAAACTTCTTCGTTTGTTTTCTTTTTTTTCCATCCAATTCTACCTATTCTTCTATAAATCCACATTTCAAAGGCTTCAATTTTCTGGTCTAATGTCCATGTTTCTGCACCATACAGGAGTATTGAGAAGATGTAACATTTTGCTATTCTTAGTTTCAGCCCTCGTGTAATTTGTTTTGATGTTAGTATATTTTTCATGGCATTGAAATTATTTTTTGCCATTCCTATTCTTTTATTTATTTCAGTTGTACATTTTCCATCACTGGTTATAGTATGTCCCAGGTAGTTGTAGCTCTGGACTGTCTCTTGATGTATTCCCTCAACTGTGATATTTAATTGTAGGTCTTGAGAATTTTCTTACTCTTTACTATTTGTAAAGTCATGGTTCAGTATTTCCTCTTAATTCTCCTTCAAATTCCTACTCTAACTCATCTCTGTACTTTATGTTCATGTTATTAATTGTACACTTACTATCAAATCGTCAAATATTTCCTCGGTTCTCTTTATCTTACTTCATTGTCGCTTCATCTTGAGGACACTAATAGGAAGATATTAAGGTAAATAAATGTATCTTTACATTATGGCTGCAAGAAAATACTTGACCAAAAAAAAACGCGTGGCAATAATCAATGTCTTCATCATCATCATCATCATCATCAACATGTACCATACTGGTCGACGAAGAAGATTATGCCCTTCTACAATTCTCCAACCATAGTTCTCGTTTTATTTTGTTCCTTACACGTCTTATGATAATTGTTAGAGATTAATTTGGTAGATGGCTGCAAAGATAGATTTTAGTAGATCTTCAGGTATGTGTCCACTGTTATATATTTTAATAAGTAGTTTTGAAATGACCGTACTCCCATCTCTTCTAATGCATCCATCTCTTCTATTATTATATTACCGGAACCGGGACTTTTGACTTCTTTTCGTCCTATTATTTCATATACTGATTGTGTAAAAATATGGTGTTTTTCTACTGTTGTTTTTCCATTTTTTCACAATTCCGCTTTAACCGTCGCATTTTTGCTTCTCTACATTTGTTTGGGATTTCCTTGTGTATACTTTTGTATGAAACTTTTTGTTTCTTATGTTTACCGTCTTTTGTTCATTAGTTCTAGTGTCTTCTCTGGCATCAATTTCATCTTCTGGATTCTTTTAATCGTTGGTATCACTTCTTTTGATGCTTTTCTGAATCGATTGTTTGAGCATTTCCCACTGACCCCTAATGTTCTGTATTTTTCTCAATCATTTATGTGTTGCAGAAGAGTGCTGGACTTGTCACACATTTGTCAATAAACTCCAAGCATATCAAGTAGTAAATTCACATTTCTTGAGGACTTCTGTGTCTACTTCAATTTTATTCTCATTTTTCCAACAACTGGAACATGGTCACTATTTAAATCTGCCCATGGTCTTATTTAGAATGAGATATAGAGGCAAATAATCTGTATATGTGTATATATATATATATATATATATGATAAGAGTATACATTTATGTTTGGAATTTTGTATGTATGCATACATTTATATATATATGTAAATATGTATGAAATTATGAAAGGTAGCTGTATCTATATTTGTAGGTATGTATGTATGTAAAAATATATGTATAAGGCCCTTTTCGTCTTGTCAGACGGTCTAGTGGAGGTTATTGTGTAATTTTTTAGGGTTTTGTTCTTGTCATCTCTCAGCTTCTCTCGTGGCTAATTCTACCAATGTTTGACAAACACACACGGCCACAGAATGAACAAGTCAGGTCAACTGGTCCACATGTTTTTCCATCCTTTTTCATGAGTCTTTTCTCTTCTAAGTTTTGCCTTAGCACAGTCTCAAACGATGTTATTCCATTCCTTATACATGCTCTCCATGATGTGCCATCACTTGCCAGATGTTCCCAGTCATTATCGCAGATGGAGAAGTCATTCAGAGATGATTTACAGATATCTCTATATATAGTTTAGGTCTGCCGATTTGTCTTTTTCCGTGTGTTTAGTTCACCTTTATAGTATTTGCCTAGGGATGCGATTTTCTTCCATTCGCTGGACCTTCCCCAGCCATTTTAGTCTTCAACATCTGAGCACCGACACGATTGGTGGGATATTAGCACGTTGCAGGACAGTTACATATGTATGTATATAAATATGAACATAATGTATATGCATATGTCATGTGTATTTATATGCAATCGCCGCCAATTATAGTTAAGCTCACATACAATATGAACACATATGTTTATTAGATAAGGTGAATAATAACAAACATAAACATTAAATAATGGCTTGTTTTATCTAAACTAAAATAGAAAGCATGGACTTTTGTAAGGAATTCTATATGGCACGTTATTTATACAAGGCGCAATATGTACCTGTAGGGTAACAGCATCTCATTACCTGTAGGGAAACTGTCATTTATTGGCCTGTTATTTTTTGGTGACGTTATCAATAACACATTAATGGCTGTTCATATCGAACTGTCACGTGCCCAAATATCGCCTCCCCTTCACCCACCACAAAACAAGACCTGTTTCATTAGAAAATGGATGTGGTTTCTTGTTGAAGTTCTTTAATATCCCGTTTCTCTATTTAGAGAAATGACACAATGAAAGGGGTAAACTCACAGCCTGGGTTTATTGAAAACTCAGGAACATATTTTCCACTTCTTGTCAACTTCAGAACGTAATTTACACAAAAAACACTTTGAACTTAACACTTTTCAATCTATATATAGTCACGTATCCAGCCATACTCATCATTGAATAATCAGACCAACGAAAAGCCATCATCTCTAGACTGAGAATTTGCTGAAGTACCAGGGTAAACTGTGTTCAATGTGGACATCACTATTTCATGTCATAGGTAGTATAAAGATTCATTTCTTCTTCATCATTTCTATTGTCTCAATTTTTTTCATTTTCCATACTTTCTTTACAAGGGAAACAACCTCGACATAAAATACTAAACATTTACACTCTGTGGTCATATTCGTATGTTTTGTTTCATGTTCACAATTGTCGTAACATTTTCAGCCATTTTAGATTTGGTATTATTATCTCATTGACAGAAACAAAAACAAGTCTTTTACCTACACATTTGCATATTTTACTTAAGCTTAGCAAACAGTGATCTGTTGTCGGGGTTCTGTTATTTTACTTAAGCTTAGCAAACAGTGATCTGTTGTCGGGGTTCTGTTATTTATCTACATTTCTGTTGTGTTTGTGCATCTTTACTCCAGGAGGACATGTAAAATAATCGGCACGGCTCTGTATTTTCATGCTTCATGCATGGTACTTGATGTTTCGTGATATTTATTAATTTCATCATTTTTGTGCGGCGATTTCTTTTCTTCTTGTTCTTTATTGTATCGTGCTGTTAATGCTTGTTGTAGAATGCTTTTACCTGATCGCCTTGTTTTTTGTGTCAAATATACTCAACGTTTTGTTTCTGGATAACTCTTTAATGTTGATGTCATTTACTCTTCTAAGATCCTCTTGATTTCTTCTCTTTTTGCAAGATTCCTTATTCGTCTAAGAATTCTTATTTCCAAATGTATTATTTTGGTTAGAGTTCTACTATACACGGCTTGTGTTGGACTCTCTGCAAGAGATATCTGCATTACAATGCACATTAAATTGAATCGCATTTTTTATTTCACTAATTAAACACAGTTAATATAACACTATTATTATAGTTGCTCAGTTATACCTCCTCTAACTCATTCTTATCATATCTGCTTGTTTGACTGTCATATTTTTGTTTCGTGTAACAGATGCGCTGTCTATACATTGCCGTATTTGTGTTGGTGGCGGTTTTTGCATCAACTCAAGCTGCTGACCTGGAGCGGAGAGGGAAGAATCGTGAAGTTAAAGATATAATGGGAAGAGTAATTTCTTCATTAAACAACATGAAAAGCGTTATCCGTAAGATTAATGGAATTGAACCTGCTACTGTTCAAAATCTGGGTAGCAAGGTTTCTGATCAAATTGACACTCAAGCTAGCCGTGTTGTGAAAATGGCAGACGAATTTAGTCTTGAATTTGACAAATTTCTTGATCTTATTACCTCCTTGCTTGTTTTAAAACCTGTATCTAAAAATTGGTAAGTACAAACCGTTTACAAAAATTATTGGAAGTCTTGTTAACCGATGACGCAGTGTATTTTTACATTGATCATATTAAAAACAATAACAATGAAATTACACTTTGCTGACTAGACGATCAGTAAACAATTTAATTGTGTTGTTTTTTCTTGCAACAAGTGTTTCATCAAATCGTTCCAAACAGATAGAAAAGGCATTGCTTCATTAGTTAATTTATTAAATTAAATTATTCCGAAAATGTTTGAGAGCCATTTCTTTTACAAAATAAAGCATTATGATTTTGCCTTTAGTTTAAGTTATAATAATTGATATATGTATTTGATTCATTTAGCGATGTGAGGACACATCTCACCTTAGACAACTGAGAGTTTTGTTGATGATTTAGGTTCATTAGATGGGGTTAGATATGATATCTTACTCATCTTCCTTAATTAAATATGAAATAAATAAAACATTAAATAATATAATATTAACAATAATAAAACATTAACTAACCGTGAAATAAATAATTGTAACATTATTGAATGCACATTTTTCCGAGCTGATGATAAAGCCAAGCTTTGACATGTTTAACTGTGGCAGTTATGGAATGCTCTGATATCGATTGTATAGTCAATGTAATATTGGATATTGAACTATCAAGTTTGAAAAGTCGGCCTCAAAATTTGACTCGAATATTTATTATTTGGATAATTTAAAGAACTGCATGAATTATTTTCTTTAATGTTCTACTCATAATTTATGACAAAAGCGATTATAAAGTTCTACAGGAACGAGAAAATCTTAAAAGAATTAAAACAAGTACAAGGCCAGTGCAGTTTGTAAAGACGTGGTATTAAAGACATTAATAAAAGGGATGGCTCGATGTAACACAAACAACATCAAGAGAGCGAACATTGGCACAATCTGGGCAGTTTACTTACATAATTAGGAACGACAACTTTGTGTGAGCTTTTTGACAAAATACCAGAATATGTGGCGGAAAGTAATAAGAATAAGGGAACGAAATGTTGTTGTAAAAAACATATGTATTATTATCCATCTCTCCCGCTTTCTTTCACACACACTCTCTCTCTTTCACTCTCTATTTTTTGTCTCTTACTCTGTCTATCTCTCTGTTTGCGTGTAATTATGTTTGAGTATTGAGAAATATTTAAATAGGTTAAAAATTAAAACAGGTAAATAAATTTAAATATTTGGGAACTTTGTTAACCTCAGACGGAAGATGTATAAAAGAGGTGAGATGCAGAATGACTCAGGCAAAAACAGCTTTCCAAAACATAAGGAAGATACTATGCAATCCATTTTTGACAATAGAAACCAAAAAGATAGTTCTTAAATGTTACGTAGAGCCAGTCTTAACATATGGATGCGACTTATGGGCAATAGGACAATAGACAAGAAAATCAATGGAGTCTGTAGAAATGTGGTTTTACAGAAGAATGTTGAGAGTACCATGGACAGCTAAGAAGAGTAATGAAGATGTTCTGAGAGAGGTCAAAGCAAAAAGAGTGCTAATTTCCAATATTTGGAAGAAACAATCCTTATTTTATGGCCATGTAATGAGAAGAGAACAACTGGAATATATTGTAACAACTGGGAAAATTGAGGGACGAAGAGATAGAGGAAAGCAAAGAGAAAAAAATATCAGACAGCTTAAGAGAATGGCTTGGCAGAAGGTCAACAACAGAAATGATAAATAGTTGTCGAGATCGAAAGTTGTGGAGAGACATGATCACCTACGCCAGCAGGCCCGGTACTTGATGATGATGATTAAGAAATAAACCAGCTCCTGAACAGTTGGTTCTACATATATTTATGAACAACAAATAAATTCCTTATCTTTGAATAATGTTTCTTGTATTTTCTCAATTTCAGATGTGGCGACTGCACTCGACAAGTCTTGTGATTTCTATCAAAACCGCCAAAGATTTTTAATGAGAAATTGGTTTAAATTTCATGAAGCAGTGAATCAATAAAAAGTACATAAACGTCTACAAAAGTTTTGATTAATCTATTAACGATCTTTGTCACTCTTTGTCCACATGAACGTTTGATGATTTATTTTCTTGTGTTTGAAATACTTACTTAATGTATCATATATATATCGTCTTCATCTGGTAATGTTAACCTCCTATATCTTTCACTCGACATTTTGTCGTCCTCCTTTCACAGTTCCTTTTTGAAAAAAAAAATGCATTTCTAGATCATATGATCGAGATACGTTGACGAATGAGTTATGTTTCACTTGGTCACAGTGACCTACAGATTATTGTGTGCTCCATTTCTTGTTGTATTTTGTAGCGAAGATTTTATTTCGTGAGCAGAGACAAACAGAGGAGCAAAATACCGCAAATTATATTCCCCTCGACACTTAAATGCAAATGAGGAAGGAAAGCCGAAGAAGAAGAACAAGAAAAAAGAGAAGAAACTCTGACATATTTTAGCTACTACAAGTCAAGTATACATGCTGTAAGCATAAAATGTAAGGGGAAAGAACACAGTTTCATGATCAACAATATTAGTCACTAATTAAACCAAGATTTCTAGACACGAATCAGCTGACCTGAAGCTTCCATAGAAAAGAAATGTAAGACTACAACATAAGACAAAGAGAAATCATTCCACTCTTGCAGAAGGACAGGTAATAATATTAAAGTTATATCCCTTGAATCTAACAACTTAATTAATAAGCGGTATATTAATAAAAGTACTACAATCATCAACACTTATATCGCACTCTACTCATCTACAATCATCAACACTTATATCGCACTCTACTCATCTACAATCATCAACACTTATATCGCACTCTACTCATCTACAATCATCAACACTTATATCGCACTCTACTCATCTACAATCATCAACACTTATACCGTACTCTACTCATCTACAATCATCATCACTTATATCGTACTCTACTCATCTACAATCATCAACACTTATATCGCACTCAACTCATCTACAATCATCAACACTTATATCGCACTCTACTCATCTACAATCACCAACACTTATATCGCACTCTACTCATCTACAATCATCAACACTTATAACGCACTCTACTCATCTACAATCATCAACACTTATATCGCACTCAACTCATCTACAATCATCAACACTTATATCGCACTCTACTCATCTACAATCACCAACACTTATATCGCACTCTACTCATCTACAATCATCAACACTTATAACGCACTCTACTCATCTACAATCATCAACACTTATATCGCACTCTACTCATCTACAATCATCAACACTTATATCGCACTCTACTCATCTACAATCATCAACACTTATAACGCACTCTACTCATCTACAATCATCAACACTTATATCGCACTCAACTCATCTACAATCATCAACACTTATATCGCACTCTACTCATCTACAATCATCAACACTTATATCGCACTCTACTCATCTACAATCATCAACACTTATATCGCACTCTACTCATCTACAATTGTTATAGAGTTGTAATGTTCCTTCTTTTAACTGTTCTATTCTATCTTGTATAGTTGTAACTTGATAAATGTCACAGCACATCGCAACATTGATGTTACAACAGGTAACAGGTAAAAATTCATGACAGAGTCTTTCTTGTTACAAACAATGATAATCAAGTTTATTGATTTATTCTGTCTTGACAATGATCTTATGTGGTGAATGCACTTATATTAAATTAAACATTCATTAATTCGGGACATGTCGGATGCAACCGCCGGTGAATATAACAATGTCCCAAGTGCTAAATTGGCGTATAACTTATTCATCAGACATCATTCAGTTTGTCTACTTACGACTTGTAGAACGTACACATATAACACAATTCTTGGACACTTGTAAAAACAACTTGCACAGCATTAATGTTCATTAACTTCTACTGATAACTTCTCCACTGTCTTAACAATCTATCACTGACTTCTGACTGTAACTTGAAGATTCCTACTGACTTTGCTAACGCAA